>OZ010574.1:50724108-50779108 GCA_963932145.1 Acanthosepion lycidas | reverse complement strand
ATGCCCTGGTCGACCTTGTATTTTTTTCCAAACACAATCTACGTTACGGTGTTATATATATATATATATATATATATATATATATATATATATATATATATATATATATATATATATATATATATCTGTGTCTGTATGTACTGTTGCCTTCTTTGGAAAGGATACATCTGGTTAAAGTTAATGCTGTTACCTTGTGTCGATTTTAGAAAAGGGGAACAACGGCTTGTGATATGATAAAGACTTGTCAGTATCCTCTTTAACAAAATGCTTCTTATTCTCGTCTCTTTACAATGTAATTTCTTTCCCCTTCTTATCTTTATCAGCTATTTTCTTGTCTCGTATATCATTGTCCAGTGCTATCTTTACTTGGTCGTTTGTTACTGTATCAGTTTTGTTAGGATGCTTCTGGCTTGCCTTTTTGTGGCTTGGGATAAAAATAAATTTAAAACGGGAAAGAAAACGCTACAAAAAAAAAAAAAAAAAAAAATGGAACCTGAGAAACGTAGATCCATTAAAAGGTAAGAAATGAAACTGTTGATTACTGTGAAACACCGGAAAAGAAAATCTCTGGAAAGAACGATTGTGAAGGAAAAATATAATTGAATATACAGAATTAAGATTAAGGAGAAAAGAAATATTATTTAAAAAAACAAACAAAAAAAAAAAAAAAAACAGTAATATATGAAAACAATTGATAATTATATGGAGAAGGGGAAAAAAGAAAATATATTAATGAAGTAGGAAATTTTTCTCCCCGGAGTCGATCCTTCAGATCTACAAATCAACAATTCGCCCTTGCATGGACTATTGCTGTCATATATGGTCTGGAGCCCCTTCTGTTTGCCTCGGGGTTCTTGATAAGCTCCAGAGGCGGATATGCAATATAACTGGTCCTGTTCTGGCATCTCGTCTACAGTCGCTCTCTCACAGACGGCCGTCGCCTCTCTCTGTCTTTTTTTACAAATACTTTCATGGCAATTGCTCCGAGTAGCTGCATTCGCTGGTTCACAGACTTCATGAATTCAAGCGCCCTACGAGACTGGCATCCCGCTCTCACCCTTTCACTGTCGAAACTACTAAATGTAGCCGTCTCTTCTACTTCAATAGCTTCATGTCTCGCACCTCTCGCCCGTGGAACTCTCTTCCCTATTTCAGTTTCCCTGAGAGCTATAATCTCCAAATATTCAAATGTAATGTCAATCGACATCTCCAGTTGCCTTGATCTATCTACTATCCTTCTCCTCCTCCTTTCCTCTATAACTCTTATCTGATCTTGCTCCAAATCTTCTGTAACCCCTTGCGTCCTAGTGGTTTCCCGCCTTGCTTGGGGTGAAACGCTTGAAAAAAAATTGTCGAGAAAAATACAGAGTATAAAATAAGGAAGAAAGTCAAGATATATGAAATGGAAAGAAGAAAATGATAAAAAGTAAGAAAGATAATAGAGAGACGAGGAAAAGAAAAGAAATTGATTGAAAAAGGAAGTCGAAAGAAAGTTTAACGGATTAGTACAACGCTAATCCTATATTGATAGGAATGGAGTGGATTAAAGGATAAGTGAAAGATGAAAGGTAAACTTTAAAGGAGAAATCAATCTTAATATGAGGGGAATGTATAATAAAAAAGACATCAAATGAAGGCAATGTGTTGAAAGCTTGGAGGGGAAAAGAACAGAAAACTGTAAGAGGAAAAGGAGTAAAAAGATTGAAGAGGAAAAAGGATTAGAAATCTTGAAGGCTAGAAAGAGTAGAAGGCTTGAAGGGGAAAAGGATTAAAAAGCTTGAAAGGTAGAAAGATTAGAAGGTTTGAAGGGGAAAAGGATTAGAAAGTTTGAAGGGTAGAAAGAGTAGAAGGCTTGAAGGAAAAAAGGATTAGAAAGTTTGAAGGGGAGAATGAGTAGAAGGCTTGAAGGGGAAAAGGATTAGAAAGCTTGAAGGGAAAAGTAGTAGAAGGCTTGAAGGGTAAAAGGTTTAGAAAGCTTGAAGGGAGAAAGAGTAGACGGCTTGAAGGGGAAAAGGATTAGAAAGCTTGAAGGGGAGTAAGGGGAGAGGGCTTGAAAGGGAAAAGTATTAGAAAGTTTGAAGGGGAGAAAGAGTAGAAGGCTTGAAGGCGAAAAGGATTAGAAAGTTTGAAGGGTAGAAAGAGTAGAAGGCTTGAAGGCGAAAAGGATTAGAATGTTTGATGGGTAGAAAGAGTAGAAGGCTTGAAGGGGAAAAGGATTAGAAAGCTTGAAGGGAAAAGTAGTAGAAGGCTTGAAGGGTAAAATGTTTAGAAAGCTTGAAGGGAGAAAGAGTAGACGGCTTGAAAGGGAAAAGGATTAGAAAGCTTTAAGGGGAGTAAGTGTAGAGGGTTTGAAGGGGAAAAGTATTAGAAAGTTTGAAGGGAGAAAGAGTAGACGGTTTGAAGGGGAAAATGATTAGAAAGCTTGAAGGGGTAAATAATAGAAGCTTGAAAGGGCAAAGGAGTAGAAAGCTTGAAGGGGGAAATGAGTAGAAAACTTGAATCGGAGAAAGAGTAGAATGCTTGAAGAGTAAAAAGGAGTAGAAGGCTTGAAGAGAAAACGGAGTAGAAATCTTGAAATGGAGAAGAAATAGAAAGATTGAATGGGAAAGAAGAGTAGGATTGGAGGGGAAAAGAGAAAAAGAAAAGAAAAGAGTAGCAAAAAAGGAAATAAAAGAGTAGCAAAAGGAGAAAAAACAAGGCATGGAAAAACTGTTCGGAGAATTGTTAAGGGAAATATGGTAGAGAATCGATCTTATTCTTATAAATGTCATATCCTTTCAAGTCATGGACGAACATGAGACTGCACAACTTCTTATGTTCCTCTAATAATTTCTTGACATCTACCGTCTCGCTTTGTATTTGTTCTCCTTCCCATTCAGACAAAAACATTAAGCAGATAACTTGCTGTTTTCCCCTTGCTAACTTTTGCCTTCAATATGTCCTGTGAATAATAAAGTCTGTCACAGCCCGCCTTTGGCCGCTCCCTAAACCGGAAGAGAACAGGGCATTTCGACCCTGAGCTTTCAATCGTGTTCCCCACACGCTGCTAATTACGTGGTAGAGACTAGCTAATTAAGTTTTTAGTTCAGGTGTATTACGAACCTTGTTGTAATATACCTCTAAACATTTTTAAGCCTTAGTTTTCGTGTAGCGAAGGGGAATCCTGTGAGGATCGGACTCACTAGTCAACCGTAATTGTTTTAGCGAGACGATCTTGTTAACAATAACACCACATCGAGATGTCCATCTTCAAATTTTTTTCACGCTCGCTAATATATATATATATATATATATATATATATATATAATGTCATCCACAGACAGACTGTTTCGCTGTATCACAGCTCATCAGTGCGGCTAGACATCCGGTTGCCTCTAGCTAGGATCGAAACCCGACTGAATTGGTATCAGGCGGATATTCTACCACTAAGCTTGGGATGAAGGTGGATTTATGGCGTATTTATTTTAGGAAACACGCCCAGTGACCGACAGTGACTCAATTCGGCTTGCGAAGAGTCTCGCTATATAGCTATAATAGTCACTGTTTACAAACCCATACCCCAGCCCGAGAGTGCTCAACTGGAATTAATTCAGGAGCTAATATATATATATATATATATATATATATATATATATATATATATATATATATATATATATATATATACAGTTTAAAGCTTTGAAGCTACCGCCAGAATTGTTATGGAATCAACAGAAGAGTAAAAAATAAATGAATAAAAAATGATTTCTTGCAGTCATTGAAAAAATGAATTCAATTATCAAACGTATACCTTGAGAAACTTTTGCAACTTCTGTTTTTCAGGAAATTTACTTTGGATAATTGTTTATGCCTATTTCACCCTAATGGCTTGTATTCGTGCAAAAGATGATGGGAATCGGAGGAAAGAAGAACTTTGGAGTTATCGCAAAAAGTGGAAGTTTTAAACAGACTAAACGCTTGTGAAAGTTCATTGTAACTAATGCTGAGTTCAACATAGGAAAGTCAACATTGTATAATAGAAAATCTTTCAAAGAAACTATTATCCAGCGTTCAAACTGTCACAATGAACAAGGAAATAAAAAAAAAACATTATTGTGATGAAATTTGGACTGAAATTGAAAAAGCTATTGAAAAGGGTGTCAGCTTTATGGAAAGGAAGCCAGCATTCATCTATGACGATTACAATAACGCACGCAGAGTTAAAATGTCTTTCGTTTAAAAAATTTCAAGAACAAAAGCAAAACGAAATGCGGAAAAAGTTGAGAATGATATTAGAAGAGAATGAATCGTCATGAAACAGCGATTAAAATTCTCGTTACATTATTTGTTTTTCATACGTGGCACACTTAATTTAATGAATTTTCATTAACATTACACAATTTACTTCTTTTTCCTTAAAATCAATCATTTACATTTCACTCACCATTAGCTTATTTTGTCTAATATAAAGCATTGAAAATAAATGTTAAACCTGATTTCAGTTCTTTTATTTTAATCTAAATATATCCGAACTTTATAACCAATTCCTCATATCCGGAAGGCCTTTTAGTCCTGTTGTTAAGTATTCTACTATATCTATCTATCTATCTATCTATCTATCTATCTATCTATCTATCTATATATATATATATATATATATATGTATATATTAAAACTCTGGATATAAAATGTTAACACTGTTTCACGTCTTAAACGATTATCACAGGTATGATTCTATATCATTACTAGAAACAATCGGTTACCTCCTTTATTTCTCATTAGTCGTCAGTGGCCTGTGCAGTAATGTCTTAGAAAAGGCAAGAATCCATTTCTTATGTAGAAGGTATATTCGGCACTCTAGCCATGGATGGTAGCCTGTGTAGGAGAAGGAATACTCTGAATTCAAAACCTAAATTCCCAAGAAATCATACCAATTCACAGATAATAAAAGAATAATCTGTGAAAAGCCATGATGCAAGCAATTCAAAACTGAAATGATATTAAAATGAAAGAACAAATAAATGTATTATAGATGTAGACATAGTACTCATTGTAAAAGTGACAAGACCCTAAAAACGAATACAAGAGAAATAAGAGCGCGACTGTCAGTTTCATGTTGGCAATCTTCACGCAAATTGTACTCAAAAGCATAAACTTCTTGGAGAATTCTAAAACGAAGAACTTTTCTTACGTGAATTATCTACAGATTTTACATACCTATTTCACCTCCGGTGTTACACTGCATTTATTTTTCTCTTCTCATACATGCTTAAAAAGATTTGTACTCTTCTCAGCATAATTCCTTCTTGGGAAAAATATTTTGCGATTTGTATATCTTTGCTCCTATGACGCTTCAGTAGCACGAATGTCGGGTTCATATCTCGCTTTCAACTGTTGCTTGATAACATTTATTAGTACTTAAACATTTATCCCAAGAGGGCAACTACCTCTATTCTTGCAATTGTAGGCGCGAGGTGAATTCAGATCACGTGTAAATTTGGAGTTAAGTATTTTTTTATTGACAGGATTACGTTTTCCCTACAATAATAGTTCAATATTGAATATCTCTATTCAATATTTCATGAAGTTTACAACTAAGAGGGAAATGTTTTTAAGTTGGCTGAAGCATACACTCTTTTTTAGAAACATACTCGTATAGCTTTGTAATCTGGAGGCATTAATCAAAGAATTTTCAATTTTTTAATTCTAGAAAACCATATTCGCTGCATACTCGTTTTTAATGAGGCTTTATAATTCGGCTTGCTATGATCCAAACACACATAGACTATATATTTCTAAAACACGTTTCATCCAGAGGTCAAAGGCAAGCGTTTTGGATAAAAAATGTATTGGATGCATTTAAGCATATGTTCATAAAAATAAACAAGGAAATGTAAGAGATATGATGTCTCCTATCCTCAATTAATTAATTGACAAATTTATACATTTGTAACTTCTTAATCCGTGAAGCTTATCTATCTATCTATCTATCTATCTATCTATCTATCTATCTATCTATCTATCCACACACACACATTTATATATATATGGATATATATAATATTGTCCGAAGAACAAACGCCATGATGGAAAAACAAGCGCTTGAATTTCAAGGCGATAACAATTCCGTTCTGAAAAAATGACTAATGCTACTTGAAAGCGCTCGAACTTTTACGTACGGACATTTTTTACTTACAGTGGAACTAAACATCCGTTATCTTGTATGACAACAAGGGAAAATCACTAAAGAATTTGTAAAACAATCCTTGTTTGTAGTCTTGCTTACACTTGCTTAAATGAATAACTACTGGCAAATATGCATTATATATATATATATATATATATATATATATATATATATATATATATATATATATAGACACACGCACTCATAGTGATGCATACATATATACAGCTTACAATTTGAAATCTACGTAATAACACTAAATAGATCTATACATGTAAATTACATATAAAATAATGTAAGATTCTAAATTAAAATATTTTCATTATATCTATAAAACAGAAGATGTCTCTCTCTCTGTGTCTGTCTTTGTATGTGTGTATGCTATTTATACACGTCCACGTTTCTTGACCAATTTCGATGAAATTGTACACACATGTTGCAAATGTATTAACTTAGATCAAGACCAGACAAATCGATAAAACCGTAGGTCGATACGACTTTTTGCAAAATCGAAGGCTAAGTTACACGCGAACAAGATTTTTACGAGATGTGTTGATGTTCTTTGCACTTAATGCAAAACATAACTCATGTTACTAGGTTTATGTAGAATGCTTCATACTTTTCCTACGACACTGGCTTCAAAAAAAAAAAAAATTACAAAAAATGTGAAAAAATCGGGTTTTTCATACTACTTAAAATAAAATCTTGAATATCATTTTATCCGATTTTCTTGATGTCACAAAAAAATTGACATCATGCAAGAAAAAAGATAATGTGGTTTTAGTTCTGCTTGCTTCCCCGTGTATAACGAAATACACTAATAACTATTGAAAAAGCCCGTTTTCCAGGCATAACTCACTCGTTTTTCACCCGATGTCTTCAAATTTGCCATGGAAATTACATATGACACACGAATTGTCTTACGTAAATGTTTGATTTAGATTATTTCAGTTAAGTAGACGAAATTTCCGACAAACTAGGTCCCAAATCAGCTTTTGCCATTTAGTTAATTGTTTCTTCATAGGATTCTATCCTAAACTGACATTCGAACAACCTTTGATGCAAAGAACTTGTCTAATTCCCGAAGAACGTCTTATTAACCCCAGCTATACAGTAAACATGCGAAGAAGTAGTTAGGGACGTTCACGCTTTTACACTTGCAGTTGAATCAAGCTTTGACGCTTCATCTTTGTTTTTGTTTGATTATTAATTTTGTGAGCAATGCTATATTATTTGAAAGTTATTACGGTCATAGGAAATTTACTGAATATCTAAAACATTGAAACAATTTAACCCCAATCAACGACCACACAAGAAGGTTTTATCGGTGGAATTCCTTTATTAAGAACAATTAAACTAGATACGTCCACTGAATTTTCGATACCTATGGATAAAAATTACATTTTACAAATGTAAAAGAATTCTTGAAAATTTAATTTTAGCTTTAATTGAAAGCTAAATGATTAAATTTATGATTTCCAGCGAGTAAAATATTCTGGTGTATTTCAAATAGAAATTATATAGAATGGAATGTCAAATAATTGCTCGATTTTTTTCAAAAGCGGCTATTTTCTTAATTTTAAGAAATTTGTTAACAAAAATCTTCCAAAATGAAATTTAAGATTTTTTTTTAAAAAGTTAAATTAATCTGATTTGAAATAAATAATACTTACTATATATATATATATATATATATATATATATATATATATATATATATATATATATATAGCAATATGTAAGCATTTCTTGAAGATAGGTTCCCTCTTTCTTTAATCTTTAGTGACGTATCGAGAAGCTCTCAAGGTGATAATAGCTCTTATGGATGACCAGAAATGACATAAATTTATGAAATCTAAGTGAACACATTTTTTCTTTAGTTTTCAACTACCTAGTAATTTTTACAAATTGAAATATTTGCAGCAATTATTTAATATTTTATTGACATTTATCTAGGTTTCAAGAAGCTTTATGGAATTTACTACATTAAACAAAAAAATAATTAATTGAAGTATGACCCAAACAAAAATAAATATATAAAATAAAAATATTTAGTGAAATAGCAACGAAGAAAAATAAAACTTTTTTTGATATTTTGAAAGGATGAGTTGCAAAGACGTTAATGATGAAACAGAACTGAATATTAAAAGTGAAATAATTGCAGGGCATCAGACGACACTTAAATCACGTGACCTGTTTTAAGGATTATGTCATGTATAGATTCCCATAGGTAGAAATTAGAAATGTTTTTTTCCACTAAAAATCATTTTAAATGTTTCTAAAAAAATATTTGGATAAAAACCTCTGTTATGAGCTTTTCAAATTTTGATTCGTAAATGTACTTTTCATTTAACGATATCACTAAACTGTCGTCTTGAAAGCAATGAATAATTTTAAACGATTTTTGAACTATTATAAATTATTAGAATTAGAATTAAAAAATTGAAAAAAAAAATCGTATAAAAATGAGTGGACGGGCTCCTCTACGAAACTCAGGTTTCGGGATGCTGAAGATAACATTGATCACCTAAGTGTCAATCTTTTACTTGTATTAATTATATATATATATATATATATATATATATATATATATATATATATATAGATAGATAGATAGATAGATAAAATACCCTACGCCAACAGTACGAGTTTCATGCAATATGCAATCATCAGGTATAAATTTGATTTATATTTCATTTATACCTGATGATTGCACAGTTCATGAAACTCCGAGTGATGTGTATATATATATATATATATATTTACTTATTAGCGCTGTTATTTTGCATTGTGTACTGTTTTATTTAAACCAAAGGAATATATATATATATATATATATATATATATATATATATATATATATATATGAAGAAATATAGTCTTAAGGTGTGCTATATTTATGGGATAAAGTGCTCAATATTAGAGATAGAGCGTGTGTAAATATAAAAGTGAACATAGAAGTCAACACTTAGAGGCGACAGCCTGTTTCATGCTATATGCAATAGTCAGGCCATGTATGCTGTTATTTTTCTCGGCTATTTATACATATACGGGTCAGTGGTGCATTGTGGGTAGTCTATTATGGCGGTTATTTTACCGGAAGTCGTTTATTTATTTATTTGGGTTAAATTATTTTGCTTATTTTTATTTTTTGTTTCTTATTTTATTTATTTATTTACTTATTTTTTAATCGGTGTTTTTTTATTAACGTAGTAAAGATTTGTTTATATCACTTATTTAATAGTTTTGTTTTGGTTTGAGAATTTAATAAAAGCTATTTGTTCGGTTTTGGGGTTGGTTGTTGTAGTTTATTCTAACTATTATTTTGGCAGAAACAGTTTTTTAATTCGTGTTTATTTGGGTTGATTATCTTTATTTGTTTTTTCTAACGTTAACTTTATCGGGATTGGTTAGTTTATTTATTTACTTGGATGAATTTAGGTCAATTTATTTTACTTGTATATTTTCTCTTTTCGGTTTTTAAGTAACGTAGTATATATTTATTTATTTTTTATTTTTATTTTATTTTTTATTTTGTTTTATTTTATTTTATGTTTTTTTATTGTTATATAACAGTTATAGCTACTTTTCGTCCGATTTTTTGGTTTGGTTTTTTAGTCTAACAAACCATTATGACCAAAATATTACTTTTCCTTGTACGAGGTACGTTGGTTCAAACCCTGCCGGAAGGCACATTTTCTTTACAGAAAGACACTCGAATGCACTGATTCTAAACAGGGATGTCTAATCAAACACGTGTATCTACTAAATATAACCTTTAATTAATGCGAGACACACGCAATATATATATATATATATATATATATATATATATATATATATATGTTTGTATATGTGTGTGCGTGTAGATGCCGAGTTTTATGAATTTAAGTCCTAATACACATCACCATGCGTCGTTCCTTTTATTAAACTCTGAGAAAGATGTATTCTCGATAATAGACAAAATTAAATTCGTTAAAACTACCAGCGATCTACAGCATGAAATGCTAAAGGACCTTTCTATGATAAAAATATAAAAATAATTATCAAAGCAGATAAGACGTGAAACCATTACAAAATCGATGTGAATATGTACCACAAAGCTATTAACAAATAAGTTTCATAAAAAGGCACCCAACAATTGGGAAAATAGCATCAATAGTGAATCCAATGAAATAGCCACTGAACTAAAAAGTGATGAGAGGATCTACAAATTTCACAAACAGCAAGAATTCATCACATTTACAAACCTGTAGGGATATTATTATTATTATTATTATTATTATTATTCATAAATAAAAATAAAATATGAAATAATAATAATTTAATGAAAATTATGAATAAAATAAAACAATAACATAAAAAGTTTTATAAATTAAATTAAAAAATAATAAAAATACTCCCAGCAATGCAACAAAACTGTTCCTGCCGAAAATACTGACATCCCACCAAAAAAAACGTTAAATTCAATCTCTTCGCCACGAACCTGGGTACGAGTAACACGTGTGTAACTTCTGTGTATGGCTTGTACTACTACGGATTAAATTCTTCCTTTTATCGCATTTACCACGAAAGAATTATAACCTAAATAATATACGTATAAATACACATAAAAAAAACATAAATAAATTGTATGAAATTATCATATAATTTACCATTTTCCTGTTATTTGTGTACTTTTAATTTCCTGTCACGTATGCTCCGTTTAAACTAGGCTAAAATTTGCTGCTATGATGTGAGTGAATCCCCCATAGACCTCAATACCGATTACGCAACCCAACTAAAAATAATATCGGTAAAATCAGCAAAAACAGAAAAAAAGCTCTAGGAATAAACCAGTAGCGTCAAACAGAAGCCATAGAATGGTTTACTAATATAAAACATAAGAATGATGACCATTCATCGAAATTCAATATTTATTTCATTTACTTGTTTATTACCAAGAATCTGCTAATGTCTGCGAGAATCTAGCAAAAAATTACTGTCCTATTAGTGGATGCAAAATAAATATAATAAAGCAGGCACAAAAACTATATTATTCCATAATGATTATCGGTGGACCAAAAGAGTAATCCAGAATTTAATATTACTATAGGAGCATTTGATTCAAAAGAGACATGCGAACTCTTTGGAATCTTGTTATTGTGGGGACTAAGATTTATTTTCGACATTAAGGATACGGACTCTATAGAGATAATTGTCTTCCGTAAAACAAGTTCAAGAAATATAAACCGACTGAGAAAGGAAGTGATGTTTTTTTTTAAAGATCACAAACAACTACCAAAGCTAAAGTGATCAACATTGTTGATGTTACCTTAGACTTGAATAATGGTTATTACAAACCATAAACAAAAGACGTATATATAGATAGATACGTCAGTAAAGAATCAAGCTACCACCACAAAATTCTAGATAATTTACATAAATCACTCCAAGTTAGATTACACCGGTTGACTAACATTTTTTCGACCCAAATGTTGTTGGGCAATGGACACATGTTTCTGGGCTATTTTTTTTTCGCGCCGAATCTGAAAATCAAGTCCATTTTCCTCCATCACATCACGTTTTCTCAGTACAGATAATTTCTATTTCAGCATTTTCAGTTTAGAAAAAGCTTTCAGAAAACTCTCACATAAAATTAAATTAGACAAACATTTGTAATCATTTTTTAATCAAAACAAGGAAGATACAATGGAATGATAAATACATTCATTTTTGTCCATCCAAAAGTATAAATCTTCTCTTGGAAATTTTACGGTGCTTTTGAAAAGCTTGATCTCTTTTGATGCACCAGCAGAAGTCAGCCATCATGTTAATATCCAATCTGCAAAGTGCTTAGCTGACTTTGCCTATCTGGTGTTTGGCGGTAAACAAAATTCTAATCTTGCTAGTCTCAAAGACACTTGCCTAACCACCCTCATTAATCGATGTCCCCATATATGTTATACAGACACTGCATGACAATACCAGCCCTCAGTAAATTCAAGTGATAGTATAAAATCTTATGACGTTTCAGGTTTAAAGTGAAAAAATGTCGACCAACTGTTATCTACCAACTCCAGCAATATGGAAATATTTGATAATAATAAGATTAAAGATAGGCTTTAAAACTAAGCAGTCATAAAGTAAATTTAGAGTATTTAGTAATAAACAAAGAAGGTAAAAATACACAGAAACACCGTAAGCGTAACATCATATTGTTTAATCTATCATTTAATCGTAATGTTCAAACTAATATATGAAGAATTTTCTTAAATTTGATATATAAGCACTTTGAACTTTTACCAGCACTAAAAAAAGATTTTCTTAAAATAATGTTAAAATCAGCTATAGCTGCGATAATAGCATAGATTAATCTATATCCCAACATAACATTATATTAAACAAATATATTTACAACAAAGACAACGTTAATTTTTTTTTTTAAATAAATGCAACTGCCGAAATATGATCTGTCCCTTAAACGGCAAATGTATGACTGATAATATTGTAAACCGGGCTAGCATACATTCCATTAACGATGTTAAATTTCATTTTGGTGCCACTGAAAATTCTAGGAAATTTCGTTTCTACCATCATTGAATGACTAGGCAATATAAAATACAAAAAAACAGCACTGCTCTCTCTAAATATTTCTGGCGATTAAATTATGATTGTAATACAACTTTTATCAAATGAGATATTATAGCTAGAGCCGAATCTTATAATGGCAAATGAAATAGTTGTAACTTATGTCTTGTTGAAAAATTGTTAATCTTCAAACACTTAAATAACTCTAGCTTATTAAACAAGAGAAATGAATTGATAGTCACATGTAGGCATAAAATGAATACCTGCTTAAATACGTTGATCCAGATTAAATTTTAATGTTTTTTTCCAAAAGGAACAAGTAATCTCCCTTAACATAAAAAAGAAAAAAAAACATCATATTGACAACTCTAAAATATTTTTAAACACACACACACACACACACGCACACACACACACACACACACACACACACACACACATATATATATATATATATATATATCCCGTTTATTTTGTATGACAAATATGATTTTAAAAATTAAAAAAAAACAAAACAGTAATCCCATTATAATTTTCAACTCCGCCAACATTGTGATAACCAAATATTTTCTAAAATTTAAATTAAGTAACGGTCGGTCTATACTCAGCACCTGATGATTGCGTTGTGCATGAAACTCCGAGTAGTGCTATCGGTGAAGTATATATAAAGACAAAAAGAAAACATTTCTTTCCCAACAGGTTTCCTCTCTTGAGGAACTTGCATCAAGGTAAATGCGGAGATTTTATTTCATAACTTATATTTATACACAGAATGAAATATCAGTTATGAAATAAAATTTTTACATTTATCTTGATAATGTTCTTCAAGGGACGAAACGCAACATACTCGTAGAAAATACAAATATAACAGATTCATATACATGTAAAAAAAAGTCTAAAATAATTGAAGCATTAATAATAAGAAAAGAAAACACCAAGGCTCAATAATGTCAACTTTGAACGTGGCCACAGTGTTCTGATCGTGTTTGGAAAATAAAAAGAAATAGACATTCCCATCATTATAGATACATATGTATAAAAGATCAACATCTTCAGTTAAAAATAAATAAGAAAATTCTTGATAGTGGCTAATAGAATAGCCGAAAGCAGTCGGATATCTTTAATATTCGTACAGTTTTTACACACTTTATGTCCAGTAAAGAAAACACTTGTTCGAACACAAGGAAAATAAATAGAAAGCTTAATCGCTCTACCTTGTCCGTCGTTTTTAATGAAACTTGCTAATATATATATATATATATATATATATATATATATATATATATATATATATATATATATATGTGAGTAAAAGTTTATCATTGATGTTACCTTCAGCATCCCGACTCAAGAATTTCGTAGGCAGACCTGTCCATCTACTCTATACACATATACATACACATGCTAAAAGAACTTATGTCTTAAAAGTAAATAATATTTTTTTAAATTAAGTATAGATTTTATACTAATGTTTTACTGACCAAATTCCTGTCTTACGTTCATTTCTCTTAATAAGAATTTAAAAAAAATAATTTAGCAGACGATATTATTCTATTTATGGTAACTGGATTTTTGTTTTATTCGATTTTCGTCGTTCGATAATGTGTGTCCGAAAAATGACGCTTTTATTGCATTCGCTTTTGGTTAAGATGAAATTGTAGTATACGTTATTAGCTTAATGAGATTCTTTCTCCACTTCTATCTTCCATTTTTTCTTTCTTTCTTTTTATCGCTGAAACCAAGCAGTGTTTTCCCCTCGTTCTACTTCATCAAAACAGAATTGTTCATTATTTATTAGGTATTGGCAAGACGTACCAGTCGTATTAAACGTCCATTTTTAGTAGCTAGTTAGGGATTGTAAGTTCAAGTGTAGTATAAGAAGGTATACTGACCGACAATCCGTTATAAATTCTTTATGTATCAGAAAATAAATAAAGGCTACAAGAACAAAGATTGTTCAAAGGCACAAGATTTAAAACGGAACAGACAATATATAATATCACTTTAACTTTTTTCAAAGACATAATCATAGATACAAGTGGATACAAAAAAAAAAAAGAAAAAAAAGTGGAATGAAATCTATTTCATGCTATAAAACATGTTATTAATATAATCCCCTGAGATAATCCTTTTCTTCATACTTTACTGAAAATACAACGAAATTTTTCAACAGTTCACGGAAAAATAAAAAATACACAAAGTCGGAAGTGGAATTGTTAAAAGCTCGAACGCACATGACTTAAAATCCCGTCAACGGTTATCTTTAGGCTTATAATCCAGAAATAATCCAGAATTATCTTCGAACATTATTATTATTATTTTTGTTGCTGACAAAGTTTTCTAAAAAAAATCTGTTTCCGTTTTTTGGAAAATGGTTCAGAAATATAAGCGAAAAAATTATTTTGCATTGATAATGAGACGTTACATTATTTCTGTTTTAATGGAATGTCCCACACTTCCTATCGCCTATGTGGACTGACTATATCACTAGATATATACGGTGAGCGCAGGATATACATGGGGGTTTTGCTTTGGGAATTACTAGCCTGCCACCCGATTCCCTGTCTTTCAGTAGTGTGTTATTTTTTTTTACTATAAATCTCTCTCCTTTCATCTACGCTCGCTTTGCTGTTCCTTCACTTAAATCTCACCTTTGTCTGTTTGTAACCTCTTTAAGGATAAAGCAATTTCCTAAACTAATAATCAGATAATTGGAAACCATTTTCAAACCTTACCATCCTATTATAATTGTGTTTTTGGCCATCGTTAGTTCGGACGACCGGTTCGCCTTGCCAATACCGAATAAATAATGGACAATTCCGTCTATATTTCTAAGATGAGATATAATGTACACTATTTACATTATTCGGACTATTGCCCTCATCTTTGTTGCCATTTTTATCACAACGTTTTTCTTTAAAACTTATCGAAGATGTTGGATTTACTATGTATAATGTATTGTAGTCGGTACAATTGAGAAGCATATTCACTACTTCACGATCACTGGAATGTTCATATCAGCATCGTTCAATCATTATTTATGTTTACAATTGAAACATCGTCTTAAATTACCTTCACCAAATAAGCAACTGACGCAATATAATCTAACAAGAACAGCGTGGTCTGAGAGTCTTGTCACCCGCAACCAAAAAGTAACAAGAACAAGAGAAGAACAATTAATACAGTAATACAAATCACATGTACTGTATTCAGTTTATTCAATTTCATTGACGCTGAAACACATCGAGAAGGTCTATATGAACACCATTTTCGTGGCACAAAATGATGCAGTACCATATCCTGAGTGATATTTGTGCTTTGTTTCTTGTTTCAAAGGCTCTTCGAAAGGCGTCCTTCAACTGATGGATATTCTGACACCATTCATGTGAAATTCTCTCCTTGATATTACCCCGCAGAGCGTCAAAACAGAAAATTATCAAGACTTTCGGACCACCTTTTTTTCAGTGTCAGCGCAACATGAAATCCCCAATAAACAGCTTTAAAGACTAATAGCTTTAGAGAATCAAGGGCGACAACTCTAAGATGAAAAAGATGGCAAACGTGCCCACAATCTGGCGTAATGTAAAAAAGGTCGGTTTTCCCCATGACACCGTTCTTTTTAATTACACCCTTATGCAACATAATTGAAACAACCGTTTTAGTTTCCTTTCTTTTCCTTGTCGCGACTGTCGATTAGTTATCCTTTGGTCATTGTCGGCGATGGATATTACGCCAAGGAAGCGTACGAAAATTGTAACGCTTCACTAACATACTGGCAAGTTTTACCAGTGAGCAAATCAATGTACTATAGACTGGCCCGGAATCTCTCCTGATTTAAATTCAGTTAATAATCTATGGTCAGTCTGCAAGGGATAACTTCGTGGAATGGACATACGAAGTACTAACGTCATAAAGATGACACATTGAACAGTCACATACACAGTCATGAAAAATACGAAAAAAAAAATACGGAATTATTCGTTTTAGTTCAGTTCATTTGTACAAGGGTGGACCGTAACCCTTCGGTAAAGTTTATTGTTTTAAAAATTGATGATTAAAATTGGAATAAGACCTAAATATATGATGAAAGTGGATTTATACATTTTTTTGTTCTTGAGAATTTACAACAAAATATTAAACACTATTTTATTAGATTGTTTATTTGCAAGAATAATTTTATATTTACAACATTCTAAAAGCTAATACAATTAGAACAAATGCAATGTAATATTTGTCATTTACCAACTTATAAAAAATTAAACGTGAAAACAATTTTTATACACGTTTACTAAATTATTAAAATATGTAAACCAACTGCAAGAAAATCCTTATTATTCTCCATTTTATAAAGTTTGAATTAATTGGCAAGTAGCCAAGATTTTTTACAACCATTCGAATAAATAATATAATAAATAGTGTAAATAAACAATTTGATAAATAAATAATGTTTATTATTTTTGTTGTCAATTTTCAATTCATTTTCATATGCTTAGGTTTTATTACAATTCTAATCTTCGCTTTTTAATGCAATAAATGTTATCGAAGACTGAAAGATGATGAAGTGTGTAAAACAACAGATCTGAAATTTTAGAAAGTCGATCGAACTAAGAAATTTACAGCAACTTCTCGAGAGGAGAATGAGAGAGAAAGATTAAGAGAAAATAACAGATTTTACAAGCGAATGAATGTACTTGCTCAAGAAGATAACTGTGTATATTTAATCTTTCAAGTAAGAAAAAGAAGAAAATGAAATACATTGTGATACTCAAGAATTACCAGACGAATTATACACCAGATAACATGCACGTACTGATAAATCATCAGTTACCTCCCCTTAAGATTTAGAAGGTATAAAATGCACCCTGTAATATCCGACAGTAGAGGGGTAGTCAGAGTAAAGTGCAATAAATCTTTGGTAAAAGTTTATTCGCTGGTTCTGTTTTTACTACAATACAAAAAGACATATCAGCTGAAACGTTGTGATTAAAACAAAATGAGAATATTAGTTGATGTTATTCGTTGAGTAAGGTTTGTTTATCACGCAAATCAATATAAAGAAAAATCAGACATAATTGAGAGCTAGAATGAAGAATCACTACCTCAAAATTCAAGCATATTCTATAAATAGAACCGAAATGAAAGGAAAAACAATCTATTCTCAGACTGGTTTTACTCACCTATAGTAGTGATGACTGTAACAGAATAGAGCAACGCCCCAGAATAAGACCATTTCACCTCCTCTTCTTCTTCCGACCCGTCCCATCCAGTGGCATCAGTAAAACGGACAATCTCTTCCTCAAATTCCTGTACCAGGTCAGCACTGGCATTGCTTGGGTTTTGACCATCACGCAATGCTTCCTCGAAGACTTTGACGATCTTGAGAGTGTATTTCTCTCGTATTCCACCAGCCTGTCGCCGAAGCTCCCGTTCGTATGGGGCTTCGATTCCTTTGAAGATCCAGCCGCCTAAAATGCTGTAACCAACTACACAACCCGTCAGACCCACATGTGAGAATATGAACATGATAATCATTTTCAGACCCAGTAAACAAAAGCATAAGTAACGATAAGCCCTTAACTTCGGGTCTTTTTGATAACGTCTCTTCGCCATTTTGAGAAACTCTGTTTTAGCCGAGTCGATTGAATTAATTATTTTCCTGTTTGTGATTTATAAATATAAATCAAAGATTTCTCCATTTCAAATGAAGACTTGAATAAATGATTGCAAATAGGGGATATACGTTTTGTTTAAGAGCAAAACAGTCTTAAATTTGAGCCATTTGAATAGCATGAGTAGTGAAAGAAACGATGTCTTTATATTTTTATTTGATTCAATCTTTTCTTCAAAGCAGCTCAATATAAAATAATCATTGTAATGTATTGTCACAGGATGATGGCCAATTCCGCAGTAATAAGTATTATAGTAGTTGTTAAGAACACGAACTTGATTTCTTTTAGTCGCGTACGAAAGCAGTTGCTTATCGGAATCAAAGTTCAATAAAGTCTTTCCTGCAAAATTAAAGAAAAAAAAAACACTGCACAAGCTTTAAAAAATTTTTGAATTTAAATTTATAGGTAAGTTAAAAAAAACACATTAGCGAATTACAAGAAATTTTAAAGAAAGATATCAACTGATGGTGTTGCTATTCAAATGAATACAAATTGTTTTAGAAAGCACTTATTGGCCTAAAATTCGCACACTCAATCCACATCAAAAAGAAACTCAAGAACAAAATTAATGTGAGTACATTAAAATTTTTAGACATTATTCAGTTTTCATTTATGCTTATGTTTAAAAGATATGCGTGTAGATGTGCATGCATTGTGTATATGTGTGGTGATTATGCACACACACACACACACACACACATATATATATATATATATATATATATATATATATATGATTGTGAAAACAGTTGTTTATAAATGTGAGTTCATAGAGCAACTATATATTTTTCATTACCGCATATGGGTATGTGTTTGAAAGAAAAGTCAATGGAATTGAAGAATATATTTGTATATTTGTCAAGGTATATACTGGAATGTCTCTGCTGTGCAATGTTGTTTAAAAACGCCAAAGCGGCAAATGTAATTAAACTTTCTAAAGAAGATAACTTCCAAACGAAAAATGAACAGAATGGCCATCGTCATGTAATCAGATTCTCGTAAAATCTCGCACATTGTACGAGATCAGAGATATCAATGTGTCACTCCGCTTCACGCGGCTCAATAGATTCTGCATTAGATTCCTAGGAATATTTTGTGTTAACCTTTTAGGCATTTCTATAAAACAAATTAGTGTGTTGATCAATCATATTCGGATGGTTGCATCGCCCTGATTAACTTTGAAATAGCTCGATATCATTTGATTTTTATTTTATTATAATTTTTTTTATAATGTCACGTCTATGCGCATGCTCTTGTAAAAAATCGTTTTTGATTTCGTTCTTACGAAGATCTTTAAGGTAGAATCTGAATAATTACTATCTTGGGAATGACGTGTATTTCAAGTTTTTATCTTAATGGAAGTCTATATGTCGAGGGTTTGATCAGAACTCTAGTGACAGATTGTGTAAAAGCGCGTGTGTGTGACCACCGATAAATACTTTTCATTGAGTGAATTTTAACTTTTTCTATCTGTATTTGTTTTCACAATTCCCAATGAAAATGGGCGATTTGGTTTGGATTCATCAGAAAGTTTTTCAATTTTCGCCTTCTTTCATTTATTTAAATTTTTTTCTTTTTTATTCTTTCGTTGGTCGCTGTATTTTTCAAGCTATTCGCTAAATAAAGATTGTATATTTTGTTCTTGCACTTATTCACCACAAGAAACGAACGCGCTAAAGATAAGAAATATGTCTGATGTGAAATTCACGTAACAAGTCATAATGAAATTCTAAACTTCCTTTAAAAACAAACAAAAAAAAAAGAAAAAGAAAAAGAAAAAGAAATTTACTTAACTTTGTCTTCGGTGCTGCGCGGTAATTCACACTTAGGGGTCATTTGCACCTTCTAAACGAACAAATGAATAGAATGACCATGGTCATGTATTCAAATTCTCGCAAAATCTCGCACAATGTACGAGATCAGAGATATCAATGTGCCGCTCCGCTCCACGCTGCTCAGCGGACGTGAGCTTATCAGTCACTTTAATAGTGATGCCAGTAACACAGCGAGTGTTTTATTATACGCTATCAGAAGAAGATAGCCTTTAGTCTTTTTTTTATTGCGGCCAACGCTACATTAGAAGCGCAAAGATACTGAAAACAAAAGCAGGTAAAGATAGAGAAGACGGAAAAAAAGAAAACAGATGGTGAAGGGGGATTAAAAAGGTGAACAAGCGGGAGAAAAAAAAAAGAAGCAAAGAGAAAGGAGGAATGAAAGAAGGAAATAAGAAACGAGAAATACGCGATTAAATAAGAAAGAAAGGAAGAAAGAAAGGAAGCCACAGAGAGGTATCAAAGCGAAAAAGAAGTAACGAAGAAAACATTTTCTAAAGACAGATAACGTAAAAAAAAAATGCTAAAATAGAAAAGTAGAACAGAACGAAAAAAATATGTTAATGAAGCTTATATATCTATATATCTATAATTCTCAAAATGTGTATGTGTATGCATGTCTGTGTATGTGTGATCGGATGTTGTTTAATGCGTTTCAACAGTTTTCATCCGATTTTGATGAAATTTTTTTGGTTTGATAGAGAATTCTTCAGTGCCGGTTTTGAGTTCAAATTGACTGGAAAAATGAAACCTTAAAGGTGGAATGTCGAAAAAGCTTATATTTTTACAATTTGCGCAAAAAGGTTCCTTCCTTGCAAGTCTGAGAACGCAAAAATGGCCCATTTTCAGTGCCATCCCCCATTCAAATTGTTAACCCCTCATTTGGGGATGTACCTCAGTTGCACGCAATTGTTGTTACTAACATATCTATCTATCTATCTATCTATCTATCTATCTATCTATCTATCTATCTATCTATCTATCAACAACAGGAGGGAAATGCGAGATAGAATAGTTGAATGACAACAAAAAACAAAACAAAAACATGGAGAGATTAATATGTTTAAACCAGAGATAAAGCAGTAGAACAAAGAAGCTCCGAAAGAGTGAGACGGAAAGATAGAAAGGCGAAGCGAGGCAAAATAGAATAAAGAGATAGAATAGCGATTGTTAATAATGCAGGTCAGCTTTTGCAACATTTCACAGATAGGCAAACACCGCTTCTGTGGAGTTATCTGCAATCTGCCTTTCCTTCCTCAGCATCCAACCACATATTTGCTCATCTGAGTCTGACGTATGTACCATTAAATAATTTTCGTTTACATCTTGTACCAAGAGATTTAACTTTTAACAAATCCTTACCAAAGCAAATGGTACTAATGAGACGATGGGTCAGATAAATTTGGTGGAGGCGATATACTCTAGAAAAAAAAAAGTGTAACCACTTGTGTTTTTATAGGCCATGTCCCTTACTGACGAAATAGCTCATGGCTCTCCGTAACGTCCAGTTCTTCGTAAATCTTATTAGCGTGTTTCTGTTTACTATCCCTCTCATATACATCTACAGTGTAACCCGGATATAAGAGAGTTGTCGGAACCCGAGAAGTCTCTTATATCCGGGTTTCTCTTATATCCGGGTTTGGTCTATTTTCTTTAGGTAAGTATGGCTCTAATTTGGAACCAGAGCAAATCTCTCTTATATCCGAGTTTCTCTTATATCAGGGTTTCTCTTATATCCGGGTTACACTGTATTTACAAAAGTTAAATTAATCGTTATTTTTTTCAGCCTTTCTTGACCATCAAGTGTGTTCTATGATTGTCAAATTCTCGAATCGTTCTTTCTTCATTATGTACCTTAGAAATATCAGTTATCACTAGGATTCTAAATATAAGGGATAATTTGTTTTCCTTTTATTAAAAAATAACTTTGTTTACGTGTTCCGTCCATAGTATGCTCAGTATCCTTCTGAAGAATATTATCTGTTCCTTCAAATCGTATCTTAATTTGTGACGAAATTGTTCAGCGTTCACTGCCATATAGGAGAAATGATAGCACAGCTGAGTTTCGAGGAAAATACAGAGGATTTAAAGAAGAGAATTGAAACCGCATACAACTATTTTTTCAATTACATTTAAATTATTTCCTTTCTTTACCACATTAATTCCCACCGTAAAATCCGGTATTAGTTATAAAATAAAAACCTGCAATTCATTATAAGTTTATGAGAAAAGAAGGGATGGAGAATTTGACACACTGAAGACAAGAATGGTAGAGGGAAATATCGAGTAAAATATATGATATAAATGGATGACCGAAAAGTATAGTAAGGGAACAAATATTGCAAAGAGCTACAAATTGGTGCAAAAATAATATCGTTTTTTGACGTATTTTTTAACGTCAAAAAACGATATTATTTTTGCACCAACCTAATAATATAAAGTTGTGGAGAGCCATGATTTATCCACGTCTTCAATGGACGTGGCATATTAAAGAGGATTATAATAAATCTGGTATTAATTATTAGTTTTAAATAACTGGTAATTAATTATAGATTTCTACCTATAACCCAGTCAGTTATATGCACGTTTAGGCGATCATGTATCTTTTCGATACATGACCGACGAGGCAGATTTTTTCCCGCAGTAGGTTGACATTTCTTTCTGCGGTAGATCAGTTGCCATCCAAGGATATAGAACCCGGTCTGTCCTGCTATTTACCCATAGCTGGAGGGGGAGAAGACGATGATTCATACCTTTCCCAAGGGTATTAGCACGTAAGTGAATGTAATGGATTGGACTGGAATTCGAACTCGGCTCTTCGATTCCTCAGTCCGAGCCGTTATCCATTACTCCACCGTTCGGATTGAGGAATCAGAGAGCCGAGTTCGAATTCCAGTCCAATCCATTACATTCACTTACGTGCTAATACCCTTGGGAAAGGTATGAATCATCGTCTTCTCCCCTTCCAGCTATGGGTAAATAGCAGGACAGACCGAATTTTATAGCCTTGGATGTCAACTGGTCTACCGCAGAAAGAAATGGCAACCTACCGCCGGAAAAAAAATCTGCCTCGTCAGTCATGTATCGAAAGATACATGATGACCTACGCGTGTATCACGCATGGCACATAACTGACTGACCTATAACCCGTTAATACCCACCGTCCCATCTTTGATAGGGTGGACATTAACGAGTTAAATGATATCATATCTTGAAATCCACCATTATGAAAATACGTGATCAGTGACAATATTTCAGGTGTTTCATCTTAAGAAGCTACTGAATTTTTTGTGGGCGATATGACGACATAATTTGCCGACAAAGTAGAAAATATTTTCTTGTAAGTTTCGGGTCGTCCCTACAGGGCTTCCATGAGGAGCTGTGGGGATACAATTCAAAATCATTTTACGGGATTCCAGAGAATCTGTTATACGTAAATTTAAATATTTTCCTTTTTGAATTCCTTCAGAAAAATAATTTTTACGTTCTCGCAAGAAATAGTTAAGTAATGTATTTAATGCAAGTGCAATAAAAATAAAAGAAATTTTGAGCAAAATAGAAATAAAAACTTATACATAACGTCGGAAAGAGATAGTTAAAATTTCTGGAAAACATACTGAGAAAGGAAGGCTTGGAGAATTTAACACTCAGTATATACTGCATGCAAGAGTGCAGAGGAAAACAGCAAATAACTTGCTTAACGAGTTTATGTAAATGGGCGGCAGTGTTGGGATTGGGAAGAATGGTAAGGAGACAATGGTTGCTTAGATTTACAAAGAATAGAAAATTGTGGAGAGTCATGATTTATCTACGTGGTGTATAAAAGAAGTAAATTATAATTCTACTGACATTTTTAGAATTCAGATGAAAATTTAAATCTTTCCTCTTTTCTGTAAAACGTCAAATTGCCCTCTGCCTTTTCTATAAATACTTTAATGGTAATTGTCGGGATGAACTCTTCGCTTTGACTTTACGAATTTAAGTCCAGTACTAGATAGACGGCGAGGTATCTTCAATTTCCAGTTGAATTGACTAGATACAACCGTAAGTTCTATGCTAACAGTTTCTTCTATCGCACTTCTCGCTTGTGGAAATCTCTTCCGGCTCCATGCCAACTGATATTCAAAAATTTTAATGCATTGGCCGTCGTTATCTACTATCTTCCTGATTACTCTTCCAGTGTTCTCTCTCCTTAATAATGGTTCTCTTTTTTCTTATTTTTCAGATTCAGTATCCCCTTTCGTCTTAGTGGCTTTACTGCTTTGCTTGGGGTGATATGATTAATATATATATATATATATATATATATATATATATATATATATATATATATATATGAAACGTGTAGATTAGACTTACGCGTCGCCTGCTTACGCGAGGCCGCATTGGGCGCAACGGGTTCGCTTAACATAATGAATTCTTAATCAAAAGATATTTCTTTTTCGATAAAGATGGGTGAGCAGAATGGAATGGAAATAGTAGTTGAAAGAGAGGGATATTCTTCGGCGTCGGGTGGATAAGCTGCAAGATTCCTATGTCTATGATTCGTTCGTTCCTATTTTTAAAATTCCCAGGTGGAATTCTTTCTCTTGTGATAAACACATAATAATTCATCTTGCCAACAGAGATTCATTTCTCAAACCAATACTTTTGTATCGTAATTCAAATGAAAATCTACATTTTCTACTCAGATGACAAAAGGTAATTTTCAAAGCACAAAACAATATATCATCATTTATATGCTTTGACGTTATAAGTAGAAGCGAAAATATTCTTGTACATCTTACATCATTCCCTCATCATATATGTCACATCAATCACATAGATGAATGAATGTAATAATCAAATGATTTATATTGTATGAAGTAGGCAATGAAAAGTTCCCTGCCCGACATAATTCTCCAAATCTGATCAAATGTCTTATATTCACGACAATAACTTTTTGCTATCCTTTCTTATGGCCATGATAGGGTGCACAGTCCATGCTTTGTTATCCCCCACATCGCTTTTATATCGGTATCAAGTTGTGCTATTAAAATTCATATTCTTTTTATTTAATTGGGGCACGGATTGTACGACTTTCTGGCGATTTGCCGAGGACTATTTGCCCTGAATGCTCAGAAACTTCGGCCTTGAAACGTGTGTACAACTCAGAAATATATAACTCTCCTCAATCAAGATGTCTGCAAGGGATAAATAAGTGCGCGTGCTGGTTTCAAAATATGATTTTGTCTGTTTTTCTTGGCTTTACTTACCCAACCAAATTATTTGAAGCCCTGATTCAATAGTGATTAGGAATATAATTGTCCTCCAAGTTCATACAAGTTTAATATAAATCATAGATTTTGAATTGTCTGAATGCCTGCTTGGAATTTAGCTTGATATTTTATTTTTATTCAAACAACGAAATCTATTGCAGATGTAATCACAGTTCGTCTTCGTTAATGATTTCAGAATATGAGCATTCAAGGCTCCGTATTTTTAAAAAAAATCTTTTATTGTTTTAAGTAACGTTTGACTTCCTACCATACTTCTTTGACCTGCTATCACCGAAACGCGTTCCTTCCGATTCTTTCAATGTCCCATGATCCTCTTTCCTCATTTTTTTTTTTTTGCCTCAGAATGTTCAGTTGTCTCTGTCTGATTGTAAGCGTAAGTTTCCTTGAAGTTTGCCTTTTACATACATATTTTCATGATAATGGTTCTGATAAACTTTCTTCTTTGGTACCTAGACTTTATGAATGTAAGCGCACTGCTAGATTCGCGGCAAGGTCTCATCTTCTTGCAGTTAAAATCGCTAGATGTAACCGTAATTTCTATGCTAACAGTTTATTCTCGCACACTTGAGACGCTCTTACTGCTCCTTGCTTTCTAAATCTTCAAAAATTTAAATGCAATGCGATATTTTCTGTTTTCTTAATGTTCCTTTAATGTTATCGTTCCTTAATGGTTTTTCTCGTATTCTCTCAGACTCAGTAACCTCTTGCCTGACATGAAATTATTAAAAATAACGTGGATGGGGACCGTTTGGGAATACTGTCTACTGTAACTCAAACAATCTGAAGTATGTTTTGGATTTAAATAACCCACAAGGGTTGATAAGCCGTAAAAAATAATCAATTAATCCCAATATATTACTATTGCTGTTGAAATGATGCTAAATAATTCAATTTGAACAGGGAGCTGCGAGAGGTCTTGCAGTGAATAAAAGATAATTTATGCTATTTGAGAGCGTTCATTGTTCAAACTAGATTTTGTTATCAAGCACTGTATAGTGTAGGGTGAGAGGAAACAGAAAATGCTGACTTTGAAATTCTAATTGACTAATTTGCATCAACAAAGAAAGAAGTTTTAAGTCTAATCTTCCTTAGTTTCTTGCTCCCAGTTGTCATAGATGTGGATATAGTGTAATCTTGACTCAGGGTTTTGTGCTTTTTTTACCAGCGATAAAATCTGTGAAACAGGGTCTTCCAGGCAGTCAGACACTTTACCAAAAGAGAATAACATAACAGATAAAACAAACAAAACAAAAAACAACCCCCCCCAAAAAAAAACAACATTTGGGAACAAGTGACAACAGACCGAACTTTGAGGATTTCCGCTCACAGTCAAGATTTGGGTAGTGTCGTGATGTCGAGATGGACAGTGAGTAAGCGAAAGTCAGTCACCTACCTACCTACCTACCTATATCCTACTTACATAACTACCTACCTAGACCATAAAAGAGTTTCCCGAAGAAAAAAACAAAACAGAAAAATCAGTGCAATATATTGGGAACATGGTTCAGGTTTTCATTTCCCGCCGTAGTGTTTCTTTTCACTTTTCGTTTTCTTTTGAGCTTGCAACGGTTTCCCAGTTTTTGTGCATACCGACGCGAACGGGAAGGGAGACACATCATGGAGGCACACAGGGGTTATGTTCACAGTCAGTGAAAAAAAAAAAAAAGAGGAGGACTCTGTGAATGTTGTACTAGTGCAATAATTTATTACACATTAATTTCTTATGGAGCCATTATACTTTGATAATTTCTTTGAGAAAAATTAAAAAGATTATTAAAAAAAATATTCGGCTTTTTAGACAATTTTATTTACCAATTAAAAGTGGAAAGGAATATTAAAGAACATTTTCCTATAGCCTGAGTTCGTGTTCATTAAAAGGTTTCTTGTGATAAATATGACGCCATAATTTCGTAAAGGAATATGTTCATGTGGTACTATTTTACTGTTAAGTTTAAATTCCATTCAAATAAAATATATATATATAAAAAAATACTGAAATACCACAATTTATAATTTCATACACCAACAAAGAGTATTTAGAAAAATATGAAAAAAATAACTTGTGGCGCGTCACAAATAAACTTTTCCAGTATGTCGTATTTTCTAAATATCTACATATATTTATCTCTTTTGATCTATCTATCTATCTATCTATCTAAGATAGATAGATAGATAGATAGATAGGGAGAAATAAATAAACAGAGATACAAAATTATCCTATAAACTATCAATAATTCGTACTTTAAAGGAAATTTCTCACACCTGTCGCAACTGATGGATTGCGAAAGTGACATACGTAACATTTACGTGCATATATATATATATATATATATATATATATATATATATATATATATATATATATATATTGGTGGGGGGATAAAATATAGTTATAAGGTAGGCTATATTTATGGATTAAAGTGTTCAATATCAGGGATAGAGCATATCTAAAGTCAACACTAAAGTCAGCAACCAGAGGCGACAGTCTGTCTCATGCTAAACGCAATCGTCAAACTTGATGTCCACATGGGTGACTTTCGATGAATCTTGCAGTTAATTTCGTTTCTTCCAAAATTTACTTCCAATTATAAAAATTGTTAAAGAGCAAAAAAATTCGTCGTAAAAAATCACTTAAAATAATCACCGAAAACAATCACAGTAATGAAAACTTGAATCCGAAATTTCAGGATTGCGAGGTCTGGACCCTGGCCGGAATGTTTTTACTTTGCTCACCGAGTAGGCCTGATTCCAAAATGGTATATGTTGGGCTACGGCCTCTAGCAGTAAATTTTAAAAAGTGACACACTGATATTAGCATATATATATATATATATATATATATATATATATATATATATATATATATATATTAATCATCTTGAACTTGTATGTGTACTTTTCTCTTTAGTATGGTGTCAGATGTTTAAATAGTGGCTCAATTTTTCCACCTTGCTTAGATATGCCTCTGATTAGTATTCCAACTATTAGCCTCTTACCTCTTTTTATGAAACTCCCAGAGGCCCTACCAATGCTGAACTGGTCAAGCATCGCTCATCGCAGGGTCTTTTTTCAGACAAGCAATATAGCTTCCGTTTCTCCAGGTCAACTGCTAATATATTGACCGTAATTGAGGAAAGAGTCTATAATGCTCTAGATAAAAACGGTGAAGCCCGAGCTATATAGCCTTGGACATTTCGAAAGCCTTCGACAGGGTTTGGCATGGAGATCGTCGCCACAAGCTGAAAAGATACGTTGTCTCCAGACAAATTTTTGAACTGATCCAGTCTTTCCTATCAAATCGTGAAATGAAAGTCATCCTGAATGGCCACTCATCTAGATCGTTTTGTACTAAATGTACCCCAGAATTCCATACTTAGTCATACTTTGTCGTTAATTTTCATGAATGACCTTCCTGAGAGCATCACCTCCCAACTTGATATCATTTAGTTCTGTTTCGATATTAAGTCTGATCAGTTCTATAAAGTCAAAATAGCAGTCGATCTCCAGTTTGTCGTTAACTGAGACAAAAGATGTCTTGTTAATTTTAAAGCCCCCGAAACTAAACTTCTTTTCATTACCACTTAAGTGCCGATACTGGGTCCCCGACGACCCAACACAAATGAATTGTGAACTATTTATATGACATTGTACACGGTTTTTGCTCATTTTCCGAGTATTCCTATAGTTTTCAAGTTACCAAAACATATTACAAAATTGATATTGAAATATATGTAATTATGTCCACACTGGTGATTGGTCCCCAAGGACCCGGCTAGGGCGCTTGTGATATTTTGCATTTATGCGTTAACTGACAAATCGTTTACTTTTTTTTCATGTGTATATTACCAATAGTAAGAATCTTAGTTTCCTACAGAGTAAGGATACCATTTTCTTTTTTTTACCGGAAACTAATTTTGATACCACTCTCAATTATTTCACTAATATCATTTTGAACATTAGATAATAGAAGCTACAAACCGAAGATATTCTACACAGGAAGCAGCCAATGAATCTTCTGATGGCGGTGATAATTCTATTCAGTCAGATGATGATGGTGATGGAGATATCAGATTACGAAGATGATGACATTGTGGATGGGGTACATTTAGATCTGGACCGTGTTTCATGTCCTGAAAGTAGCTAGTCAACTCGATCGGGGTAAAAGGGATTCAATGTTCCATATGCTTCTTCAAAAACTTGTGGTGAAAATGTTTTTAGCGGCAATCAAGGACTTACATCGATAGTGAAAACAAATCCCGAAGCTTTGGATCTTTTTTTTTTACTTCTGAAATAATCGAAAGACTGCTATTGCTAGGTCACCTGCTATGAAAGTTGATTCACTGTGTCGTGTGAGACATTTTTTTCTCTCCCGAATCTACCATATATATATATATATATATATATAACTCTACCATTCGCCCAAGCTTAAAATATTGCTGCCACATATAGTGTCACTGGTAGTAGTTGAAAGGAATGTGACACTGGTAGTATGAAATTAGGATTAAAAGGATTCACGTGAAAACCCCTTATAGAATTGGTGAATTGGAAGAGTTGAATACATTAAAGTAACGTTAAAATGAAATTATGAATTGAAATATGAGGCAAAGAAAAAAAAAGGAATTTTTTTTCTTTCTGATAAACAGAAACGTTGAATGGAATTTTGAAAATATAAATTGAAAAGGACAATAAGAATTGTTATGAGTCCTCGAAGCCGGAATGTAAAACAGTCTGAAAAATGACCTGCTGAATAAGAAGCAAAGAAAATTCTTTCCGTTGGTATTTGAAAGTCATTGACAGCCGGGGAGCGAATTTGGGTAAAGTTGAAAGAATTCGCAAAGCGGAGTTTTGTAAACATGCGACTGGGCAGGAAACAAAAATAATTCTTTACAGATTTAGAATAAATTTTTAAACAAACTTTTTTTTCACGAAAATTGTTGTGTAAAAGGAATTTTGAAACAAAGTTTATTGTTTTACAATAGCTGGGCGCTTTGTTTGAAGGTCGGTATCATGTGTCCGGGGTTGGAGAAAATAAGTAATTGATGAATAAGTAATGAGCTTTGAGGGGCGGCCTTCTTCGTTATTTGTTATATCTGTATTTTCACCGGCGGAAGCATTCGTGTCCTTTTTCATATCACGGTTCCATCAACTCTGTTCAGCGGGCGAAATTCGGCCTTCACTGCTCTGTGATCACAATGAAAACAGGACAGATGAGGCCCCTGTCACCCTCTCATATCCTCTATTTCTTTGCCAACTTCGTCGATCTCAGCTCTGCGAGAAAAAAAAACAAAACAAAAAAAAAAAAACTAGGTAGGGGAATTCTGCATATGACCGGGTTCGTATTTTACTTGCGAAGGAAAGGTTTCACCGCAAGAACGTACAGCAAAGGCGCAAGAGGACAACCCTGACGAATGGTGCGAGACGATAGTAAAGGTTCCGATCGAACTTCATTAACTTCCACCAGCGTACCGAGAGACGCATTCAAAAGTCGGATTCGCGGGTAAAGATAAAAGTACGACCCAAAATCAACCCCCGAAAGGACACTCAAACAAGAAAAAAAAAAAAAAACTGTTCAAATATAAAAAAAAAAAAACAACAAAAAATGTTTTCGCGTAAAGGTTCATCAAACTAGTTGGAATAAAGAAGACAATAAATAAAAGAGGGATTTAAAATAAAACAAGCGGTGTGGTTAGACTTTAGTAAAAAAAAATATAAAATTAATGATGTTGGCCAAATCGACTGAGAAGAAAAACTGTTCAAAAAGTGAAAAATAACAAAAACGGATTTCTTTTTAAAATTTTTTCAAGTTTTTTCAAATAAGGTCGATAATAAAATAAAATGAAAATAATAAATTAAATACAAACGCAATAAAAATACAGTAATTTAAATTAAATATTATGCCTAAAAATTGCTTTATTTAGATTAGATTTTATGTCTATTGTAAACCCTAATTTGTTAAATATTTCTTTTATTTGCTTTCTTATATATTATTTTATTCTACCATTACAATTTCGAGCTACCACCTGGCTGCGACCTGTTCCAGTCGAACTCTCTGCCTGAGGAACCCCGACGAGGCTCCGCCGAAGGACAGAGTCTCATTCGAGGAGGTTGAGTGACCCTGCACCCGTTTATGAGGGTTCAAAAAGGGAATATTTTTGGCCGAGCCTACGGGCTCAGAGAAACCATGTTAAACTGGCCTTGTGCCACATGCAGTCCTAGTGGGTGGGGTAGTTATATATACTACCATTACAGTTTCTCAGTTATTAAACCATCATCTCTATATAAAATGATATGCTTTTTATTAATGACATTTGATAAATTAGTGAAGAGCAGATATTTTCACATAGTGCCCAATATTAAAAAATAGAGCATTATTAATATTATTTTTTTTATATATATAAAATAATTACTGCATAGTAATTTACCCTGACTCCGCAGTTTTCTGGTAATATGTCCATTTTTCAAGATGTTAGTCCGTATATAAAATATGCTCAATTGTAATGAGTATCCGTTTTTTTTTTTTAATTTCCATATTTACGTTTTTCTTTAACTCCGTTATGGACACGCGCATGTTCATGTTTTTATATATGCTCACCCGTTCCTTCATAAACTTAATTGGTTTTCAATTGTATATTTTTCAATTGTATATTTTGTAATTTTTATTTTTGTTTTATTTTTGATTGTATGTAAGGGACGTAACTTAGTTTGAATTTTTAAAATGAACTCAACCTGCAATTTTGTTTTTAATTGTTTTTTTTTTTTTTTTTAATTCTTCATTTTGAGCACCCCATATTTCACATTTTTTTAAAAAGCTACCTTAGAGAATGAGATATGGGGGAGAATATTTCTGTCTGTATCTCATCCACTGATGAAGCTTGGATAAATGTGAAAAATGTTAGGCTGATATGCGTTATCAATTTGTTCTTTATCACATAATTCTGACAGATTCCGATCTGTATTAGATCCCAATTAATCATCAAATATATATATATATATATATATATATATATATATATATATATATATATATATATATATATATATATATATAATTGTGTGTGTGAATTGGGATCAAATACAAATACATATCGGAATCTGTTAGAATTGACTAAATTTACTTTAAAGGTACATAAGGGAGGTAACTGAGTTTGAAATTTTATCTTATTAATATTTTAAAAATACTCAATCCTCAATTTTTTGAAAAAAAAATATTTTACAATTATTTCTTTAACTTAAGTCAGCATCGCAAAACATTTGTTTATATAGACATTTTAAAACATTGTTGCTATACTCATAATTAATTATGTTTAGTGTTGAAGATCGCTTCGGGAATTTAAAGCTTTTGTTTTTTTATTTTCGTGGTGGAGTACTGAACCTGATCTTGGTTGGATGAGAATGAAAGTACTTGGGAAAATCAAAGAAATAACTAAAACTACGGCGTCTTTGTTAATCAGTTTTGTAAGAGCACTGAGAAATTGATCCGTGAATTTGAGAGGATTAAAATAAAATAGACATAATATGTCTAGATTATTCAACCAACTATATATATATATATATATATATATATATATATATATATATATATATATATATATATATATCTTTATATATATATATATATATATATATATATATATATATATTTCTTTTTTATAGATATGTAAAAATATATATTTATAAAAAGTCACACACGGAGGCACACACACACCAGGCAAGGAGATACTATTATATAGGTATTACCATTTGCAGACAATATATTTCTATTTTGCTGACATCGCAAATATTTCCTTACATTAAGTCACCTGTTTACTTCGTCCTATAGAATGGAGTGAATAAAATATGCTTGAAAAGTTAAACAGAATATTTCAGCCCAGTTCATATATCGATTTGTTGATAAGATAAAGCAGTGTAATAATTTTTCTTGTCGATTATTAAAACTCTGTTCAACGGTTGGATCAAGCGAGTTAAGGTATCAATTATCCTCGAGAGAAAGATGTGGGATACCAGACGGTCGACATCACCCTATGGCTCGCGTTATCAGATCACAGATATTTCTGTAGCGAAGCAAGAAACCAAACTTTGAATTTCTATTAGTTTTGCACGTTTTGCCAGTTGATCTATTTCGAAATGTTCAAGAAGTAAAAAGTATCTCTTGATTTAGTTTCGTAGACATAAAAGTGATCATGAATCGAAAACAAGAGAAACCTTTTTAAAATTTTAAAAAATCTCCTCCATATATATATATATATATATATATATATATATATATATATATATATAAATAAACTCTTACGGTGTGCTATATTTATTGGATAAAGTGTTCAATATCAGAGATAGAGTGTGTGTAAATATAAAAGTGAACATTGAAGTCAACACTTAGATGTGACAGTCTGTTTCATGCTAGACGCAATAGTCAGGCCACGAGTCGCCACTAAGTGTTGACTTCAATATTCACTTATATATACGTAATTTAGACGTATTATGTCTATTTATTTTAGTTTGAATCATTTCAAGTCCACGAATTCATTTCCTAGTGACAGCAGAAAATTAATTAAGAAAATAACAAAATTTTCTCTCAAATATTTTTTTTATTTTCCCAAGTACTTCTCATCTGTGGATATATATACAGTAGCTTCGTAAATTCAAAATATTTTTCACTGAACTTTTACAGCTTTTCAAAATTCGTATTCAGAATTTTTTACCTATACAAGGGGGATAACTTTTTAATTTGTGGACTTGAATGCTGCTCATATATATATATATATATATATATATATATATATATATATATATATATGTGTGTGTGTGTGTGTGTGTGTGTGTGTGTTTATATAGGATTAATCTGAGTAAAATTTGTCACTTAGCTGACTGTGTTACCTTTTAGCATCCTGATTTCAGAATTTCGTAGACGGACATGTTTGTCCACTATTCAGTAGGGTAGCAGCAATTTACTGCTTATATTTTTCTTCTTTTTTTTTTTTATTTCATACACATTTAGCACTGGTGTTAATTTTCTTTTGCATTCTCTGTGTCTGTGTGTGCACTCGTCCGTGACCTCGCGTGTGCCCGTCTGCAAAAGGAAAAATGAAAATAAATGTGAAAAGTTCAACGCAACCTTGAGCGTCTCTAGTTGAGGTACATACATTTTTGCGGGAGTAAAGAGTATATGTATATATATATATATATATATATATATATATATATATATATGTATATATATATAGATAGATAGATATAGATATATATTGATATTAGGTTGGTGCAAAAATAATGTCGTTTTTTGACGTTAATAACTACACTCGTCTCGGAAAACCTTCGGTTTCTTGATTTGCTAATGGTCAAATCAATCTAGAAGGAAAAAAAAAAAGGTTTTAAAAAAGAAAGAGCTAGGAACATGAACGTCTGCCGAAAATAATCGTACAGCATTCCAAAGAAAAAAAAAACCCGATAGGAGTAATCAACTAACTTAAAAGTGCTCAATACACGAGTAGAGCAGACCTAGTCAAACCTACCAAGGTTTAACCGTTTTTGCCCGTGTTTATCTCTAAATCACCCCCTCCCTTTTAAACAGTTTCAAATAAATTCCTCATCCACCTTCCCAATTGTTGTTTTTTTTGGGGGGTCACGTGGTCTTGGCCTTTTGTTTTTGCCTATAAGTATGGAGCTTTCTTTACCTCTTTAGCCAGCTTTCCCTGACGATCCGCTGTGGTGAAACCTTGGTAGTTTTGTCTGGTTTGACTATATACAGTGTAACCCGGATATAAGAGACCCGAATATAAGATAAACCCGGATATAAGAGAGATTTTATCTGGTCACAAATTAGAGCCAAACTTACCTAAACAAAATAGACCAAACCCGAATATAAGAGAAACCCGGATATAAGAGACTTCTTATCCGGTCCCGACAACTCTCTTATATCCGGGTTACACTGTATATATATATATATATATAGAGAGAGAGAGAGAGAGTGAGACTTGTACCCAGAGAAATAGAACACAGATATAAACAAATTAGACGTCATTTTATACATAAGGATACTTTCAACCAACACTTTTTCAAAAGCAATCGTTTTGCGAAATTTAAAACAATCAGGACACAGCTATGATGACGAAAGAGGGACAGAAAGTTGGAATGCGATTAAAATAAAATAAATTTTAATTGTAAATAATTAATAAAACAATTAACAATTTCCTCAAAATTATAAAATGGAAAAAAAAAACAAAATCACAGTCCCACGATCAATCGTATCGAGCGCATAAAATGCTCCTTTTGCCTGCAGAGGCTTGGCTGGTAAAACTTTATATACACAGCCTCGGGAACTCGGAGATGGTAAACCACGCGAGTACTATGTAGAACTGAAAACCATGTGTCTTCATATTCGGCGGCCCAGTCAGGGTTGTCAACCAAATGCTGTCCAATTGACGAATCGACTTCTTGAGTAGTTCTTAAAACTTGGCTTCGACTACTTGAACGCAAATATGCGGGAACATGTTGCAAAATCCGCCTCTCCAACCTCCGTTTGGTTCGTCCTATGGACGATATTTTGTCCAATCTTAACATTATCAAAATAATTACAACCATATACAAAACTATTATGGATATAATCACAACCCAAAATACCCATAACATTAATAAGGTCTAATATAAAATAAACTATATATAAAAAAAAATATAAAAAAAAATTATTTGTAAGATGAGATGAAATTATGTATTATATATATATGTGTGTCTGTGTGCGTACGTGTGTGTTAAAGTAACGAGAATAGAGATATTTGAGAAATTCCGTGGCGCAGATTTATATTTTGATAAGATACGATAGCGTCACTCAAGAATTTTCCGTTTAAGTCAATTACTTCTCTTTTAATATATGTCATTTTTTTTAGATCAAAGTCAAATTGTTGCGTATAACGTCTTTTTTGTGTTCTTAGATACGTTTTCTAATTTTCTGCAAATTTCTCCAATGTATTGTGAAGAGCGTTTGTGATAGTTTATTTTATATTAGACCTAAACAGGTGACTTAATGTAAGGAAATATTTGCGATGTCAGCAAAATAGAAATATATTGTCTGCAAATGGTAATACCTATATAATAGTATCTCCTTGCCTGGTGTGTGTGTGTGTGCCTCCGTGTGTGATTTTTTATAAATATATATTTTTATATATCTATAAAAAAGAATGTATTAACATAAGAATAATATATATATATATATATATATATATATATATATATATATATATTTCACCCAAAGTAAGGCGGAATGCTACTAGCACGCAAGGGGTTACAGGGAGTGGAAGCGATAATAAAAAGGCGTGACAGAAGAAAGGTTGAAGAGAAGGATATGGAATATATCAAGGCATCTGGAGATGTCGATTGACATTACATTTGAATAGTTGGAGAAATAGGAGAGAATTCCACAGAGGAGAGATGCGAGTCATTAAGCTATTGGAGTAGGAGGGACGGTTTTATATCTAACAGTTTCGACAGTGAAAGGATGGGATCGAGATGCCAGCCTAGTTGCACGTTTAAATTCATGCAGTCTGAGAACTGGCGAAAGTAGCTCGTCGGAGCAGTTACCGTTTAAAGTATTTGTAGAAAAGACAGAAGGAGGCGACGACACGTCTGTGCGAAACGACTGTAGACGAGATGCCAAATCAGGGCCAATTACATTGCATATTCGTCTCTGGATTTTTTCGAGGACCTTAAGACGAACAGCGGAGGCACCAGGCCATATATGGCACTATTATTCCATGCAAGGGTGATTTATAGATGTGAAGGCGAGAAAAAACTTTCTGGCGCGACACAGGGAACCAATATATATATATATATATATATATATATATATATATAATTCGGTACAACCCCATACAAGGCAGTAAAGTCACTAAGACACAAGGGGTTACAAGGTGTGGAAGAATTAGGAACAGAAACATTGATAATGAGCGAAAAGAGAAAAGAGTAATCAGGAGGAGAGTAGATAGCGATTGACATTGCATTTAATTTTTTCAAATTAAAGTTGGCGGGGAAGAATGAAGCTGGAATGGTGTTCCACAAGCAAGAAATGCAAGGCAAGAAACTGTTTGCATAGAACGTACGGGCAACATCTAGCCAGTTCAGCTGGGAATTGATGAGTTCTCGATGCGATTCAAGTACTGCACTTAAATTCAAAAAGTCTACGTACCATAGCGAATAGATCACCCGAATATCACTTACCATTAAAGTATTTATATAAAAGGTCAAAAGAGGCAATTTTACGTTGGTGGGAAAGTGAATTGCATGAATCGGTTTTATGTAGGAAACATATATATATATATATATATATATATATATATATATATATATATATATATATCGGATACCCATATTTGAGTAGACGCTCCGTTTATTTATTAAACAGTATATTTATTTTCGTCTAGCAGCCTGAATATTTGAGAAATCTTATTAAAGAAAAATATGAAAACGTCGGCAGGAACCCGCGTCTCTCTTGGCAGTAGAAACTGTCGTTAGATCCAACGTACTTATATCGATTCAGCCACGGAGTGCGCCACCAATCAAGCAAAGTCGAACAGTGCTTTATAGACGCAAGACATTCTCAGCGTTCATTCTCGAAACTTTGATATCTACTCCGTTTCGTATTTTAACAGAAAGAAAAGCAATTTCTAAAGACTTGTTGAATTTTTATTTAATAATCCGTCTGATTTCATTAATAAAATCTCCCCTAATAATAATAATAATAATAATAATCAAGAAGAAAACCTTAATGATTCATTTCGGTTATAATTTATTACGTGAATATCTATATATTCATCTCTTCAAACCGAAATCTTTTGTTAAATGGAGACAATTCCCCGGACTGATATATTAGATTGAGACGAGGAAGAAAAGCAAGAGAGAATAGAAGAAAGAAGGAGAGGAAGAAGAAATGTGACTGATTGTCAAGTTCTTTTAAAAAGCGAGATATATAGAGGGTAAGGAAAGGAAAGGCAAGAAGGAAGAGATGAATGGGTAGAAGTAAGGCTAAAATAGACTGACCTGGTCAATAAATTTTTCTTTAAACTGTGGAAATTGTATCTCGGGTTATACAGCAAATTGACCGACATGGCCTATTATTTTAGGTAGGACAAAAAAAAAAAAAAAAAAGCAAAACATAATTCCAAATTAGTTGGTCTAATAAAAGGGCCCTTAATGCAAATCTTACTTATTATAAAACCCAGGTTGTGTGTGTGTGTCTGTACGTTTATATATTGGATTGGATTTCCTACATTTTTCAACCGATTTCAACAAAACATCACAGGACTACATAAAATTACCTTGCGGTGGTTCTGACAGCACCAAAAATTGGAAAATCACAATTGTTTTTGCAGAAAATCAATTTGAAAACACGATTAAGAGGCATTAATTAAAGGGGGACAACTCATATCGAGTTATACTTATAAAACCCAGGTTGTTTGTGAGTGTATCTGTGTTCGTTTATATATGGGATCGGATTTCCTACATTTTTCAACCGATATTAACAAAACTTCAATTCTTTTTGGCATGTAGTGTTTCTTATTGTGTTGCACACTTTTTTTTTTACATTCAGAATGCTTTAAAAATTCCATTTACAAGACAATTGTTTATAATAAAATTCTATTCAATCGGTAGACTCATAACGATTGTAAACAATGTTTTTGTTTGAGTTTGGGTTTGACCAATTCGTAAAAAAAAAAAAATAATTAAGACATGCGTGTTCGTCAACCTTAAACAATAATCTTTGTCAATTTTATTTTTCAGTCTTTATGATGGTCGATACTTGATCTATCTCTTACTGTTACATCCCCGGGCAACGCCGGGCTCTACTGCTAGTAATAAATAAAAATGATATTAATGATAATAATATTAAACATAAATGAAGGGATTTTAAATATAGATAAATAATAAAAAAGTAAAAATAAAAATTAAAAAAATGAGTAAGATGATATATGGATAATAATACAAATGGTGTTAATTTAGAATTACATTAAAGTTATTTTTTTAATATGAATGTTTTAAAAATCAATCTTCAAGTTTTTTGAAAAAAAAAATTTACAATTATTTCCCTAACTTAAGTCAGCATCGCAATATATTTCTTTTTATAGACATTTTAAAACATTGGTGCTATACCCATAATTAATTTTATTTAGAGTTGGTTTCATTATTTTTATATATAGATCGTTAGAGAAATTTTTGTTTTCTTATTTTCATGATGGAGTATGCTTGTATTATCGATTACTATTTCTCTAAAACTTGAATGTGCACAGGAATTTTCTTTTACATGTTGTGCAACAGAGCTTGAATTCTACATGTGTGAAGTAAGCCTTCTCAATAATGCCGTCGTGTTGAAATAATACCCCTAATTTAAATTCACTATAATTAATCCTAGAAGATGATCTTGGATGTGATTGAAAATTCTATTTCCAAAAGTACAGCGTCTTTCTTAATCAGTTTTGTAAATGCACTAAGAAATTACTCCGAGAATTTGAGAGGATATACACACACATATATATATATATATATATATATATATATATATATATATATATATATATATATAATTAGCTGAGTGGTGTTGGTTTAGTCATGTCTACGACGTAGTTTCGTGAGAAAATCAAATTGTCTGCTCTGCTGCTATTTCTCAATTTTGCAGTATTTGTGTAGTTAATTTGATATATACTTTTTTTTTTATAGGTGTGAGGTTTTTTTACTTAATGGGCGTTGTTATTTAAGTGGAATTGGGTTTCTTGATATTTGTTTGCTTTGTGTTTTGGTGAACGCTTTTTGACAGTAGTTTACATAATTGTTTTATATATATATATATATATATATATATATATATATATATATATATTTATATATATATATGTGTGCGTGTGTCACTTGAGTTAAACTCTTATTATTATATAGGTATTATATAGGTATTTCCATTTGCAGACAATATATTTTATTCTACCTCAAGTCACTAGTTTACTTCGTCCTATAGAGTGGCCTGAATAAAATATACTTGAAAGTTAAACAGAATATTTCAGCCCAGTTCATATATCGATTTGTTGAGAAGATAAAGCAGTGTAATAATCTTTCTTGTCGATTATTAAAACTCTGTTCAACGGTTGGATCAAGCGAGTTAAGGTATCAATTATCCTCGAGAGAAAGATGTGGGATACCAGACGGTCGACATCAGCCTATGGCACGCGTTATCAGATCACAGGTATTTTAGCAGAGAAGCAAGAAACCAGACATTGTATTTCTATTAGTTTTGCACTTTTTACCAGTTGATCTATTTCGAAATGTTCAAGAAGTAAAAGTATCACTTTTCATTGACACGAAATGTGTTCATGAAACGAAAACAGGTGAAACCTTTTTTTAAAAATTTAAAACATCTTCTCCTCCTATATATATATATATATATATATATATAGATATGTATCGAGAGAGAGAGAGAGAGAGAGAGAGAGAGAGAGAGAGAGAGAGAGAGAGAGAGAGAGAGAGGAGGTATAAAAAATACGTTTACAGACGTTATGGGCGGGTTCCTCACACCAAAACAAGTACAAAAGTCTATACAACCATATGTCCGCAAATCCTTCGTTTTTGAGTTAAGTTTAAGGAAAGTTTTCGGCAGATGGCGCTGTGTTGCCATGTACACTAGGCTGCTTTTGTTATTCGTCTACATTTGTGTCTAGTCTGTATTCAAAGTTTTGTTAAATAAAAGTTTACTTTAAGTGTATTCTTCAGTTTGATCTTGAAGTCAAATACAGGACATCTTGATTGGCTGAACTAACGTGTGAATGATAGAGAGATAGAAGTCTTTTTCAGGGAGTTGAGTCTTAACCATCGAACAATGTAGACGTGTTCTCTGTTGTCTGGATCTGCTCCCCAGTGGGGCGAGAGAGCGACCCCACTAGATACTTATAAATGTACACTTCCACGTGGTTAATGAAATAGTTAAGTTTAAAATTCCCTTTGCTATGTTTTTCATCTCTGGACGCAAATACATTAAGCACAAGAGAAAATTTCTACTGGCGAGTTATAATCCTGTGTAGGTGTATTTGTATAATCTAAAATATTTTATGTTTTTTTTTTAAACATTTCTTTATATATATTACTCCTTACTTCTTTCTCTCTCCTCTTTGCCGGTACAGTTGCGTATATAAGATTTTTGAAATATTTGCCTGTATAAGAGTTTTGAGACATTCCTTACCCATCATTACATTTTCTATCATTCACAGATAAAATAATAGACCTTATAAAAAAGATTAAGATGGAAAACTTATTTTGAATTAAAACTCTCAGACGCACTAGGTTGCAAAAAATAAAAAATATGATCTAAAATCTCAAAATACTTCGCGAAGTAATAAATTTATTGATCCTTTCGAAGCTGACATGCTAAACGTAATTTAAAAAGTTAGTTTTAGAAAACCACCAAACCAATTCCAATATAACTTGAACAAGGATATTAAAACTATCAAAATCTCTAAAAATATGTGGATTAAAGCTGATAAATGGAGAAATATTTATAAAATTAGCCCCTCTAATTATCACAAAATCCTCCTTGATAAAATCACTAATACTTATAAACTAGACAACAACAATAATACTATTTTATTAATTAACAGGGATATTGCTAATTTTGCCAATGAATTTTGTACTGCAGACAGAATAGGGAAAATTTATAAGAAAAAATGTATACTTAATATTGAATGACCACGGACCAAATTTTGATAATATCCTACAATCACGATTGATTAATCTTTCCAAAACTGAACTAAAATTAATTTAAAAAAAGAATATAATTAAAAGAATAATCCACATAATGCAAGAAACCTTTTAATAAATCTTTGAAAAGATCTTCGGATACTATAAATTGGTTCCATAGTATTAAGTATCAAAATAAGTTCACTTTTATCCAATTCGACATCATAGACTTCCACCCGTTTATTTCCAACGATCTCTAGTTAAAAAGTTTAAATTTTGCTAAAAATTATGTAGACATTACATATGATGAATTCGGAGTTATCCTAGCTTCCAGAAAAAAATATTTATAAATAATAATTCCACTTGGATTAATAGTCATAATGATAATTTTGATGTTCTTATGGGCACCTATGACTCCGCGGTATAGCTGATTTAGTGGGCATTAATATATTAGATACTCTTAGTAGGATTACTGATCTGAAACAGGTTGGTCTTTATATAGATGATGGGCTTATTTCCATCCCGGATAGTAATAGTCCACTATCTTCTAGCATACAGAAGGTTATAAGGGCTTTTTAAATTCCTTGGTTTTAAAATTGAAATGTCATCTCACCTTAAAATAGTTAATTTCCTAGATATCACTTTCAACCTTTCTAATATCACATTTAAGCCATTTCACAAAGACAGTCAAAATCCTATTTATATTAATATCAACTCCAATCACCCAAATTCAATAATTAGGCAAATTCCTAACACTGTAAACATTAGAATTAATAGATTATCTTCTAATAAAAAAATCTTCAATGAGAATAAAATATTATATAACGAAGCCATCAATAAGTGTGAATTCAAGCAAAAATTAATTTACCAGATATCTTTGAAATACAATAGAAATAATGGACCTAAAAAGCATAAAAATAAAAATAATACAATTTAACCCCATCACTTTCTGTAAACTATCTAAAATAAATATTGGCAGATATTTTCTGAATTTAATCGATAAACATTTTAATCACAGGAACCTACTACAAAAAAATTTAATAGAAAAACTCTAAAAATTAGTTATTCCTGCACAAACAAAATATATATTATTATTGACTCATATAACAATAAAATATTAAAATCCTTTTATGACAGCAACATGTCAGATAACAATTGTAATTGTAGAACCAAAGCCAACTGCCCAGTTGGAGATATTTGTAATCCAGAAAATGTTGCATACCAAGCTATCATATGTCCAAAAGAAAATATTAGTGATAAACAAAAGTATACATCAGTGTCACTGGTGGGAGTTGGAAACAGAGACACCAAACTGCTCTCTCTAAACATTTTTGGAGACTTAACGATAGAGGCTTCACCATAAGTTTAAATGGGATAACATCTGACAATCACAAAGATTTTAGCTTCTGTTTTTGAAACATGAGAACTCTTATGTAGCGATGGAATCATATTCTTTAAAAAAAATAATTATAATTTAGGCTCTACTTGTATATTGAGCAGTATTTTAAAAAAAACAAAACAAAAATACTAAAGAACTTCGGATTATTAACCTAACGGTTCTTTCCTCTTTTTCTATATATTTGTACACACACACACACACACACACACACACACACACACACACACACATATATATATATATATATATATATATATATATATATATATATATTCATGTGTGTGTGTGTGTATGTGTAGAAATTATCTCATTTGCCTGTGTAGATTTTACTTATATATTGAAGGCAAGCTACATCCCAGATATGCAATAAAACTGCGAGGGGGGCGAAAGAAAACCCCACTGAATGAATTTCTACATTGATGTTGTTTAAAATAGCACTATTTAACCTGCCATTGTTTTTCTATTGTATTTTGACCTAATAATTACAAGTAACCAGTTTTACGGTGGGTTAGCCTTCTTGCTGTTGTACAAAGTACGTCACACCTACAAAACTTACTCGGAGCGCATCTTCAGACAAATTAAAAATTACAACTCCTTTGCAGATTATAAAATGACGTTCAGAAAGGCAAGAAAAAATAAGTTTGTAATGCTTTCTAATTGCACGTGTTTGGCTTTGCCTCGTTGAATTTTCATTTTCAAGCAGCAACATCACGTAACAGCACCTTTCTATCTTTCCTTAGGTTGGCGGGGACGGGGTAGTAGTAAAAGTAGCAACAGATGCAGCTTGCCTGCCACTGCAGGGCCTGTTACTAAAGTCAGTTTCTCTTTACTGTCTAAGACTCCCGCTACTCTTTCTCTTTTTACATAAAGTGGAGCATTTACATTAACATCGACTTTCTGCGAATGTCTGCAGTATTTTCTCATTCTAAAATGTTTTTGACATCACTATTCTCTCGATGTTTGTTCAGAGGAGAAATTATTTTGAAAGAGTTTTATGATTAAGAAAATCTAACATAACCGTGGAACTTTTCACTTGAAATTCTACATATTGCATATTCTACCGATAAAATTTATCCCTAGACATTCCAATAGTTTTAAAATTAAATTAGAACAAGCGTTACTTTTTGACCGGCCATTGTGTACCAAATACAAGTGCCGGCATGATTTCCTTCAGATGTCACATCTGGACAATGTTTGTTTTATGATACGCTTATTATTATTATTAAAAAATTCCTGACACTATTATTGAAGTCACACGTTTATTAAACTTGAATAAATATTCTCGACTGTAAGTTTATTTGATTCGGCACGCTCATTTTATAATTTGAAGCATTCACACTAGCATGACTATGCAAATGACACGTCTCTTTGGTAGAAAAGAAGACTAGTGTAGTGTAGTTCAGTATAATATTTGTGAATATAAATATACTTCTATGGGGATAGTTGTGCACATATATTTGTGTGCATGCGTATGTAGCTCGTAGTGTGCGCGACTGTTCATTTGTAAATGCCTGTGTACATATGTGTGTATGATCGGAAGAAGAGACAGAGAAAGGGAGAGAGTGGTGTTGATTTTCTAAGCGTAACTTATATGTGGCACAAGGCCGAAATTATGGGGCAACCAGTGAGAATCGAACTCACTCGTCAGTGAGTCACTGTTAGCGAGACAAGCTTGCTAAGCATTTACACCACGCCGAGGTGCCCAAGGGGAGTGAGTGGTAAATGTGTAAGAAATTGGCTTTCAGACCTGTTTACTCTTTCTCTTTCAGGTTCGAAATAAAAATCCATGATAAGCCACTCGCTAAATCATTAAGGAAATTTATCTCGTGTTTAAATAGAAAAATGTCTAATCCAAAACAGAATGAAACTCATTCTCTTCGCTGGATAACATCTTGCTTCCCTCGTATTCCCCTTAGCAGTGGTATCAAAAACACGCAATAAATTGAAACCGGATTTCTCTGACCTATTATTCTTTAGCCATTCATCTTAAAACGACAGAGAAAGTGGTTCTGTTTGCGAGTAATAATGGTTTTCTAGTGGAATATTCACTTAAAATGCCTGGCGAATGTTTGAATACAGAACACTGAATGCATTTAACGGTAAAGCTATAATGTTTTCTTATTTTCTTACAGCAAGAACAGTAAGAACTTTGATGATTGCCAAAAAGCAATCATCATGTTGAGCTTTCTACGTCCTAACCATTTAATCTTAAATTTAAACGCTTGCCCTGCTTTGTGATGTAAGGTAGATAATATTGAGGTTGAACTCAAAATCAAAGTGCGAATTTTCAAATCAAGCTTTTTTTAAATTGGCGCTATAAGACCATCCTACGCCTAATTTCACTGTATTTGACTTTGTGTTCTATATAACAATACTGAGTGAATATCCTCATCAAATCTGAACCCCCCCCCCAAAAAAAAAACGTGACGTCAAGGAAACTTTACTGGCAACAATATGTTTCACTTTCTATTGTAACAGATATTTAAATGTCTGTTTACTAACGAAATACGAAGGAGCACTGGAATAACAAAAGCTGTCTTCTAAAAGCTGTACAAAATATTAAGAAACAGGAAAATTTAGTTAAAAAAAAAGAAAGAATTTCTGAAAGGCTATATAATATTAATCCTTAAAGTAAATCTATCCAATACATAAATTGTGATCTAGAATTGGAATGAAAACACCTGAATCCATCATAAACCTTCATAAGCTAAACACTGTAAATACTTACGTGTATTGATCAATTATAACAAATTTACTACAGGAAAAAAAGGAAATTGAACATAGAATAGGCTGCCCTAGAGGTAATTTCACCCAACACCGCAAATTGCTATAAAACCAAAACATTAACATGAAAACACGAATCATGTCCTTAAACAGCCTCGTCAAATCTATACGTTAATATGACAATGCTTGGCGTCAAACTCGTTCAGAAATATCGAAACCATACAACTGCTTTCTCAGATCAATGATTAAACATAAGCAAGTAAACTTTTGGTTGGTTGATGTTTTCTACGGCTTATCAACGCTTTACAGATTATTTAAAGCAAGAAAATATTTTTACATTGTAAGAATTCTTTAGAAATTAAAGATTTAGTGATAAAAGAGAAGTTGTTGATTCATAGCTTTCCCCAAGGAAAGCGTGACCCTAAATCATACGGCATAAATGTATATAACGAACCCAACAGGAATTGAAATTCGGCTTACCGACTGTCGATACCGTGCCAGTATCCATTACACCACCCACACATCCAAGATTACAGCACCTGGCATTCCCAAGCGGTCATCATCTATTGAGGGAGAGAAGCCCGTGTGCCTTGACGAAGACAATATTTATTTGAATCTTGTGGACTGGAGATACAAAGAACTGTACAAGATAACAGAGGCCACATCACTTGAGGTCTTTCAACAGAAGCAACAGCTAAAATGGGTGCCATATATCACTGGAAGAGAAAATACTGATATAATCAAGATTCCACAATAAAAAGGTTAGGAAGGAAACCGCCATTACTACCGGAAAGAGCGATAATAGCGATTGAATTTGAGAAACTTATTTTCCTGAAATATTGTTTAAAGATAAAGATTTTATTAAATTTCAGCTAATAGCAGTACTATCTGCTAGGTCAATGAATGTCAAATGTTTCTTTATAAGGAAACGGCTAATATTACCATTACATGGCAGTGAATGCTGGACATTTTCTCAAATGAAGAAGAGAGTTGAGGTAAGAGGGATTTAGCTCTGCAGAAGATGGACGGAATATGTGAACAAGGAGGACACTTATAGAAAGAGACAGTTGAAAATTCCGAGATACAAAATGAGGAAAGTGGGTTTGGAGAATTTAACACTTACAAGACACAGAAGAGAATAGGTGCAGAGGAAAATATTGATAAAACTACATAACGAGCATGTGTAAATGACTTGGAAAACAGGGACTGGTAGGGAGAGTAAATTTGCTTAGAACTACAACGGAAAGGAAGTTATGGAGAGTTAGGATCACCGACACCCTGAAAGTTAACAACACATAAAAGAAGTAATTTTAATAAGTCTCTCATCGAACTCTAAATGTTGGACATCTACTGAGAATCGACTAGCTTTCTAAGCGTGACCCTAAATCATATGCACTTGTGTAGATTGTGTAAATAGTTAACGTTGTGCCCTTCCCTATGAAGTATCGAGCTATGGTTTTCATCAAATGTTAATGTTTAGCAAGTGGATTTTTTTATGGGTTGGAGTTGCTAGCTCCACCGTGGCCGGACATTTGGCCGACGGACATTTGGCCGACGGACATTTGGCCTACGGACTTTCACCGAAAAAGTACAAGTAAAAATAGTAACAATCAATATTTTAATTAGCAGTGTTATAAAGTAGAATAGGACTAATAATTACAATTAAATTTCAAGTCATTAAATTACTAAATCTACATGTAAAGATAAATGTTTTCTAATTTCAATATTTGTTTTTTGAAATTAGTATTTTTAAAAATATTTGAGTGTATTTGGGTAAAAAGTAGCACCTAATAATTTAAATTCGTATTTAACAGTAAGATAAAAGTTAGTTCATCCCTTTAAGATAATGATCTTTAAAAGCGAAATTAGAAGATCCTTCAAATCGTAAAATCTTAAAATTTTTGCTGTAGTAAATTGTGCTTTTTCTCAAAATACTTATCATCTTACAGTAATATTGAAAATATAATATATACAGAATAGATTTTTAAAGAAGTCTGTCAAAAAAAAAAAAAAGAAATTATAAATTAATACAGTAAATAAATGTATGTAGCACATTACGATAAAGAGTATCACATATATGTAAGTACGCCACTACATTTTCGACTAAATGTCCGTCGGTCAAATGTCTGAATACCAGCTCCAGGTCCAACCGGCTTTGAATTCAGAATGGTTGCCAAAAAATTCTACTGCAATATTGTTAGCCTCGAACTAGCCATGGTGAGAAGAGATAGATTTTTTTACTTTTTTCAAGGGCATTTGTGTGAAAATAAATGCAACAGTTTCGGCTGGAATTTAAACTCGAGTCCCAAGCGTCAACAAGTGCTACACTACACACACATCCAAAAATATTTAATCTAGAAATAAAACCAAATGAAGGAGATAGGGTTAGGATGAAAGCGTAGTTCCACTATTCCAAATGAGGACAGACTAACATCTTTGAAAATACTAACATATTTCCTGCAGACGAGCACCAGGCACTGGTGCAAGTAGAAAGTGCAGAACTCATTCAGTCACGAGGCACATCCTAAGCTGATGTTTACATTACTTGAATCTGAAGAAAGTTTCTAAAAGCGAGAAATCTAAGATACAGATTTTTCTGTTGCTGGAAATATTATTGCGTTATCCAATCCCATTTAGCTTTGGGCATTTTGCAGCTATTTAAACGAAGCAACGTGTATGAAAATGGGTCAGTGAGAATGGACAAATCATAACCAACAATCTTTTCAGAGAACATCTAATATGCGTGTGAAGTTAGAATGGCCAAGAGGAAACACCAAACACACTACTTGACCATCAACAAGTAATATAGAAACGCAATTTCCCAAGCGCTGATTGAGTGAGAGATTACGTGCCGTTTATATGCAGTTTAAGAGTAAGTGTATTTTTATTAAGTCCTGATCGACTTTGTCATGAAAGTAATTTCAAGTGCTTTCATGACAAAGGTAATAAGGATTCTCTAAAACTTTTCTATTTTGTTGCTATAAGTAAATTCTGACACTTTACCATCCATCATTGTCCTTATTTTTCGATCCCGTCATACAAACTCGTTAAGGTTTCTCTTTCTTTCAATATGTCCTGTGAGTGTTAATACCAGTTACACTTTCCTCATTTAGCGTCCCAGTAATTACAGCTGTCTCTTTCTGATTGTAAGTGTACTTTCCTTGTTCCTATTTTCACTAAGACTCCCTCGTTGCTTTTCTGTTCATTTCATTATATTCATAATAATGTTGACCGGTTTTGACTGGTACTGAATCAATTGATACGGCTGATGCTAAGAAGGTTGGCTCAATGTAAACGGCCAGGCAATTTTTCTTGTCAGAATTCATCTTGCATATTTATAAATCTAACATTCGTTCGTGCACATTGCTGCCATTTCAATTCTGGTGCAGCGGCTATATATATATATATATATATATATATATATATATATATATATATATATATATATATATATATATTCTGGTGATTCTTCTTTGGATTGATTTTGTCCACATTCCCTAAACACATAGCAAAGCACCAGACGAAATGTGGTAGCAATATTTTCTATGGTAATCTCAACTAAAATTTTGCTTAACTGGGCACTATAACACCTTTGACGTACCCCTTTTGTAAGATATTTAAAAAAACAAAAACAAAACTTTCTGTTCTGGTAAGGTAATTAATTTATCTTATTCTCAAAAAATTATTTAATTTATCTTATTTAAAAAAAATTATTATATCCTCAAAGAATTAACTAATTTACCTTATCCCCCAAAAATGAATAAATTTATCTTCTAAAAATAATTCATTCATCTTCCCCGAAAAAAATAATTTAGCTTATCTTGAAAACACAAAACAAAACAATAATTAGTTTAACTTATTGTTATGGTCCAGTTCCTTGTACCACGGTAATAGTCCAAGGTAGAACCAATAAAGAACTCGAACACAGGTATGGAATAACTCAGATATATTACAAACAGGAATATATACAGAGCGGTTGAAAAGTGTTAGTACGAACAATCAGGTTTAGTAGTAATTGTCTGAACGCGATTCTGTTTCGGACTGCCTCTGACTCGACTGACTGACTTCTGACGGACTTCACTCCAGACTGAACAGTATTTAGTCACCCTCCCCCACGAGGGCATCATGTGGCTTAAGGCCGGTTTAACGCGGTATCTCCGAGCCCGTGGGGTCGGCCAAAAATATGCCCTTTGAACCCGTTTGAACGGGTTCAGGGTCGGTTTACCTCCCCGAAAGAGACTCCGCACTTCGGCGTAGCCTCGTTCGGGTTCCTCCCCACCCGAAGACAGAGAGTTTAACCGATCAGCCGGTCGCCCGACTTCAGACTGAACTCCCTGCTTCCTCTTGAGGCGCAGTATTTATTACGTATGGTATAGTCCATCATGTTCTTATGGGTAAGGTCCCATAACACTTACACTAAAAAAAAAAAAAAAAAAGAAATTTCCTCTACCTTTAGAAAAGCCAGATCAGGCCAAAAATGGAATACTGTTGTCATACTTTGACGGGAGTTTTCCATACCTTACTCCCTAGCCTTGATAGAGTCCAAAAACGTATCAGAGCCCTTGTAGGTGACAGATTATTCTCCACCCATCGACCCATCTCCCATAGGCAGTTCTACCGCTACTTCCAGGGAGAGTCGAGCGAATGTCAAACCTTAACAACAAGAACACGCTAAGCTACTTACATAGTAGCAAACCATTCCCATTCCCTCCGTATTCCATCGAAGAAGGTTACTTTTGGAGGTCATTTGTGTGGATAGGAATGGAAGATAACGGTTAACCCTAGCCTTGAACAGGTCAAGATTGTAGGGGCCAGGGGAACATCCTGTTGGGAGTTGGTTACACAGGGAAGTGGTTCACGGGGTATAAAACTCTCCATTTCAGAAAAGATTCAGTCAAAAACAAGGGCAGCAGTTTTGAGGCAACATGCCTGAAGAAGGTTGGGTGAGGAGTTTCCATCATGTAGGATCAAAAGCCGTCCTTGTTATATATATATATATATATATATATATATATGTGTGTGTGTTGTGTGTGTGTGTGTGTGTGTTTGTGTGTGTGTGTGTATGTATATCTTTCGCAGACAGTACTGTTTAGCTGTATCACAGCTCTTCAGCGCGACTAGACATCCGAATGCCTCAAGCCAGGATTGAAGTCCAACCGATTTGGTGTCAGTCAGAATTTCTACCTATTCAACTGAATGAGGCAACTAAATCTAGCGTATTGTTTTTACAAATGTAAATACATATGAATCAGCCAGAGTGCTCCATTCATTTTACTGAAGAGCTTCGCATTAACGCAGGTGGCAGTTGTTTGTAGAATTAGTTTTGTCATTCAACAGTGCTCATTTGAAATATATTTTCAAGAATGCGCGCGTGCGCGTGCATGTGAGTTAAAGATCAAATGCAGATCAAATATGTATCGCAATCCGACATATAAATAACAAGTACTGTACGTTAAATCTCTGATGAAGCTTTAATTATAGGGAAACATATTAGATTGATAAAAGTATTTGTACTTTATCTGATATTTGTAATCTCTGCTAACAGATAAAATTAACAATAATAACATTTCCAAATCCCCAAAATTTTTTGAATCAGAGATCCAAAGTGATGAGCCGTTGCATACATACAGAAAGTTAAGCTCATATGACATTGGTTTAAACTATGTACGTTTCAATTAACCACCCATCGATACATTTATAATACATTTGGATTTCACCGCCCCCCCCCAATCTTCTTAACCTTCTCTTTCCTTCTTCACATCCTCCTCCTCCCTTTCTATCATACCTAACGCCGTTCGTTTATTTATTTATTTTAAAAATAATATAGCGTCCATTGTATTTGTTTCTTTTTTTAAATAAAGCGTTTGGAGATCAATTAATAAAAATACCCTGAAGATGCTGTTATGTCGAAAGCAAGGTAGCGTAATCAGCTGATCAGTTTTTAATTTTTAAAATATATATATTAATGTCTTGGTGTCTGCAGAAAACTGATTAAGAAACATCTTCTTTCAAATAATTTTTTATTTTCCCAAGTACTTTCAATCTCATCTGAGATTATCCTCAAGGGGTTAAAATATGTGTGGGTGTATGTGTATACAGTAGCTCCGTAAATTCAAAATATTTTTCCCTTTTTATATACAGTATTCAAAATGCGGATATGCAAGGGGAGATAACTTTCGTAATTTTTATTTTAAAATTTAAAACATGAAAAATATTTTATTTTTTAGTTATAATTTTTTTAATTTTTGTATTTTATATAAAACTTTGCTGCTGCAAACATTTAAGAACTTTGTTTCTATACACATAGTTGACTTTCTTTTGTATATTTGGCCGTAATTCTCTTATATAAAAAGCAACCAGAATTTTAAAGTTTTTGCTTATTATTATTTTTCTACAGCCACCAAGAAATTAAAAGGATTAAAACTGAAGCAAATAGTCATAACTACATTTAAATCATTTAACCAATATATATATATATATATATATATATATATATATATATATATATATATATTTGTGTGTGTGCGTGTGTGTGTGAGTGTGCGTGCGTGTGTGTATGTGTGTGTATGCGTGAAATGAATAAGAATTCCTACAGAAGATAGTAAGCGAAAAGAAAGCACTAAACGCCAATTGCATGAAAGCATGATTCGTATCCAAAGTATAGCGAAGAAAACGGCGACTTACCTCGTCAAACCAAGCGACAGCGTGTCGCGTGTATTCTACGACGGAAAAAGTGGCGAAAAAGAAAACTACTTACCAAACAGAGGGGCACGTATTCCGCATAACATGCTGAAAATGGAATAAGTGAATTAAAGAAAAAACAAGTCAGTCGCAGGAGTCGCTATAAAAGTATTTTGATATGTAAATTACGGAAAATCCTATCCCAGCTGTCGACGAATGGAAGAAATAGGTTCTGCCGATAAAAGCAGTTGGTGTTCTCAATTCGGGAGGAAAAATTCGGGCATTTTTGGTTTCGGCGTTTGTTAGTGAGCGAGTTATTTTTCTGACTGGTTAAACGCATTGTGATTTGAAATAGTACCGGCGAATCGAGTTTTCAGCATTTCTTTCTGCCCACGATATTCGAGTCTGGACTTACAGTGATTCTTCTTTGTCTTGTGGAAGTAATCTGCGACAAATACTTCCTTTGCTTTCAGAACGCTTACACAAAGTAACAGCCCCACATGCAAATTACAGTTTGGTGATACCAGAATCAAACAGGTGCAAACAGGTGCAACAACTTAAATATCTGGGAAGCGTATCAACAGGGGTCGGAAATGCTACAAGGTGAATTGGGATAACTAAAGTTGCCTTACAAAAGCCGAGGTTCCGAGTATTGAGAAAACAGTAAGATATTGTCAGAGACAAAGGAAAAAAGTAATTAACTGTTATAAAGTATCAGTCCTGCTATATCACAGTGAATGATGGACAATCTTTTCGCAGATGAAGAAATTTGAAGCAACAGAAGTGTGGGTCCAAACAAGGCTTCTGAGAATACCAATGGGCCAAACATGTGAGCAATGACGAAGTTCTAGAGACAATGCATAACAGAAAGGACACTCATACTTAACATTAGAAGGGACGGTTGAAATTTCTGGGGCACATAATAAGGAAAGAGGGCTTGGAATATTTGATACACGCAGGACAACTTGAAATTAAGAGTCAGAGGAAAGCAACACACAACCAAACGGTGATCTTGAGTGAATATATGGCAGAGCAAGTTCTGGGAGATATGTTAAAAAGACAAAAGTTCTATGAAGGACAGGGAATTGTGGAGAGCCATAACTGGCAAAATCTTGAAGGGACATGCCACATAGAAGAAAAAGTGTGTCTGTGTGTCTGTGCAATATATATAATCATTTTTTTAACAGCCATAACTCAAGTAAGGTAACTCTAAAAAATATATTACGAGTTATTTCCCTTGTTCTAAAAGTCTTTCTTTCCTCTAATTTTTAGCATACTTTCTTTTTGATAACTTTGTCTCGGACGGAATTGTGTTTGAGTTGTTTTCTCGTTGTTGCACAAAGCAAGTAACTATAAGCCTATGAAAATTTATAAATAAATTTCATCCAACTTAAAAAAAATTCATTCAAAATATATTTGTAAATCCGATTTCTATAGAAAATTAATAAACTAAATGCTTACATCATGTAGTTTTAATACTAATTGGTATCTATTTTAATTATTTGAAATTAGTTCATCTTCCGATATAGGAAATCGAATTGGTAAAATGAATTCTTACCTTGTACACCAGCTATATCTTTAGCGATTCTTGATAAAATCCAAAGAATCTGCCCTGAGCTGGCAACTCAACTGCAGTTACTTTCCAACCACCGTAACGTAGCTTCCCTGTACCTTTTCTATAAATAATTTTTATGGCAATTATTCTGATGCGTTTTCCTCTATGGTATATATACTTTAAAAATTTAAGCGCAAGATCTCATCATTTTACAACTGAAATGTATAGATGTAACTCTAAAGTTCTATGCTAATAATTCTTTCTGTCGCACTTCTCGCTTGTGGGTCTCTTTCGCCTTCTTGCTTTCCAGTCAACACTGATCTTCAAAAATTCAAATGCAATGTCAATCGATTTTTCTCTCATCTTAATGTTTCTTTATTGTTATAGTTACTTAATGTTTTCTTTTTCTCATATTCTCTCACA
>OZ010574.1:50571608-50719108 GCA_963932145.1 Acanthosepion lycidas | reverse complement strand
TATTAATTTAAAATATCCACCCTCAGCTTGGTATTATATCGCCGGATTAAAAGTTCAGCTAGCTTTAAACAGTCCTGATTTCCTATAAATCTGTTGTATTTTTAACATTTCATCTGTAGAGCCAATTCCCTTTTCCTTCAAGTGTTTTCATTATCAGTGATGAAGTGATCAGTTTTTGATCTGTGACGAAATGATCAGTATCGAACATATCCTCAAGAAACAACTATTCTGCAACAGAAGGGTCATGGAAGCGGAGGTGAAAAGTGCTACAGTCGGTCCCCAAAGAAAGATCTGTGGCTTATAGCACATTAGAAGAATTCAGAAGCAGCTCGACCCTTAAAATCTCTACCGAATAAACTCTAACACAGAGGAGAATGTGACCAAAAACTATATGTATTCCATACCTTGCAGTTGTGGTAAAGAATATAAAGAAGAAACTGGCAATTTCCTAAAATTAAGGTTGAAGAAACACTGAAAAGTCGTAATTAGGAGTGAGACAATGAAATCATGTATGACTGATCATGTATGAAAGGGAAAAAAATGGTAGGCATGCGATGCAAAGCACATTACGAAGAATACAAAGAAAATGAACGTTATGTAAGCATTTTCAATTTCATTAACGCATGTTTCCTGTCATTGTTTATCAATGATGAAAAATGACAGATATTGTAAAAATCGCTATTTCCATGGAAAATGCTCGGACGAATTACATTCCTAGGTTCCGCCAGGTTTGATAGGTGGGACCCGTTGTGCCACTTATACTGTAGCAAACCACTCAGATTACCTCCGTATTCCGTTGGTGAGAAGTAAGAAAACCTTCCCGCAAACCACTGTTCTGTAGAACCGATTCCCATTAGGATGCTCCCCCGATCACTATTCAAGTCTTAACCATTATCTTCCACTCCTATCGACACAAATTGCCTCTTAACGTAACCTTTTACCTCAAGCGGCTCCCAGTCTTTATATACGGTGAACCTTACTATATAAAAAAACAAAAAAATACATCTCTCATTTCGTATTATGCACCAAGCATTTATTAATAAACTTCTGTCCAACCTTCGTACACAATATTCTGTAAAGACCACAATCGACTTGACATTTTAAAGACACAATTTCATTATCTGTCTCCTTCACTATCACTTGAGATAAAGATTCCACTTCATGACAGTAGATATTCGTTAAATCTTTATGCTATGGTCAATACTGCCAAACTGACTTAGGGGGAAGACAATGCTCCACTCCATTTAATCGATATATTTTTGAGCCTGAATATTACCATTAAAGATAAGGTTTTTAGGAAAAATTGAAAAAAAAAAAAGAAAAGAAAAATAAATAAATTAAACGTTTTTTTAGGGATTCGGCGTGATTTAATGCCTAGTAAACTTGTCTCGTTAGATTAACTACCACTGAATAGTGAGTTCGATCCTCACTGACAGCTCCATACTTTCGTCTTTGTGCCTTGTCTAAACTATACATTCGACCAGAACTTAGTAAATCGCTAAATTCCCTTGGTTATTGTTTTAATAAGCTCTTTTTAGTGTTTGAATAAAATACAAACATTATTTACACATTTTATATTTTTTGAGAATTAAATATATAAAACAGGCCTGACGATAGCATCTGACATGAAACAGACTGTCGCCTCTAAGTGTTGACTTCTATGTTCACTTTTATATTTACACACGCTCTATCTGATATTGAGCATTTTATCCCATAAATATAGCACATCTTACGACTATATTTCTTTATATACATACATACACACACACACACATATATATATATATATATATATATATATATGTGTGTGTGTGTGTGTGTGTATATATATATATATATATATATATATATATATATATATATATATATATATATATATATATACATTAAGAAATGGACAAAACCCGACAATTTATTTATTAAAGACATTTTTATGTTTAACGTTCTTTTTAGAGATACAAGTATTTAAGTAAATGCTCTGTTTATAATAAACAGTATTAAATAACATTTACCGGCCTGAATGTCCAAGAAATTTTCATAGAAAATATTCGTCCTTTGACAGGATTCGAAGCTGCATCCTATACGGAACCGTCATTTACGCTGAGTCGGTTATATATATATATATATATATATATATATATATATATATATATATATATATATATATATATATGTATATATATATATATATATATATATATATATATTTACTAGAATAATTTTATATTTAAAAACTTATAAATTCACGCAAACCAACTACAGTGCAACATTTATTATTTACCATATTATAAAGAAATAAATATGGAAATAAAATTTTTCTTTATAAAAAATCTGTGTGAACAAGAAAATTTAAATAAACACATAACGTCGAGGAACTAATTATACATTTTGAAAAAGAAACATTTCCAGGTATTTTTTTTATTTGCTCTTGACACATAAATTTACTAAAATAAGTTGAGCGTCACCGATTCTTTTTAAAATAATACAAATTGTCGAAAGAGTATACAGTAATGGCAGTTCCAAGAGAAAATAGTCCTTTTGATGCTTCGCTCTTTTTTGATAGTACGTTTGTTAATTATTGTCCAATTTTTTATAACTATTCTCGAAAATCAACGATTGGCACATACTATTAACTGCGCCACCAGGCAACGCCAATTTATTGCAGATGCATAAAAAAAAAAAAAAAAATAAATAAATAAAGCGAAAAATCTACCGTAACACAAAGCGAAGAATTCGGGTTGATATGGTAATTTATTATATAGGGAAATAACGTACTTTCCTTTGATATGACTAGATAATGACATTGGCCACTCCTAACTCCTTTATATAAGTTTCTTTGTACGTTCGTTATATAAAAAGGGTTCTTAAAGAGGAAAGAATTATCAATTTTTGTTCCTTGAACATATTCGGTTCTGTTTCATTTGTCTTTCTTCATTTTCGGTGAGTTTAAAGTAACGAGTAAACTCTTGGCTGATTTTCATCAGAAAATCAATAAACATATGTACACAGCTTGCACGCACGAAGTCAATCTATCTCTCACACTCTCTCTCTATTTATAGTTGGAGTAGAGAGAGTATTAGAGAGTATGAGAGAGAGAGAGAGAGAGGAGGTGTTGGTATTAGTGGTGGTGGTAGTTAAAAAAAAACATATAAAAATCATTCGCTGACTTATACTGTATCTTCCATAACTGAGTCGTTTCTGACTTGTGTGACTGAGATAAGCATTTTTCGTGTCGTTAGTGTCTGGCGTTCAAGCCAACATAAAATCAAAGATTTTGTATGCGTAACATAAACTTTTTCTGTCTTTATGCTTTGCATAGTGAATATCTAACAAGCTGTGGGCACCTCTGTCTGGCCTAATGCTTAGCAGGATTAGTCTGCTTGATCATTACTATTGGGTTGGTGCATAATTATCAGGCAGTTTTTTGAAACAATATTTATTATGAAAAAAAGAAAACATAACAATTCAACAGTAACATTTAAAAGTGATTATTCCGGAGCGTACGATTATCGTCACGTATTTTTGTAACCGGAAAATAAAATAATATTTTAATTAAAAAAAGTAAAGAAAACAGCAATTTTTATTAACAAATAACTCGCCTATAAAAACGGTTGATAATTATGCACTAGCCCAATATTAATATCATGAAGAGACAGTTGAAATTTCTAGGACACATAATGAGAAAAGAGGGACTGGAAAATTTGATGCTCACAAGACAGATCTAGATGTAGCATAACCTACATGGGGAGCTTGTGTGAATGGATGGAGGAGCAAGGTATGAGAGAGAGAGAGAGAGAGAGAGAGAGAGAGCAAAAAGACAAAGATACTGAGCGCAACAAAGGAGAGGAAATTGTTGATATCCATCATGATCGCTAACATTCTGAAGGGAGACGATATATAGTTATTTTCTAATCGTAGCTTAGATGTGGCACAAGGCCGAAAGTATGGGACACCTAGTGAGGATTGAACTCACTTTTTAGTTGTAACTGATCTAGCGAGACAAGCTTGCTAACCATTACACCACGCCGAGGTGCCCAAGGGAGACGATATATCGTTATTTTCTAATCGTAGCTTAGATGTGGCTCAAGGCCGAAAGTATGGGGCATCTAGTGAGGATCGAACTCACTTTTTAGTTGTAACTGATCTAGCGAGACAAGCTTGCTAACCATTACACCACGCCGAGGTGCCCAAGGGAGACGATATATAGAAGAACCGATGGAAGCTGAGTATACTATAGGCTATGTTAAAAACGACAATGTTTTAGAGAAAATCGAAACAAAAAGGACTCGTATTTAGCACCAGAAATGGAGTATTGATGCCATATATGGTCTGGAGCCCCTTCTGTTTGCCTCGGGTTTCTTGATAGGCTCCAGAGGCGGATATGCAAATATAATTGCCCCTGTTCAGGCATCTCGTCCACAGTCGCTCTCGCACAGACGCGCCGTCGACTTTCTCTGTCTTTTTTTTACAAATACATTCGCTGGTTCCAAGACTTCATGATTTCAAACGCCCTACGAGGCTGGCATCCCGCTCTCACCCTTTCACTGTCGAAACTCCTAAATGTAGCCGTCTCTTCTACTCCAATAGCTTCATGTCTCGCACCTCTTGCCTGTGGAACTCCCTTCCCTATTCCAGTTTCCCTGAGAGCTATAATCTCCAAATATTCAAATGTAATGTCAATCGATATCTCCAATTGCCTTGATCTATCCACTATCCTTCTCCTCATCCTTTCCTCTATCACTCATATCTGATCTTGCTCCAAATTTTCTGTAACCACTTGCGTCCTAGTGGCTTCTCCCCTTGCTTGGGGTGAAACGCTTAAAAAAAAAATAAAAAAAAAAGTAAAAAAAAAATAAGAGAAATTTCTCCGGCACATAATGAAGAAAGAGGGCTTGGAAAATTTGACACTCACATATCATTTCGCAGGAAAGGCGGACAGAGGAAAACAATGCATAGACTACCTAACGAGCATGTGTAAATGGATGGCAGAAAAGGGTTTAGGAATAATACAAAAAATGTCATAAAATGAGCAATAAAGGACATGAGATTGTGGAGACATAGCACATAAAAGAATATAAGTGAGTTTGTCTATCACTAGGCGGCCAAAGAAAATTCGACATGAAATAAGTAAATATGGACTGACATGAAAACTCAGACAATCTCAAGTTGTTTTGCATTATAAACAAAAGTAATTTGCTGTCTGTTATTTTCGATTACATCATCCTTTTTGTTAGGCCCTGAAAGGAGCTGTGAAGAATGGATAGGAAACGCGTCTTTCAGGTATTTTATAACGTATGCTTGGTGCTTAAGTCTAGTTTTAAAGAACTCATTTGATAAACTTGATAACTGGTTTGTTTCATCATTGAGGTTTTCTAGTATTTCCTATTTCCTATGTCAGCTCGAGTGCTAATTTTCAAAAGAGGAAGAACACCTCGCATTTTACCATCAGAATCTGTCCTTGTTTGGCAATCAGCTCAGTTTAGTAAATATCATTATATAACTTGATCAGGTTTAGTATATAATTTTTCAATACAGAAATGTTTCGTATATTGTAAATATATTATTTTATGTACCTCGGAAACACAATTCATTTACTGTCCTAAGCAATCACAATAACATTTGTTGTTGTTCTAGGAGAAATACGAATGAACTCGATCCAATTGTTCTAACTATCGGGAATTTTCACTTTCATCTACTCAACATCAGCAGAAGTTGGTATATTGTTTTGAGAACGTCAACCTAAATGGAATTTACAAAGCAATTAAAATAGTCGAAGTCATTACATTCACTTACGTGCTAATACTCTTCAGAAAGATATGAATCCTCTTCTTCTCCCCCAACTATGGGCAAATAGCAGGACAGACTGGGTTTTATAGATAATGGTTAGCAACTTGTCTACCGCAGAAAGAAATGGCAACCTACAGCGGGAAAAAAATCTGCCTCGTGAGTCATATATCGAATAATACAAGATTACTTAATCGTGTATCACGTATGGCATATAACTGTCTGAATTCAAAGAGTCTAATAAGTAACAACACACAAAAATAAAATCATAGAATATTGTGCTTTTTAAGGTTCAAGAAAAATCTATTGGCAGTTGAAGTTTTTATGTTTCAACGGCTATTGTGAATCTAGCATTCTTATTGCCAAAATACGATACGCAAATATAGTCTATCACAATAGGTATTTTGCTTTCCTCTTTTTCGATAACAGCCTAAGGCAGTCAATTAAAAGTATATACTGAACTCTGATATATACCAAAATATTTCCTCTTAACACGAGAGATATATGATATTTGTTTATATATATTTGTTTATATATAGTGTGATTGAAAAGTAACTCATTATTTTAAAATACTTTTAATTTATTTATTAACTATAATTTTTACAAGAAATGGATATAAGAGGAAAGCGTTTAGAATGCGGTTTTATTTAAAATTTGATATGAGCACCAGATTTTGCTACCAGCTTCTCGAGTCATCCAGGAATCGCGTCAACTGATTTCACCAGGAACTCTTGTGATATGGAAGAAATATCTTGCATTCGCCCTTTCAAGTTCTCCCAAAGTCTTGGTTTGGTATAGTAGACTTGCTCCTTTAACCAATCCCAAAGAAAAATGTCACAGGGTTTTAAGTCAGGACTCATATATAAAAAGTGAGTTACTTTTCAATCACCCTGTATATCTATCTATCTATCTATCTATCTATCTATCTATCTATCTATATATATATATAGAGAGAGAGAGATAGAGATGTATATATACTTTATTACAGATTTTAGGAGCGTAAAATACACACAATAAAACATCGAAGAAGACAATGCATTCTCTTCAGTTAGAACTAAAAAGAAGTATATTTAGTTACTTGATCGATTTCCCTCTCGGCTTAGTATATTGTTTACCGATTCGTCTTGCTATAGTGGCTACCATGAGATTGTTTGAATAACAGAGTATGCTATTCGATGTCTAGGCATTACTAGATTTTCATTTATTTACAATTCATAAACTTTGATAATAAATAAACTTTCATAACAGAAGTCTATAAAATCTAAATAGATTACACATAGTAAAACTGATGAATGACGTTTTAATTTTTTTAAATCATTTTATCCGGCGCAAGGTAATAAATCCAGAAACACGCAAGGGGTTACCGAGTGTAAAAGAATATAAAAAAAGAAAACAGTATTAATGAGATAAGATAATAAAAGAACAATAATTAAGAAGATAACGATCGACATTGCATTTAAATTTCTTGAGATCCAAGAAGATTGGGAAGCAAGAAGCCGGAGAATTCTACAAGGAAGAGGTCCGATAGAAAAACTGTTAGTATGGAAATTACGGTTACATATATCCATTTCAACAGTAAAATGAGAAGAAGTATTGCGCTTAAATTAATAAAATCAAGCTGAAATAGAAGACAAAACGGTAACGGCGCACATTGCTAAGAATATAAATAATTTACAAGTAGAGATGGGCATGCGGCCACATCACGTTGAAATATTAGTCTCGTATAACCACCGAAGTTGAGCGACGTCGAGCCTGGTTACTACCTAGATGGGTGACCGCTTGGGAATAGAAGGTGCTCTAAGCTTGAATGTACTGGTCGTGTAATGAATAATGGCTCGGAATTGTTAATCGGAGAGCCGAATTCTAATTCGCGTTGGGTTCGATATGTTCACTTTTTAATATTTTATTTTTAATTCAATTTAATCAAATCTGTAAGTGAGAAAAATTCTCAAGATTAAGCAAGAACACGGAAACATTGTTACTGGGCACTTAGATGTATAGAGCTAAAAAAAAAAAAAAAAAAAAGACGATATCGCTTTATAAATTTATAATGTCCTTATACCACAATTTTCTTTGATAGATCAATAGTTAAACGCAAACACTGATTGATTGACGTTAAAAAATATATATGTGATAGTGAGACAGTTTTATTCAATCATTTCACCGAAGATTAGTTTTCTGAACTCTGATGACTAATTTGGGTAGTAATTTCATCTAATGTAAAAAAAAAAAAAAAAAAAAAAATAATAATTTGATGAAGCTAACATCATTGGCTACAAAATCAATTAGTAACCTAAGAAGCCAAAGTTGAGTTTTCAACGTAAATCAAGTTTATCTCCTGAGCAAATGTCATTATCTTTCCCCAAATTAGTCCTATTGTTATAGTTATTAAACAATTATATATTCACACTGGAGTTCGAATAAAAGCAATTCTTCATCGGATATTTAATATCTGAAGTCTAGCCGCGTGTGTCGTCATGATAATGTCTAATATGCCAGTTAGTGTAGGAACATTCTTCAAGACCATGCTGTGTAAACACATTAGTTTTTAAGTAGGATCCTGATATTTTCCATGCTTTTGATTTTCATTCCACTTATATGAGATGCATCTCGAATAATATCACATGAAAAGGAGACCCTGAGAACAGGATCAAAGCGGCTCAAAAAAAAAAAAAAAAAAAAAGACTAAAAAAAAAACAAAACAAAACGTACGGAACGCTCTTATGCCGGGTATTCAACAATCACGGCTTCACCATAAGAAGCATAATCATGGTCTTCCGGGCCGTGGCTCTCTCAGGCCGTAAGTACTCTTTCAAAACCTGATTTTCATTCCACTTATATGAGATGCATCTCGAATAATATCACATGAAAAGGAGACCCTGAGAACAGGATCAAAGCGGCTCAAAAAAAAAAAAAAAAAACTAAAAAAAAAAAACAAAACAAAACGTACGGAACGCTCTTATGCCGGGTATTCAACAATCACGGCTTCACCATAAGAAGCATAATCATGGTCTTCCGGGCCGTGGCTCTCTCAGGCCGTCAGTACTCTTTCAAAACCTGATTTTCATTCCACTTATATGAGATGCATCTCGAATAATATCACATGAAAAGGAGACTCTGAGAACAGGATCAAAGCGGCTCAAAAAAAAAAAAAACCTAAAAAAAACAAAAAAACAAAACGTACGGAACGCTCTTATGCCGGGTATTCAACAATCACGGCTTCACCATAAGAAGCATAATCATGGTCTTCCGGGCCGTGGCTCTCTCAGGCCGTCAGTACTCTTTCAAAACCTGAACTTTGTATCGTTGGGACATCAAGCGTTTGGAGTCGTTTCCGCAAACGAAGCTCCGAATAATCCTTCATATCAGTTGGGAGGACCTCATCACCAACAACGAATTCCCCAGCATCGGTGTCCATAACGCGTCCCACTCGACTCTCACGTATCATCCTCTTTGGAGAACTCGCCAGCGACAAGAGGCTACGCGAGGGCCCAAAACGACGCTTCAAGGATCAGTTTAAAGCATCCCTGACACAGACCAATATCGACCTGAGACAAGGGACACCTTTGCAACAAATCGGCCTTCCCGGCGTAAGATCATCCGGAGTGGCGGAGTGAGACGTTCGCGTCAAACCATCATGAAGAGGGTCTGCGATGTGCTGTCAGGAGGGCGTGAGACGTCCAGCCGCGTCCACCATCAACACTCCATTGTGACTCCTGATCATGACTCTTCAGGAGTAGGCTGGGGCTTCACCGCCACCAGACAGGAGAAAGGAAATAAGGAGAGATGATGACGTTCCCTATGCTCGGATGCGAGCGGGTGCCGACTATATGTGGCGTGCTTAAACATTCTTTGCTAACTATTTAACAAACAATCTTCCCTTTGCTCAAAATCAGGTTAAGTGACTTTGGTACAGAACGCGTCGGTTGAACAAACATGATAATGGTAATGAATATATTAGGTTGGTGCAAAAATAATGTCGTTTTTTTCACATATGTTACTGTGAGAAAACGACATTATTTTTGCACCAACCTAATAACTGAAGACACCACCTTACTGGTCAGAAGTTTGTCCTGAAATAACCTGAACTAAGTAGAGATGTTTTCAAATTCTGTGTTTAAAATCCTGACACTGGTGGATTATCTTTGTCTAACTTCTGATATAATCGCCCCGTCCTCAAAAAGGAAGGAAAATATTGCGCAGTACGGCCGTAGCAGTATAGAAGTCGAGAACACTTATATAGTTCTAGCAAGTCACGCAAGTGGAGAAGATTATAGTAGGCCTACATGTTGACGTCCGTTCTCTCTCTGTGTCTTTACATCTGTCTTTTACTCGCTTCTTTCAAGAAACGATACCAACCACGAAGACAAGGAAAGAAAATGATAAGAAAAGAAATCTGAAGAAAATTGTCGATCGTTAATCCAGTATGTTGATTCAGCGTTTGAGACCTTCCTAAAGAACTGCCGAGTGCCCACTAGAACTAATAGACTACACTCAATGCAAAAATTAGTGATTTTCCAGATTTTAGATGTGGCACAAGGCCGAAATTAGGGGGCATCCAGTGAGAATCGAACTCATTACTCAGTCGTAATTGTTCTAGCGTGAAAAGCTTGCTAACCATTACACCACCTCGAGGTGCCCACTTGCTGTATTATATAACAATGAATCTTTGTGAAGATCAAACTCAGTAATGGTAACAATGGTCGACAAGCAACAACCAGGTCTAGTTTTCTTATTTATATGGAAGAGATCTGACTAAATATCAGTCTCATAATTCTTTAAACATTTATTTTAAAACGTTGCTATTTATTTAAATGGTGAAACTGCAGTTGTTTGCATAATTCACACCGAATCATTTTGGCTCTGCCATATCTGTATATTTTAACACTTAATATTTAATATTTTCGATCAATTGGTTGTCTTAAAATCTGATGTAGTGTCGTCAATTTCTAGAGAGAGGTGGAATTTGTTAATTTTCTGTCTTTTCAAAATTTATTTCGGCATAATTCGTTCGGATACCATTTGGTCTGGATTGCAGTATTTGTTTTTAATTCTTTAGATGCTCCCTCGATACCCAAGTTCAGATCATTTTTCCAAAATTTTTCTCGATTTGACGTTCAAAATGGCGATGGCGTTAACTATGAAAGGTTAAAAAAAAAAAACGAAAATGTCTCTTTTTTTGTTCGATCTTCTCCATCTCAGGTTATTCTGGTCTTTCAGTGAAAAGTGTTGGAGTTATTCTTGGATCCAGACAATTTTGTAAATGATTTTCCACTCGCATATTACTTGAGTTTTACAATTTGACTAGCCGTTTTCTTTCTTTTTATTTCTCTGTGGTCTGTTGCATCCTCTACATCTATATCTTACAATCATTGCTGACTATTATTTTGGTCAGGATTGCGTGATGCATTTGAAAGTAAAAATTCCAAAGTAGCTTGTAGGTCCTATTAAAGTAGTTTCTTATTTTCTTTCATTAGGTTTTTATATGGTAAAAATATAATGTTTTCGTAGAAACTAATAACGTACTTTTAGGTAATGTTTCTGTTTCTATTTTTTCTTAATGTTATTATTATTATTACTTTCCCAATTTTAAAGTTCGCGTTTTGAAATGGCATTTAATAGGCATCTTTGAACAATTTCCATGAGTGCAGGTTTCATTGATTTCACGTAGGTTATCGACTTTTTATGCGTGCACACAGAATTTGATTTTTACATTTGTCTTTCTCTGTAGATATCTTTTTAATCTATTACCTCATGGGTATTGAAGATTTTCTATAGCATATAACGTATGGATGACAAAAAATATGGTTCGAGAAAAATTACCGTTAGTATAATTACTGCTAATAATATCTTCAGAGCTTTGCTTCAATCATTTCCTCCCAAGCAAGGCAATAAAAGCCACAAAAATTTATAGGATTACTGAGAGTGAAAAAAAAAAAAAAAAAAAGAAAAACCTAAAAAAAGTCCCCCAAAAAACAGAATAATAAAGGAAAAAGTTTTAAGAAAGATGACGATTGACATTGCAGTTAAATTTTTGAATATCGTAGTTAACAGGAAAGGAGTAAGATGGAATAGAATTTGACAAGCAATAAGTGTAAGTGAAGAAACTATCAGCAGAAAGGTTATGGTTACAACTAGTGATTTTGACAGTGAAATTATGTGACCTAACTGACAATCTAGTACTGCGCTTAAATTTTTGAAGTCTATGTGCCAACGAGGAAATATCTATGAAACGGGTAAAAGTGGTCCTACATACGGTGGAGTGAAAGGGACTGAAGCTGACATACCAGGTCAGAACCGATAATGGGATTATTGGGATTTTGTCAAACATCTCTAGATATAAAACTGAAGCACTGGACCAGATATAACAGCAATATTCGATACATGGATGAATAGTAAATTTATAAACATGCATGATATATTCTGGCAAGAAAAATTCTCAAGCACGCCAGCATGAACCGACTTTCCTAACAGCAGGCTTAGTAATTGATTCATCATAATCATCCCACTTCATGTCAGTGGAAAACGTGAGACCAAGAATATACAGAGTTGCTCTCCTGGAAGTTAGCATCAGCCATGCTGATGGAAAACAAAAAAGTTTCATGATGATTAATGGAGGACAGTTTCATTTTAGAGGCTTCACCATTCTTATCTAAAGCTTGTCATATATATATATATTTAGTAATAGCCGTCAATACATCAGTAGTTGACCTAGAGAAGCGAAAAACATATTGTTTATCCGAAAAAGAAACCCTGCGAGGTAAGATGCTTAACCAATTCGGAGTTAATTAGAACGTCTAGTACTTTGCCAAAGAGAGGTAGAAATGTAATAGGTCTATAGTTTGAAGGATGAGATGGATCTCCAGAGTTCTTAAAATCAGGAACTGCAGAAGAGGATTTTCAACAAATGAAAAGCAGTAAGATATCTGTTGCACAAATTTGATAGAACTGGGGCCAATTAAGGGCCACATATTAAGGGATTTATTGATTCACTGTATTGAACTTATCTGTAAACACCATAATCGTAAGTTATTTACAATTTTTTAAAAAAGCTATCATCAAATTTCGTTGTAGAATAGTAGTTAACTTTCGAAAAAGTGTAAAATAGAACTCGATCCCCACCGGGTGCTCAAGAAATAAGCCTAAAGTAAGTCCAGCAAGTTTGAATTGTTGGATTTGTACAATTTCTGAAAATGTCAGCATCTTTTTTTTTAAAATATAGATACTGGTTTTAAATGTCATCTGGATGTTAGAAATCGTGGCTCTCCATTGATTGTCTTTATTGTCTGTGAATTACCATGATTCTGGAAAAGATAGTAGAGTGATTTCTTGTTGCTTTCTGTATGATTTTCTTTGTAGTTTTTCTCCCAGAATAGCTGCTACCCAAGGCATTACAGCAAAATTAACATGCTGTTTAGTCCATAATTCGTAGGGGAAGAGAAAAGATGGATTCATGCATTTAACATGGATAGATATTAAAGAATCAGACTGAAAGCATGAACTTATTTTAATAATTGAAGCCTTTGAAAAAATCTAATATTATTATGAAGCAATGGGTACTAATACAGCTTCTGAGATTGAAAAAATACTCGTGACACTGATTTTTCTTATAGGAATAATGTCTTTAAAATTATCGAGGAAACAAAGTATATTTACACTGATGTAAGTGGCTGATGTTATAGTAAAGATGGCGTAGTCGATTAAATATATGATATCGGGCTACTTGTCAGTTTTACAATTAATCCTTCGATTTGGTAATGTTGAAAAGTCATGTAAGTGACTCAAAGTTAAAAAAATAACTGGATTTATTTTTTTTTTATTACAGCTTATTAACCATTTGCAGGTTATTTAAACCAGAAAATAGTTTTAGATTATAAGAATGTTTTTGAGATAATAATGATTTACAAGTTCAACTAAATAACCCATGAATGTGTCGTGAGGGGTGGATTCATACTGTTCCCGAAGGTATTTGTGCGTCAGTGAATATAAAAAACCGAATTGGAACTGGAACTTGGCAGTCCGATTAAAAATTCAGACTTGACATCCTTTACACGACCCACACATCCAAGCTTACAGGACTGGGTATTCCCAAGCGGTCATCCATCTAAGTACTGATCAGGCTCGACGTTGCTTTATGTCGGTTATCGTACGGGAACTGGTGTTTCAACGTGATATGGTAGCTAACCAAGACTGGAGAGTATGAAGTTCCTAAGCAGGAAAGTAGTATGGGAACAATGTACACTCCGTGGTTTAAATAAGGAGGTCGGTTCGAAATTCCAAGACAGACACCTGACAAAAGTACACGGTCTATTTATATTAATCTCCGCTGCCTTAACTCCAGGGAAGATGCCATGTATTTGCCCTGTTTTCAAGAATGCCGGGGAGTGTTCATCCTTGTCGCAATATCGCTCCATCAGCCTCCTTAGAGCCATCAGTAAAATCTTATTAATGCAAACATCCCGAGTTTTCTCTTGTCATTATGCACGGTCGTATTATTCAACGCGGATACTTAGTATGAATGTCTATTGAAACTAAAATTCCCATCAGACCTCAAGTGAAAGTCACGATCTATTTCAAAAGATGCTGTAAAAATGGTCGGTTAATTCTACCGCTCTAGAAAGTACCTGACCTCCTCTGCAATAGAAGAAAGAATGGAATATTGCTGACATATCTGGGCGGGAGATACCTAACCCTCACGTTCAAATCCTGGCAGAGTTCAAAAGCATTCAGTCAGCCTTGTTTGGGAATGACTTATTTCCAGCATCAGTCAATCCGTTATGCGCCATGCGTGATACCCGTCTTTTGATACTTGTCTGACGAGGCAGATTTTTCCCGCAGTAGGCTGCCATTTCTTTCTGCGCTAGACCAGTTGTCATCAAAAGCTATAGAACACGATCCGTCCTGCTATTTACCCATAGCTGAGAGCGGGGTGGGTGGGGGAAGAAAAGGATTCATACCTTTTCCAAGGGTATTAGCACGGAGGTGAATGTAATGGATTCGACTGGAATTCGAAACAACGTTTCTTTACCAACGAGGCCAATTTGCAAGCCTATCGCGACTCTATCTCTATTTCAATGGTAAATGTCCAGACGATCACCATTCTTTAGTTCTACATTATAGATAAAATCCGCCATTCTATGTCTGCAGAGTCTAACCACCATCACTTACTACGTATTCCAATGGTAAAGAGGAAAATCCACTCAAACAGCCTTTTCCCAAGAATCGCTACTTTGTGAGGCAGACTACCGCGTGTACGCTTCCTCGAGCACTATGACCCTAATCTCTTCAATTCAATGACCTTCATTCTTTTATTTCCATATCACACACCGCATTCGGTAAACGTTTATATTACGTGATCTTGAGTCTTGTATTCGGTGAATATTAATAAAATCTACGATATGCTGATATTTATAGCAAAGCATATAATAATATTTCCTCATGTTAAAACTTAAAAGAAAATGTCACATCTAATTATGCAATGCAGTTTTGGGCAATAAAATTATTGCCCAATCGATTTTAGTAAAATATTCAGAATATTTAGGTAACAAATATGCGATATGAAGTTTAGCTTATAATATATCATTTTGTTAGAAACATTGAGAGTTATAACCTCAAAAGATAAACAAGTTATCGTAAAATTCTTAGGTGACGAGATCCCAACTTAAGCAGTTGCGAACAAGTTCAACGTAGATCACGACATAATGAAAAAAGAAATTGGAAATTGGAAATATTAGCAAGAAAAGAATCATGAAAAACTGGCTTGAAAAATGTCAGATAAAGAGATTTAAGGAAACAAAACTAAGAAATGAGAAAAGATGGTTGAGAAGCAAAAAGTTATTTGACGGGCATGATAAGATGAAAGTTTCAGTAGATTAAAAACATTGTTTAAATACATGAAAGAAAACTTACTACATTAAAGGTAAGCATAAAAAGTGAAACGTGTTAATTATGTGAAGACGTATATGAAAAATGATTTCTCCACAGTAATTCAATCTAGCGAATATATTCATGCACGCAAATGCCTTTTCATTTTTTGTGCAATGTTAACTGTTGACCAACTTTGCCCTCCAAAAACTTTCAAAGATACCAAATTAATGGAATGAACCCGAGCTCTTGAAATATTAATCGAATAGAAAAACTGTCGTCCAACATTAAAATAGATGCATATGGGAACAGAAAATATTCACAGACATCTTTTAAGAAGCATAAAAAAATATTGAATGTTAAATAAGAATTGCTAGACAGATTGCTGAATAGAATATGATGTCAACAAATTCAGGCTAACAGGTAAAAATAATAAAATTATAGTTTATTATTGTATTCGTCAAATATTTTTCTCTGACTGATGTATTAATGGGTTTATATATATGAATTATGATTAATTTTGTGTGTCTGCATAAAAAATGAGCCTGTCTGAAAGAAAACTGTCAGGTTACACTGCGCCCCGACTACCTTTTTAGGAAGTCTCGCAGGTTAGTATTTATGAAGGAGGAAGACTTCGTTCTAATGTAGACAGGTCACCATTACACTTTCCAATCTCGATAGGGTTCGGAAACGTATCCGAGTCTTTTTGGCTGACGAATTATTTTCCACCCTCCAACCTCTCCCTGTCTTACAGACGGGATGTGTCAAGCCTCTTGCTGCTCTGTCGCTACATGCATGGAAAGTGCTCGAACGAGCTGCATTCCTTGGTTCCACTAGGTTTAACTTTCACATCTACGTGCCATCATACCACTTATGTGGTAGCAAACCTGCCATAATCCTTCCTTATCCCATCAGTGAAAAGTCAGTTTCACTCAAACAGCTTCTTCCCGCGAAACGCTGCTCTGTGGAACCGACTCCCAAGAAGATGTTTTCTCGATCACTATAATCTTAACCTGTTCAAGTCTAGGGTTAATCATTATCTTCCTCTCCTATCCGTATAAACTACCTCTTAACCTAAACCCTCTACTGGGAATGGCCCCCGGACCTTGTAGAGGGTGAAATTTACTGTAAAAAAAAAAGAAAAAAAAAAGAAAAAATAACAGACAACCGATAATAAAGATCAATCAAAATTGCTTCATTTTGCATTCGTGTAGTCATACACATGCATGCGCATGCGCTCAAAGTCAACATCGACATTGAGTTTAATACTACCAGGATGCATAAAAGATTTTTACGTGATAATTATTTAAAGAATAATGAATCAGCACATGTAAAAAAGTAGCAGATTTATTGTTTTTCTATATGTCGTTAAAAATCATCTTAGAGAACGCAGCAGAATCAGACCGTAAATAGTAGAAGATAAGTGCGGGTTCGTTAAAGATACTGGAACAAGGAACGTGATATTTATACTCAGAATGAAATCAGAAAGAGCAATGCGAATGCAGAAAGACGTCTACCAGTATTTTATAGATTATTCAAACTATGCTACAAAGATCTATTGGAGCTACTTAGCAATGTTGGCATATTAGGGTAGGATATTATTAAGTTGGTGCAAAAATAATGACGTAATAATGTCGTTTTTTGACGTATTTTTTAACGTCAAAAAACGACATTATTACGTCATTGTTTTTGCACCAACCTAATAGAATAATCCGTAACCTATACTAGCAGTAAACCATCTGCATACAAACAGAAAATCAGTTCAGCATATATAGAAAAATAGAAAGCTATGTCTTCTCACCGTGCTTATTCAGCTCATATAGAGAGGCAATTTTTAGAGAATTAGAAGTCCTACGATGGTTCATAACTGGCAACCAGAATCGTATCATGAGATATGCAGATGACACAGTATTGATAACAGACACGAAAAGAAATCTACAAAAACACCTACAGAAGGCAATGAAGGAAATCAAGAAGAAAGCAGTAAACATTGACTGCAAGTATACAGAATGCATGGTTATTAGCAAAAGGATGAAGCTAAAATCAAAATAACAAATTGGTTATACAGTGTAACCGGGATATAAGAGAGTTGTCGGGACCGGAGAAGTTTCTTATATCCGGGTTTCTCTTATATCAGGGTTTGGTCTATTTTGTTTAGGTAAGTATGGCTCTAATTTGTGACCAGAGAAAATCTCTCTTATATACAGGTTTCTCTTATATCAGGGTCTCTTATATCCGGGTTACACTGTATATATATATATATATATATATATATATATATATATATACACAGTGTGACCCAGATATAAGAGAGTTGTCGGTACCGGAGAAGAAGTCTCTTATATCCGAGTTTCTCTTATATCCGGGTTTGGTCTATTTTGTTTAGGTAAGTATGGCTCTAATTTGTGACCAGAGAAAATCTCTCTTACATACAGGTTTCACTTATATCCGGGTCTCTTATATCCGGGTTACACTGTATATATATATATATATATATATATATATATATATATATATATATATACAGTGCAACCCAGATATAAGAGAGTTGTCGGTACCGGAGAAGAAATCTCTTATATCCGGGTTTCTCTTATATCAGGGTTTGGTCTATTTTGTTTAGGTAAGTATGGCTCTAATTTGTGACCAGAGAAAATCTCTCTTATATCCGGGTTTCTCTTATATTCGGGTTACACTGTACAAAAATAAAACAAATACAAGAACTTAAATATCTAGGAAAACAGAGGACGGAAAGTGCGATACTTAAATCTGAAGGCGCATTTGTATTGCTAAAGATGCAATCTAAAAGCTAAGCAGAAAACTAAGCTACAGGAAAACTTCATTAGAAACAAAGAACTGAGTACTAAACTGGTACGTGGTATCTGTCCTCCTGTATGGTAGTGAATGCTGGACAATCTCCTCAAAGATGAAGATGAGTCTTGAAGCAACAGAAATGTCGTTCTATAGAAGGGTGTCGAGGATATCTTTGACCGAGCATGTGAGCAATAACAAAGTTTTAGAGAAAATGGAAACTAAAAGGTATTATGCTTGACATCGGGTAGTGACCGTTGAAACTTCTAGGGTATATAAGGAAGAAAGAGGTCATAGAAAAGCTGATACTCATAGTACAGATTGAAGGTAAGAAGTAGAAAGGAAAACAACGTATAGCATTGCTATTGAACTTCAGTAAATGGATGGTGGAACAAGGCTTGAGAGAAATACCCAAAAATACAGCATTTAGTAAGAGATACGAAGGACAGGAAATTGAGGAGAGCCATGATCACCTAGGTGCTGAAAGGAAACAGCACATAAAGAATAAGTTCTATAGTTATAAACTGTTTTAACTTTTCAGTCAATATAAATAGTAATTTTTAAAGAGACGAACGGGATATAAAAGTGTCTTTGATAACCTTGATATCAAGGATCAGGAAGCAAGAGCGAGCAGCTATTATCAGTCATTTCATTGGAAGTTCATTCCTTTTACATTAAAGCCTGAAGATATTGTAGTTTTGAAAGAGACGAGTAATAAATACTATGACTTATACGAATGTATCATAGAAATAATACGGATCACCATGAATAGAAATAATACGGATCAACTTGAATAGAAATAATGTTGATTCCCCTGAATTAAAATAATACGGATCACCATGAATAGAAATAATACGGATCACTATCAATAGAAATAATACGGATCACCATCATTATTTACCATAATCGCTGAATGATATGTCGATAGAAATGTCATGATTAAACCAGGAAATACCAATGTCTACTATTAAATTTCTGTAATTCCCTACTTCCCTAAACTAATGCGAGCGAGTTGTTTTGTTTGACAAAAGCGTTAAATGTTGGTTTGCAATACAGTCTATGATAATTTAGCCTACGGGTTTTTCTTTTCCCGATTAGATTCTCGGGCATATTTTTAAAGCATGTTGCTGATTTTCTTTACTTAGCACTAATATGAATATAATCTTGTAAAATATTTATAAATGCTGACATTTTTGCTTTCAGGAAGAGTGTTTCCCCGGTTATCAAGAATCATCATCCTTGATTAGTAAATGGAATAAAATATTTGGTATCGAAACACATAAAAAACACAAGTCAAAATGTAAGTTTTTAAGATCCACTGAAGTTGTCAATGCGATTGTGACATAACCAGTAATAATAATTACTATTGCTTCTAATTTAGAGGATGGTCCGAAAGTCTTGTCAACCCTTTACAAAAAGTAATGAGAACAATAGAACGACAAGTAATACAGCAATACAAATCACATGAACTAGAGTCAGTTTATTCACTTTCATTGACGCCGAGAAGGTCTGTGAGAGCTGTGAGAGCCATTTGAATTTTTTTTTAAATCATAATATGCAGGGGTGACAAGACTTTCAGACCAACCTGTACAATAAAAAAAATCATTTCAATTTATAGACTTCATTTAACAAAACTCTTGTTTGATATCTGAAGATAGAATCTTAAATATGCAATAAATTCCATCATTAAAACCAAATTGATCTTTTGAAGTTGGTTTGAACAATCTTTTTTTTCTATTTTTATTCCTTGTTCAAACATAAAATCGCGATTGAACAAAATGAGACATTCAAAATAAGAGTTTTTTCCCGTTATTGAAATCACCATTTATTTGTTATTAAAATAATATTTCAGACTCTCCTGTAAAAGCACTACAAATACATAGTGATAGCTACTTTGTATTCATCACCGTAACAAGCCGATTATAACTAGAATGAATACATTCAAATGACTCCCACATAGACAGGACTATGATCTCGCTAAGCGCACACACACATACACACACAAATATCATACAACTTAAAAAAACACAGCATTAGTAGAAATAATAATTAAAATATGATTCACGTGTTAGAAAACAATAATTCTCAGGCACACTTGGCTAAGCGCAAGAGATTAGATAGACACAGCCCCGATAAAGGCCTGAAGCTGGCTTCTTACCCTGAACAAAAACGATCTGTTCATTTCAAGAATCTGGCGCTATCTGAGTTGCTGTGATTGTAGGCTAAGGGGATGAACACGTTGTTTTTCATTTCCTCTAACTTGAATCTGACTTTTTAAAGGGCTTGACTTATCGGAAAGAATAATGAATTTATTAATATTTGGCGCATCTTACGTAACATTACATAAATAAAGCAGAATTTAGATTTGTAAATTTGATCTGTTACTAAAGTAAGTTTGAGAAATATTTTATAACATGTAGTTTAAACAGCGGATTCATTCAAAAGTTTTTACACCTTTCATTACATCTAAAATATCAATTTATTCCTTAATATAAAACCAACGATTTCTTCTAAAAAATATTAAGAATCTTATCTCCTAAAGGACTCGAATTGTATCATTTATCTGTCTTTGTGTGCACACATTTTATATTTAAATTTGCAATAATCACATCTTGACTTCATAATTATTGAACACGAATATTTTTCCCTGATGGACAGTTTAATGCTTAAACAGTGAAAACGGCCAAACGAGTAAAGAGCGATAAAATTCAATTTTTCAAACGCATATTTTCGCTTTAGTTGTTAGGTTGCTACTTATATTGGTTCGTTTTTTTTTCCGATACGCCTATGGTTTAAAAATATTAAATGTCTGAAACTAAATTAACTTTTACATTCTTATTTATTTTTATACCCTAAATGTGTTAAAATATAATTTTTATGTTTGTTTTATATATTAGATTGTTATATAAATTCGTTCATCTTCCATAATTATTATTTATTGATAGTTATGATTCAACAATATATTCACCCTACATTTTTTACGAACTCCTTCCAATGATCCGCTGACTGTCCAATGCCTCAACGATAGGTTTAGACTCGAAAAAAACTATCAAGCCACGTTTTGAGCTCAACATCATTGTTGAACGCAATACCTTTCAAATTGTTAGAAGGTAATCGATAATGTGTTGGTCTGGAGGGTCGAAATCAGGAGAATATAGTGTATGTATGTGGTAAAGCTTCCTAACGGAGTTCTTTAATTGCATGTTTGGTAATGTTAGTGACGTGGGGGCGAGAATTGTCATGTTGAATAATCAGACTGTATCGCCGGTGAGGTCTTTTCATCTCAATTGTATCTTTCAACCTTTTCATTTGCTCAGCATACAGCTTAGCATTGACCGTTTCGTTGTTTTGAGTCATTTCATAGTAAATTAATTCATGCCAGTCCCACCAAACGCTGATCATTCGCTTCCGTGTTTACAGATATGGCTTGGTTCTGAGTTTTGCTTGCTTCTTGGGACTCATTTTTTCCCCTGCTATATACCCACATAAAGACAATTTGTCGTCTCTGGTGATAATCCGATGAAGGAAACTTACATTGTATCTACGAGTAGCCTGTTGTCGAGCGAATAAACTGGCATCAACGGAGGAGTTTATTTTTCTCAACCAATGCGTGTTGCACCAATTTCTGAACCTTACCCATTGAGTTAAGATGACGAGAGACACGAGAACTTGCCATTGAGTCAATTCTCTAGCGGTCTTGCGCAGTTTTTTAATCAGCATATGCAATTCATTCTCACTAGACTGAACAGGTCTGCCAGAATACAGAGAGTCTGTGAGTTCGAACTTCCCCTCCTTGAAACGGGAAAACCATTTATGTGCCATTCTGTTGGTAATGCAATCATCTCCGTACACAGCACAAATATTTCGAGCAGCCTTGTCGCCGTGATTAAAAGCAAAGAAAAGATGTCGAACATGGTCATTTTTACCTACTTGCCCTTTTGTCTCAAAGAGGGGTCTAATTTGAAATAAGATTTCAGTACCGTTACGCAATATTTTTTACACGATGACCAGTGTTACTAAGAAGCAAAAAATGCTACGAAAGATTATTTTTCGAGATCATTCGTAGAACATCAGAAAAAAAAAACGAAGGAATATAAGTTACAACCTGACAACTAAAGTGAAAATAAGCCTGAACATTACCCTTTGAAAACATGCATTTTCTCGATTTTTACCCGTTTGGCCGTTCTCAGCGTTTAAGCATTAACGAAACTATCCACCAGGTAAAATATGCGTGTTCAGTAATTAAGAAGACAAGATTAAATATAAAATCTGTGTACACAAGGATAGATAATTGATACAGTCAGATAAATGTTGAGTCCTTTTCAGAGATAATATTTTTTGAGAAGAAATCGTTGGTTTTATTTTAAGGAATAACACTGAAAACTTTATTGATAATTTAGATGTAATGAAATAAGTAGAAAACGTTTGTATGATCCAGTCTGTTTAAACTACATGTTGAAACAGAAATAACATGCAGACGGGTCAAAGAGATCACAGACTGGCTTACTACCTTACTGACTGGTTCTTCCAAACCTGTTTTCATATAAATAACGATTTAGTTGAACAGATTTACGAGCAGTTACATCAACAGAAATGTTTGATTCAGGAACGACTTGTTTTCAGCGAATCAATTATAATTTGAATGTTAAATGTTTCCACCTGTCTCAGTCGTATTTTGAATATCCGCCCAATCCCAATGGCTGTTAGCAAGTAGAAAATTTCAAGATGTGTAGCTATGAATTAAAGATGGCAGGATCAAGTAAATACAGACAAAACTTTGAAATGTTTTAACAATTAACGGAAGGTGCACTGGAATCACAAAAGCTGCTTTACGAAAGCTAAACAAAGTATTAAGGAACAGGAAAAATTCGTTAGAAACAAAGAACAGATTTTCGAAATTATATGTGATATCTGTCTTCCTATATGCCAGTGAATGATGGACAATTTCTTCACAGATGAAGAGGCAAAAGATTTACGTTTCTACAGACGGACGCTGAAAAAACCATGGACGGAGTACGTGAGTAACGAGGATGTTTTAAGGATATATGCACTTAGAATAAGAAAGATGAAATTTGTGTGGCACATACCGAGATTGGAGAATTTGAAACGAACAGGGCATATTGAAGGCAGGGGTTGCAGAAAAAAAAAACATCGAGTAACCAACCTAACAAGCTTGTTTAAATAGGGACTGGGAAGGATAATGAAAAAAAAAAAGAAAAAAAAAAGGACATTGCTGACAGCAACAAAGGGTATGAGGTAACAGAGCTATTTACTCCTGTCTCGATAGTATATCTGATCAGATCGATAAGGTCAAATTGGTGGCTGATCATAAAAACGACCTGCAGTGTGTTGTTAACTGGAATAAAGACTGGTTTGCTAATATTAACGCCCTCAAAACAAAACTACTCTTTATTAATCATCTGAGCGACACGTTTCTGCTTTCCATCAACATGGCTGATGCTAACCTCCAGGAGAGTGACACCTTGCGTCTTCTCGGGCTAACGTTCTTGGCTGACATGAAGTGGAAAGACTATATTGAATCCATTGCTAGGACAGTTGCGAAAAAAGTCGGTTCACTGTGTCGTGCGAGTTTCTCTCCAGAAAAGTCTACCATTCGCCAATGCTTAGAATATTGCTGCCGCATACGGTCCGGTCTTCCTGTTATATATTGATATATTCTTGATAAAATCCAAAAACGACTCAGCAATATTGTTGGTCCTGACCTGGCGTCTTTCTTACCGCTGTAAAGTTGCTTCCCTATGCTTTTTCTATAAATACTTTCATGGAAATTTTTCGGAAGAGTTTTTTTGCTATGGTATCTAGACTTTATGAATTTAAATACAGTATGATTGGCAACACAGTTTCATCATTTTATAGTTGAATTAGCTAGATGCAACCGGAAGTTCTATGCTAACAGTTTTTTTCTCACACTTCTTGCTTGTGGAACTCTCTTCCGGTTCCATACGTTCCAGCCAACTTTGATCTTTAAAAGTTTAAATGCAATGTCATTCGTTATTTACTGTCTTCTCAATTACTCTTCTATTGTTCTCTCTCCTTAATAATGTTTCTGTTTTCTAATTCGTTCACATCCAGTTACTCCTTGTGGCTTTACTGCCTTGTTTAGGGTAAATTCAATTTAAAAATAACTTATATTCATTATTTAAGTAAATAGAACATTTTTGTATCGCCGTCCTTTCCCAGAATACGTGAATGGAAGTCTTTATAGTTACATTTACCTAGTTCACAAGAGGGGAATTTCTGATACAGGGTTACGTACTAATTACTAATGTTAATCGGTAGAAATAATTTACTGCTGTGCGTAATCTTCAGTATGCGTAAATTGGGCGACTTTTTTTTTTTTTTACATCAACATAAGTGCAGTCTAATGTCTATACATGTATTGCGTACATAGATGGTGCGATGGATAAATTGTCGTCTAAATGACAATAACACTGACATCTCATTTTAACAGATATATTTACCAAAATTACACAAAATTATCTTGAAATACTAAAGAGGAAATTCAACCACGGCCTTCAGACGACTTTGGAACCTCCTACATCTCATCTGGACGCTCTCCGTGTTTAAGTTGGTGAATGATGTCATAATCCTTGCCTTCAGTTTATCTTTGGTGTTACAAAGAATTGTTTGGTTCCGCGCTCAACTACGCCCCACACATAATAATCATGGAAGCTGTAGTCTGAGGAGTAAGTTGTGATGTGGTTGCAGAAATTGACTGACAGCCATGACTGTTCTGCTTGTCAGATATAGGGTCTTCCAGCATCCACCCTCTTGACCCAGGTAGCATTATCTCCTCAAAGCACTTGACGTAGGCCTCCATGTTGAGTCTGAGTCATTGTGGGAAGATAAGATGAGTAGAGGCATAACGTCGCCATCACTAATGCTTACTCCAAATACCTTCGAAATCACCATTAGACTCATCCAAATTTTCCCAAATCCTCTGCATTCTTCTCAAATTGACACACAACCACTCTGAAATATTCGTATTCGAGCTTCCGGCGCGAATGCCAAGCAATACAGCATGTCGTTCCCAAATTTATGGCGGAATGTATTGCTATTTTTCTCAATGACGGTGCTCAACTAACTCTACTATACTGTATAGTCGACAAAATCAAAAACAAACAACGCGCATGCGCGAAATTAAAATTATGAAATGGCGACAATTTACATATTTACTGTATACATGTAAGGAGTCGGCACTTCGACGTAGTGTAATAGTTAGCAAGCTTATCTCGTTAGGTCAGTTATCTCGTTAGGTCAGTTGAGTCCGATCCTCACTAGGTGCATCATACGTTCGGCCTTGTGCCACATCTAAGTCACTCTTAGGAAACCACCATATACATGTAGAGGTGAGACAAATTTGTGATTGAGTGCGAATTTTAACTCACTCTGTTTGCTAATATAAAATCAATTGATTGTAACTATTACTAAATTTCGATGATCATTAATCGTTGAAGTGTCACAGTTAATTTCTGGGGTCGTCTATTGTCTGGCGAAGAGGATTGTCATAAATCAACATAATTTGTTGCTCTGTTCTGAACTTTCAACTTTAGTTGTGTAAAGTGAAGGGTGATATTTAAGGTGATAATTCTGATAAAGATTCAAATTATGAGGAGAGGAATATGCTAAACATGTACAACAGTTCACTTCACATTAAATCTCACATTTCTGGCTTTAATGTTCAATAGGTTTAAGTGAATACAAATAGACAGACAGAAAGTTCGAGAGAAACAGAGAGACAGAGAGAGTGTCAAGCGTCTGCGAAAGAAAGAGAAAAAACCGAAATAGAGAGAAAGACCGAGAAAGACTGATAGAAAGACAGACAGAAAGACAAATAGAAAGAATGAGAATGACAGGCAGAAAGACAGATAGAAAGATAGACAGAAGCAGATTGAAAGACAGAAAAACAGACAAAAAGACAGATAGAATGACCGAGAAAGACAGACAGAAAGACAGATAGAAAAACAGACAAAAAGACAGACAGAAAGACAGACAGAAAGACAGAGGGAAAGGCAGAGAGAAAGAGCGAGAAAGATAGACAGAAAGACAGATAGAAAAGCAGACAAAAAAAAGAAAAAACAGACAGAAAAACCGAGAAAGACAGACAAAAATACAGATAGAAAGACAGACAGAAAGAGAAATAGAAAGACCGTGAAAGACACACAGAAAGACAGATAGAAAGACAGACAGAAAGACCGAGAAAGATAGACAGAAAAACAGATAGAAAGACAGACAGAGAGACAGATAGAAAAACAGACAAAAAGACAGACAGAAAGACCGAGAAAGACAGACAAAAAGAGAGATAGAAAGACAGACAGAAAGAGAGATAGAAAGACCAAGAAAGACACACAAAAAGACTGAGAAAGACAGACAAAAAGAAAGATAGAAAGGCCGAGAAAGACAGAAAGACCGATAAAGACAGACAGAATGACAGATGGAAAGACAAACAGAAAGACAGACAGAAACAGATTGAAAGACAGACAGAAAGACTGATAGTAAAACCGAGAAAGACAGACAGAAAGACAGATAGATAGGCAGATAAAAAAGACAGACAGAAAGACAGAGAGAGATAGACGGAAAGACAGATAGAAAGACAGATATAATGTTTTGTAGTACTCCTTCAGTAATCTACCAGATTGGCTGGCCCATACCCTTAAATCGTCTACTATTAAGGACTTCAACATTTGATTAATAATTTGATAATAAGCCCAGTGATATTCGCACTGTTCTACTACGTTTAGGTATACAGATCCTCCTCTATTCCTCGATTAGTTGTCTTGTTAATTGTTTTGTAACTTATTGTTCTGTGTTTTTTTTTGTATGTATCCGTCAGCACCGGATGCTGGTGCTGAATAAATATATTAAGCACTCATTCTTCTCTGTGTATGATTCACCTCGATGATACAACAGAAAGACAGACAGACAGACATAAAGCCAGGCAGAAAGAAAGACAGAAAGGAAGATAGAAAGACAGACAGAAAGAGAGTTAGAAAGACAGAGAATCGACAAAGATACAGAGATACAGACGGAGAGATTGATAAACACTTTATTAATTTAAGAAGACAGATAGTTATATAGATATGTAAGCTAATAACATCAGAGACAAATCTTTACTGTGACTTCAAGTTTTACGCTATGACCCCCCCCAAAAAAAAAACAAACGTTTAGACGTTTTATAACGTGAAACGTGAAACGTGAAGTAACGATGAACCTTTTATGTCTTTAACCTTTGGGGATTTTTCTACCGAAGTTTTCTAGATCACTGACACGTTTCTATCTTTTGTTTCTTTTTCTCTGTCCACCTCGACCCGTTATTTCTGGTAAGATCTTTATCGGTAGAGACCGAGAAAGTGAGAATTAACGTTTTGAAGATAATATTAGGTTGGTGCAAAAATAATGACGTTTTTAACGGTAAAAAAATACGTCAAAAAACGTCATTATTTTTGCACCGACCTAATAATAAAATGCCTTGAATTATTGAATAACATAAGATCTCACATGAAAAAGCAACAACAAAAAAAGAAACAAAAAAAAAAATAAAAAATAAAAAAAAACAAAATACAGAAATACATACGTGGATATAATAATTAACTTGAATCGTAGATTAATCTTGATCTGGATTTTTTCTGTAAAATGATTAATATTTCCCCTTGAATTAAGGGCATTAACAGAAAAGGAAATTATATTGTAAAATATATGCTAGGCTGACCGACCTATTTATATAACTGCGAATATGTTTGTGCCGGAGTCCAGAACAAATCCGGAAGGAAAGAACAAAACCTGATACTATTTTGTTGATGATATTTTGTAATATTTGATACTTTGTTGTAAACTGCCACTCTGCTTGTCTTATACTTATATCCATCTGATTTTTCTATTCAATTTGACGACGAAGAACTTTCTCTAAGAATCTGTATTCGCCCAATCACTAATTTGTTCGTTTATACAGTTTATGAATATAATTATTATCTTTGCACAAATAGCTTTTTCAGACACGAAAAAAAAAATAAATAAAAAGTTATTCCATTAACCTCGAGAAGTCGCCGAAAGTTGGCAAGAATGAAAAATCTTATTAGCAAATTCCTTGTCTGCAGATTCTTTAGAAAGAGAAAAAGTGACAAAGAAGAAACGAACAAAATTTTGCGTCGTTTGCCAAAGAAGGAACAGGTTAATTACTATAATAATCCCTTGTTAATATTCCGAAATTATGTTAGAAATCAGTGTGGCGTAAATTGTTGGGTATAATAAGACATTAGACAGATGAAATTACTCAATGAGCCATTAGACTTCTGTGAGATATATAATTATATTTATTTTGATAAGGCTATATGAGTTTACTTTTCCGCAAGCCTATATCAATGAGAAATATATGTAAATAAATATGCGAAATACAAACCTATAAATATGAACGTATATTTCTAGAGGTAACTGGAAATGTATTAAAGCGAAAAGCCTTGAATCAACAGCGATGTGGTTCTAGAGAGTGAGACTGAGAATACCATGAATAGAACATGTGAGCAAAGAGGAAGTTCTAACGAAAATGTCAAATAGAAAGACACATACTTAAATAAAAAAAAAAATAGGTGAAATATTATGGGAGCCATTATGAGGAAAGAGAGTTTCAAAAAAAATTAACTCATCAGGACAGAGTGCAAGGGAGGTAAGATTTTTTAATTGCAGTGTTTCAATTTAGGATTTTTTATATGATACTTTGCGCTGCTAAAAACATTTAAGTAATTTGTTGCTATACTTGTAGTTGACTTTATTTGGCCGCAATTCTCTTATATAAAGAGCATCCAGAATTTTAAGCTTTTGCTTATTATTATCTTGATGAAGGCCTAATATATTTTCGACTATTATCTGTTTAAACTGTGAATGTAGATATCTTATACACCCACCAAGAAATTAATTTGTGGACTCGAAAGGATTTAAACTACAATAAATAGATGTAATATGTCTAAATAATGCTTGAATAAAAAAAATGCAGTCAATATATATATATATATATATATATATATATATATATATATATATATATATATATATATAATTTTTAATATATATACATCTTCCAATCATCCGCCATATGTAATCAAAGATACCAAAATCGATTAACTGCAGACTTTCCGCCAATTCTTCCAAGACTGCGAAACAGCCATAAAAGATAGTAGATTCCCGGCAAAACTCACTTACACACCACAGAGCACAACAAATCAAAAGGGAAGAAAAATATCATATGGTTCAACCCACCGTACAGCAAAAATGTAAAAACAAACGTAGAAAAAACATTCTTCAAACTCTTACACAAACACTTCCCGGAATCAAGCACTCTACTCAAAATAATCAACAAAAACACAGTAAAAATCAGCTACAGTTGCACCGAGAACACGGGACAAATAATAAAAAAGCACAACAGGAAAACTAACAACAAACCACCCGAACAAATTAAACCAACGCAGAAAAAAATATGAATATCCCTTAAACGGTAATTACTTACAAAACAACGTGATATACTAAGCCACGGAAAAATCTCCAGGTAATGAAGAAAAATATACATAGTAGCAACTGAAGAACGCTGGAAACAAGGAAACTGTGCACACAAAACATCTTTCAAAAATAATAAATACGTGAACAGCACAATGCTTTCTAAGTATATGTGGGAAATTAAAAACAAAAGGCAAATCACACAAAGAACATCATAGAAAATAAGGAAAATATCATCAGCCTACAGAAATCAATCCAAAACCTGCAAATTTGCTTGGAGGAACAATAGCTATTACTACCTTTCCCGACCAAAATAAACTACTAAATAAACGATCTGAACTCATCTCAAAATGCAGACATGAAAAGCCGAAAACTGAAAAGAATAAATAAAAATAAACCAAATAATAATGAAAAAACAAGTAAAATAAATTAACCCAAGCAAATAATAAACAAATTTAAAATCCTCTCCCCTTAGAATAGACTATACGAAAATAAAAATAAATAAGAAAAACGAGTAAAAATAATCAATCCAAATAAATAAACAAGTGAAGTAAGTAAATTATAAACAAATTGACAAACCACTCCCACCAAAATAAACGTTAGAATAGACTACAGCAATCAATCCAAAAATTGGGCGAAAAAATAGTTAGTATATAAACGAACAAATTTTTTTACTACGTTACTTAAAAATCGAAAACCCAAAAGAATAAATAAAAAAATAAAAACAAAAAATAAGTAAGAAAAAGCATGTAAAATAAATTAATCCAAATAAATAAATTCACAAACCGCTTCCGTTAAAATAACCGTTAAAATAAATAAAAACAAAAAAGAAATAAGCAAAGTAAGTAAAAATAATCAATCCAAATAAATAAATAAACAAATTAAAAAATTACCCCCGCCAAAATAACAGGTACTAATCAATCCAAAAACTGTACGAAAATATCTTTAATTACCTTACAAACCAAAACAAACTATCAAATAAACGATCTGAATTAATCTAAAAAATTCTTTTACTACGTTACTAGGACATCGAAAACCGAAAAGAATAAATAAATATATAAAATAAAAATAAATAAAAAAATAAGTAAAATAAATTAACCAAAATAAATGAATATATAAGTAAATAAACCACTCTCGCCTCAATAACCGCCAGTAAGGTCTACCCACATTGCACCATTGACTTGTATATATATAATCGAGAAAAACCCAACACACGTGGCCTGCCGATTGCGTCTTTCATGAACCAGTCTGTCGTATCTAAGTGTTGACTTCAATTTTATATTTACATACGCTCTATCTCTTATATTGAGCACTTTATCCCATAAATATTGCACACCTTAAAACTGTATTTCTTCATATATATATATATATATATATATATATATATATATATATATATATGATGTGTGTGTGTGTGTGTCTGTGCGTGCGTCTATGTGTGTGTGTCTGTGCGTGCGCACGCGCGTGTGTGTAGGGCATAACTGTACAGCGATTTTTTATTTATGTAGATTAGATTGTAAGCCAATGAAAGTTTTTCCTAGTTTACAGTGACATTTTTTAAACTAGCAGCGAGAAATCAATTTAAACAAATGTACACAACCCTATCAACAGTAAAAGAGAGTCTTTGATAATAAATTATGAAAGCTGGAAATGTTCAGGAGACATTGCACAATTTATTTTCAATTTCTCTATGGAAACCACTAAGAGATCATATTTCAGGCCAGGAACCGTAGAAACAAAACAAACAAACAAATAAATAAATAAATTCTAAGAAACAATTTTATCTGTTTTTTTAAAACAATATAGACACATATATTTCTTGAGTGAGACGTTTGGTAGACGAAATAAAATACTGTTTAAAATAAACGGAGCGTCTACTCAAATACAGGTATCCACTAAATGTAACGTTATCTATCTATCTATCTATCTATTAGGTTGGTGCGAAAATAATAACGTAATAATGTCGTTTTTTGACGTTGAAAAATACGTCAAAAAACGACATTATTACGTCATTATTTTTGCACCAACCTAATATCTATCTATCTATTAGGTTGGGGCAAAAATAATGTCGTTTTCTCACATATGTTACTATGTGAGAAAACGACATTATTTTTACACGAACCTAATATCTATCTAATTAATAATCAAACAAATCGTTTTACCTCATATGCGGGAATAGGCGATTTCGGCAGAGGACGAAAGCGGTCGTCTGTCTATTCATCTCCGGTGTGGAATGAAGTTCACGTCTGTAAGGTGAGAAGAAGTAGGATGTAGTAGAAGTTAACTTGTAAGGAATTGATACTGGAAGCTAAAGGGTCAATTATAAACCTTTTTCTTTCTATGTTCTGTGTCCTTTCAGGATGTAGCCGATCATGGACCTTCACTTCCCCTTATCCCTTGTGGCGCTCAATAAGTTTCGTCTATCTGCCACCTCCCCGCAGACCACGTTTTGTCATCCACCTGCTTAAGGCCGCCAGGTATGTCATGCGTTTTTTCCCTTGTCTCTCTTTCCATCTATTTGACCCGTGAGTATCAGATTCTCCCCCTTTCTCATTATGTGCCCCAGGAACTTCAGCTGCATCTTTCTGATGTTAAGTGTAAGCCTCCTTCTTGTTTTCATCCTCTCTAAGACTTCAACTTTGCTCATACGCTTAGCATCCTTCTGTAGAACCACATCTCCATCGCCTCCAGTTTCTTCTTCATCTTTGAGAAGACCGTCCAACATTCGCTACCGTAATGGAGGACAGATGTCACGTAACAGCTCAGTACTTTTTTCTTTGTTACTAAAGAAACCCTCCTGTCTCGCAATACGCTGCCCAACTTTTGGAATGCGTCCTTGGCCCTCCCAATACGTCAACGGATCTCAGTGTCACATTTTCAGAAAATGAAAAAAAAAAAAAAACAACAACAGAAAAAAAACAAACAAAAAAAAACGCATAATCTACTGTTGGGGTGCACCCACCTTCTCATCAGAATGGACTGATCTCTCTACTACTAATAGAAACGGTTCTGTAGAATTCTGGGGATCAGGTGACCATCACACTTCCGTCTCTCTACCAGAAGATACTGTTGGACTTTATACTCTTTCTTATTGTTACTGACTAACCTGCGTTCGTTTGACTACTATTCTCTCTGTTGTAAATACTTCTTCGAATATACCAGTATTTTTCCCTACTTATGTGTTTGTCCTTATTTCAATACATGCACACGGAAACACCCAACATCTCAACACCTACTTCAAAATGACTTCTTCAGACTAAATAATGGTTTTATTTATGGAATCCACATCAAGTGATACTAAATTGAAGATATTTGTAAAGTTGCAAAATGCTGGAATTCAGTCCATAAGAAAACATATTACAATCAGGCTGAAGTAAGAAAAGCCCTATCCAAAGAATTTAGGAAATCAATTGGTTAAAACGTTTGACTATCTAAATGACATCTTGAAAGATATGATCCATCTAGAGGAGGACGACAAAAAATATGTATCTGTCCCTATCCTCTTTCATTTCCTTTATTTCATGAGCTCTCCATTATTCGAGGTGGAAAGAAATGCTAGATATGCGCTTAGACTGTCCTCTTCCATCAACCGCAGCGATTTTCTGATCAAGAAATGAAAAGAATAAGATAAGTAGCATCTTTTGTTAGCCTTGCATTTGTCTGCTGTTGGAAATCTGCAATTGTTGGTCGATAGGCACGAAAATGTTTTTGGACAAGATTTCATTTTAAACTGCTACTTTGCTGGAGATGTCAAGTATAATGCTTTGAAGGCATCTATAAGAGCGCTGGTGTATTTGTCAGAAACAAATATTAGATTGGCTTTCCTGAATGAATACGTCAATCATGAAGAGAACGAAATGTGGAAGAATTTGGAGAAGCCGGAAGGCAAGAAAGAATTGAAGAGATTAGAAGGAAAATAAAAATAAAATATTTCCAGGAAGACACCTGAGTGACTTTGCTACCTGCCTTACAAGGATATTCGAGTTGTCTGAGATCGCTGATGAAGTAATGCGCAAAGAATCATAAATACACTTGCAGCAGTGAAGGGCATCGTTCAGATACAAAAATCCCAGTTACTCGAGTACGAAAACGAGACCCAATTCCTGTTGAAATTTTCGAGCACCACAGAAAATCTGTTATCAAGCGAACCAATCCACGGGTTGTATACATGAAAACAAAACAAAACAACAAAGTCGATAGGTTATAAACTGAATTATCAAAAAATAGATTCTATTGACGTTATATTAACTGATATATTTCTTAGGTTGTTGCAAAAATAATGTCGTTTTTTGACGTATTTTTAACGTCAAAAAACGACATTATATTTTGCACCAACCTAATATTTTATCTGAAGTAGTTGAATATTAAATTTTTAAAAAAAGCCGTTTTTCTAGACAATATTCTAAAAGGAAGCGCTAAAACGTCCTTCCTTAGAACCCATTCAGTCATTAGTGTCTTACTACCGGTTGTCCTCATCAGGTGAGATAGATACATAAATGCATACATTGGTATTCCTCATAATGTAGCCACACTTTGGTTAGAAACTTATATTTCCTTATTTTCTATTTCATAGTAATTCTTAATGCAAATACTCAATAAATGTTTCACGTTATGCTCAAAGAAAATTTTATCCTAACTGCTTGAATATTTTAATAAAATATTCATGAATTTTGCAGGGACTGTCTTTATTGCAGTAGATTACAATTTTGCTCATTGTTCTTTTGTATATAATTCCTTGCGAAATTACACTAACTTCGGGATTTATTGCGGTAAAAACACAGGTTTACACGTCGGCAACCGCCCCACGCACAAAATATCTGATAAATAACTGAATCAGTAAAATAAATTAGTCTTAACTGAAATCCTGTCTTTACATCTACTTATAATAACAGTTCCTGTCCATGCCTTTACACCGTGTGTTTTCTTTAATTAATTACCAACGGTCACCTCAAAGCGGTGTAATTGTTCGCAAGTTTGTCTCGCTAGAACAGTTACGACGGACTAGTGAGTTCAATGCTCACTGGGTGCCCATACTTTCGGCCTTGTGCTACATCCGAGCTACGCTTGGAAAATTGCTAATTAGTTACCAAGCGTAATCAAACATAGTTCATTGATTATTAAGATATTTAAATTTTCAACATGCCCTCATATTAATACATCTCTCAGTTACGTCTCTGTCTTCGGGAAGAATGTGACTCAGTTGTGACTTCTGTCTGTGGACAGAGTTGCAGCTGAAGAAAGTAATGCTTTGAGGTGCCCATGCCTGTGTAACAGCTGCCCGAGGCTGTACCCTCTCATTGTACTAGAGATCACCACCGGGGCCAGCGCAACCGACGGAGAATTTTTGTACCTGGCCCGAATATGCGCGTTCGGGTTCCTCACATAAAAACCCAACCTCGCGTTATATCCCGTCCCGGTCGTAAGGCTTCGTTAAATACTATTAGGTTTGTGCAAAAATGACGTAATAACGTCGTTTTTTTGACGTATTTTTTAACGTCAAAAAACGACATTATTACGTCATTATTTTTGCACAAACCTAATATAAGCGTTCAACTGCTGCCAAAATAGGAAATCAAGTATCAAAACTACTCGAAGTGTATTCAAGTGTTCTACTGAAGATTTTACTTTGAATTACTTTATGTTTATAACTGAAATTAAATTCTGCATGTATTATTGCCTGTCAATTGTATAACGAAAACTAAATCTAACGATATCTAAAATTTGAGCAAGTTTCACTTAAAAGTAATCTGCGTTATCGATGACGGAAGAATACTGAAAATCATTTCGATTTAAGTCTCCATTTAGCTACTGTTACAAAAGAATTCAAGAGAAAAGAAAAGTTTATTATTATTATTCCTCAATAACGATGCTGTGGTAATTTCAAACTGCGTTGAATGACTAGCGATTTCGTGGTTATTACAAACTGTGTTGAATGAATAGCTTTTAGCATACAGAAATGAGACGTGTTTAAATGTTTCTTTATGGCAGGCTTCATTGTTCCATTTGATCCACTTTATAGCCAAAGGCTACATTAATACTTGAAAGCATTGAACAAGTAGAAATCAGAGCAAATCGTGATCAAAGAAAACACTTCTATAGCCTTCTGTAACGCTGCTTGACTATTTTTCAACGCTGGGATCTAAATGCATTATTAAAAGACGTAAAGTTTCTTTCTTTGATATTGCCAACTTCCTATTAGATGTAAAGACAGGATTTCAGTCCAGACTAATTTATTTTAGTGAGGCAGTTATTGATTAGATATTTTGCCATTTTGTGTGTGAGGTGGTTGCAGACGTGTAAACCTGTGTTTTTACAGCAATAAATCCCGGAGTGTAATTTCGCAAGGAATTATATACAAAAGAGCAAGGAGCAAAAATGTAACATACTGCCATAAAGACATTCCCTGCAAAATTCATGAATATTTTATTAAAATATTCAAGCAGTTAGGATAAAATTTTCTTTGAGCATAACGTGAAACACTTATTGAGTATTTGCTTTAAGAATTATTATGAAATAGAAAGTAATAAATTATAAGTTTTTAACCAAAGTGTGGCTACATTATGAGAACTTCCAATGAATCTATCTATCTATCTATCTATCTATCTATCTATCTATCTATCTATCTATCTATCTATCTATCTATCTAGGTAGGATGAGAACGAATAGATTTTAATCCCAATGTTCGTAACATTTAATTTAAAAGAGGGATCAATACAGAGTAGAGCAAAATATTATTTATTTTAGTATATTAAAATAAAAAAACATGTTAAAAATCGCTATACAATTGCTATCGTGTTTCAACCCATGTCAGTACGTCTCCTGAGGCGATTTAAATTTACTGACGTGTGCACTCGCCAGTAATTTAAAATCACTTGAGGAGTAATATAAAATCTCCTTACACTAGCAAGCTATCAAGTGTTTTTATTCGTCTTTGCACGTAGACGAACAGCAACAAAAAGATATTTTACACGTGAAAACCCATCGAATATGTGGGTAGGTTTGACGCAAACATCATTCAGATTGATCTGAATATATTTACAGTCGTCAGGATATTTCTACTGATCTTACTTTCTTTCGGAAATGGTGAGGCGCTGTCCGATGCACGGGCTTCGAGAAAACAGGCATATACCTGGCCAGGTATAATCTAAACTGTACGCATGTTTTATTAATTACAGTCATATTTTTGAGTTCGTTTGCAATCCCATGTTATTATACACTCTTTAAGTTCTTTTCTCACATGAGAAATAAACATCATTAGAGTTGTGACCAGAAAGTATGCTTCCATTTTCTTTATAGGAGTTCTGAGCTAAAATCGCCGAATATCTTAGTCTTTGTATTCTTTTCTTTTGTCATTTAAATCCAGTTAATCTGACAATAGATAAACACTGTGAGTTCGCGTCATTGTGTGAAATCACTGAAACTGTTAGAAAGTTTGAAATCAAAAGAACATTTCTTAATTATTTTCAAGATGCTAACCTCTCCCGTCCCCTAAAAAAAGAAAAAAAACAAACAACGAAAAACAAAACTCGCATATCAAATAAACTAAAAAAAAATATGTCTGAAAATAAAATCTATTTCTCCAACTCTAACCGAGAGAAACATTTAAATAAGTCTGCAAATGTTTATATAAAAGCACAGTATCTGATTTCCGTTCATTGTCTGACTATTGCTGTAATAAAAATAACTACAGGAAATAATGTTTACCTTAACCTATCACGTAACTGAGAAAAGAAATCGGTTAGTAGACACAAAACTATGTCTTTGCTCTTCACAATCTGCATGTGCTTGCCAAAAGCTAATAGTCAATACACTTATTCTAGTACTTTTCTTGGCTGCAAATGTTTCCTGTACTATGGAATTTTCGCGCTTCCGAATATACCGTTTCTTTACATTTAGTAGCAAAAATAGCATTTTAAATATATTGTCATAATTCTGTAAATCTTAGGAGATATTCCATTTTTTATTTGTTCACCACAGTTTCTGCTAGAAACATTTACACACCTCCTATATTAATTAACCCGCTTATTTTCATCAATACAAATTGATATGTATGCCATTGAAATACTATATAAAAATAAAGGGATGTTTTAATTACTTCATATATTCATATTCTCTTATATTAGGTTGGTGCAAAAATAATGACGTAATAATGTCGTTTTTTACGTACCAAAAAACGACATTATTATGTCATTATTTTTGCACCAACCTAATAATTTAATAGACAGACATTTTAGGAAATAAATATTAACTTTCTGTCCTGGTGCAATTATTTATCCAATACGCTTTTCATCTATTTTTTTCTTTTGATAAGCGATTGGTTGATAAAAAGAAAAGAGTTTCTTTTGCACACGATTAAAATAACGCTTTTCATTTTTCTAAGGCAAATTTCTATTCAATTTCAAATGAAGCTTCTGTCAAAATAAATAAGATTATTATTGTGGAGTTTTAAGTTGTATGTTTCCACTGCTGTTCAAGCAAATCAAAATAGAAACTTTTATATTTAATTTTTGAAAAAAAAAATTCACCCCGAACAAGACAAGCAACAACTAAGATGCAAGGGGTTACTGAGTATCAGAGAATATGAGAAACAGATACTAGTAACTTTCGAAGACAATAAAAGAATGCTCTTTGGTAACAAAGAAAAGAATACCGAGCTGTTACCTGACATTTGTTCTTCTTTACGGCACTGAATGTTGGAAGATTTCCTCAAAGATGAATAAGAGACTCGAGGCGACAGAGATGTGGTTCTACAGAAGGATGCTAAGGATATCATGGACCGAGCGTGTGAGCAACAATGGGGTCTTAGGTTCAAACTAGGAGGAGGCTTATACTCAATATCAGCAAGTGGCAGCTGAAGTTACTGGGACACATAATGAGGAAGGAGGGCCTGGAGAATCTGATACTCATGGCTTGAACAGAGGTGAAGAGAGACAAGGGAAAACAACGTGTAACATACCTGTCGGACTTAAGTAAGTGGATGACAACGTGGTATGGGGATGGAAGCAGAGGGAAGAAACTTGTTGAGAGTTGCACAGGATAGAGGGAGGTGGAGAGCCATGATTTCTCTACGTCCTGAATGGATATGGCGCATAGAAAGAAAAAGGAAGTTTAGCTTTTACTGGTAGGGAATTTTAAGCCGCAAGCGTTTTGTGCTAGTTATGCTACGTTCAATAGAGTCGAACCAGTCTTATTTCCTCTATGTTTTATACATAAGAAGGAAGATTTTTTTTCTGAGGAAATACTGTTTTATGGAAGATACTTCTGTGTTGCTGTTTCCCTGAATAGAAAAATCTTAAGCTCTTTAAGTCAAGGGATAATAGTCATTTATCCTACTAGTACTTATTAATTCCATTTCCAGCTTCCTTCTCGTTCCACTCTTATTTCAACAGCATTGATCTCTGCTCCCTACATTGAATGACCCTTAAACATTTGGAACGCGATACTAAGTTTCACGAATGGAAGAAGAGGAAGAAGGACTGATATTATAGTTAAAAGCATTGCTTCTCTTCCCTTCTCTTCTCTTCTTTCTTTTTTTTCTTTCTTTGTTTCCCCTAGATTTTAACTAATGCATGCGGACGTATGGTGAAAATGTGTGGGCGTACTTCCACACACCACAGCAGCAGTATTACTGTATGATGAGATATTTGATTTCATGCATGTCAACCCCGTGGCAGATCACGTGACCAGAAAGAGACGCCGAAGTGCCAAAATTGAAAGATCACCAGTTGAGACATAGCGACTGAGAGAGTCGGATGTCAAGTCCCCTTACTTATCTGTCCCGTGGAGCGGTAAAGGCGGCAACCAAAGGACAATGTGGATTAACACATAATGAACTACGGATACTCGATCATCCATTTCGAGGACTATCAGCATTTGGATATACAGATAAAGAATATTAAAAATTATCCATAAATGTGGACATTCTGCTGTTATAAAATCATCATTTAGATCCAGTTTTCTTATACGAACATATTGGCATATTGACTCTGAGAGACAGACAAGTAATACACGAATTCTGTTGAAATGACTGAAAACCTTGTATTAAATGCTCCACACACCGCATGTCGAAGAAAGAAAGTCTTTCTTTCATTTCTTTTTTTCTCTATTCTTACGGCTTTTGTGTTGTGGAATGAAACTGTATCTATCAAATTCACTCCATGTGTCTGCTGTTGTTAATTTACTAATTACTGAATTTTGTGTATCTTGTTCCTATCATCTAGACATCACTTTCCATATTGGAACCCAGGAAGTCATAACCTTAGTCAAATCTCGTATTCCGACTAAAATAATTAATGTCCGAGATATTGGCTGTGCCACTTTGTATTGGATGAATTTTTTTAAAAATAAAGATGAGTTGACCTTCAGTTAGAGAAAAAAAGGAGGACTGAATTAAAGGGAAATTGAGCAAAACTTGATTGCAACGATGTTGGAAGTGAATGGAAGATTTTTTTTAATTTATCGTCTGTTCATTTATTAAATTAAAACGTAGAGATAAATAATAGGAAGCACAAAAGAAAAGTAAAATCGAAAACACATAATATTAAGAATCAAACATTATCGATACAAACAAAGTGACATTCAATTGCAACACACACACACACACACACGACAGAGAGATAAAAGAATGGGTAGAAATTGTATTTAGACTTAAAGGAAATCAAAGTTAAATATTTTAAAAGTCACTTATTTCAAAAGATAACTGAAGAAAAACCTTCGTCAATCAATTAAAATTAAAGTCATTAAGTAAGTAAAGTTCGACTTTAATCACAAAGGACAAACATTCTCAAAGACTTTAATCAAATCAATGTAATGAAAACGGCAACACAACTGAGGAGATAGAAATAAACAGATTCTTTTTAGATCAAAAAATGTCGCGTTTTTTTTTTTTTTTTTTTTTTTTACTAATTACTGTCAAAGATAAAATCATCATTATGTTTAAGCTTAGAAGCAGTCGTTTCAAACAAAGAAAATTTATTTTCAAACTTATACTGTTAACCTTGTTTGTAAGGACTTACCTCACTTTGGACAGAATATTTAGCATCGTCCAGTTTCCAGTTGGTTATTCTGTCACAATAAACAATTTGGAATAATGCAAAAAGTACAAGAAATATTAAAAGCATTAGAATGAATTCAAAACTATAGATTAATTCAAATGAGTCTCTTACATAAATCACCAAAGGTAATTTAACAGCCGCAGTTTTTAAACGAACATAAATAGATTTGATAAAAAATTATAATTTTCTCAAATATAAATGAGTCAAGAATTTTAATTTCCGATAATTAATAACAGGAATATGACTGAAATTATAATCATTTTCTGAACTAGGTATCGCTGTAACATATTAATCTAACATTGGTACATTTTTAGGATAGCTGCATTAATGGGTAGATTAGATTTAAAGTGTCGGATGAATATTTACGACTTTAAATGATTTAGGTAGGTAGTATTAAAAAGGGGATATTATGCTATTCTTTCGTTTTTGATGTCAAAAACAAGAATAAAACAATTTTAAGAGGTCATTAAAATAACAGTTTCATTTTCTTGCAGTATAACGAATATATATCGAAAGCTGGAATCGGCGATTAGGGTTCGAATTCGGTACTAGTCTGTCGAGTTCCCTTTCGCATAATTATTATTATTATTATTATTATTCATGCTCACCCAATACAGGGCCCCAGGGCCATACAATGTAGACGGTTACTGTGTGGAGTTGTATTAATATAGGAAAGGTCACGATTAAGGGAAAGTTAGATAATTCTTGACAAAAATTTCAAAAAATTTCAAAAAATGAAAATTTAATTAGCGAAAAAGGTTGCGGCAACGATAGGAGTATACAATGAAGTAGACTTTAAAAAGGACCGGAAACCTAATCCTTACTTGGAAACTAGGGATGAACCTTAGCTTCTATTCAAAATCCTGAAGAGGAGTGTGAACCGGACGATAGGAAAACGTATATACTGCTATTTATATATTTATTTTTATCCCTGAGAGAAAGGCGGGATTCCATTTCTTCTACCATCTATGGATTATATAGCAAGGGCAACCAATCTAAGAAACAGAAATATTTGAAATCCAAAGCAGTAGGAAACCAATCCATATCTTTCCCAAGAAGTCATGACAATTCCTAGATGATAATAATGAAAGGAATCTAAGACGAACCATGATTGTCTATTTAGTGAAGAGCCATGGAATAATAACTGTTAATGCTATTGTCTAAAAGTGAACGAGTTCTTAGTTTTCTTTCATTGGCACCTATTATCCATTTGCATTGATGAAAACAAGCGGTTTAATATAGGGAAGTGTGTAAATGTTTCTATTAGGTTGGTGCAAAAAAATATTGTCGTTTTTTGACGTATTTTTAACGTCAAAAAAACGACAATATTTTTTTGCACCAACCTAACAGTAGAAACTGGTTTTCAACCGCGTATTGATCTTCTGTCTGTAGTGAACAAATAGAGAATAGATTATCAATCATCTTAAATAGAAGTGAATACTGGAAAATTTCCTCAGATGAAGAGGTGAATTGTGAACAAATGGATGCTGGAAATACATTGAACGCAGCATGTGTAACGGGAAGCTTTAAGGAAAAAGGGAATGAAGAAGAAAAAAAAATCACTTCTTCATAGAATAGGAATGAGATAGTCAAAATGTCTGGGACACATAATGTGAGAAAATGGCTTGGGCATATTATTAGGTTGGTGCAAAAATAATGACGTAATAATGTCGTTTTTTGACGTAACGTCAAAAACAACATTATTACGTCATTATTTTTGCACCAACCTAATAAAAGGAAGAGAGACAAGGGAAAACAACATGAAGAATGCTTAACGAAATTGTGCAAATGAATGGCAGAATAGGAATTAGAAAGGATAATACAGGAGGGCGTTCAGTATTGATTTGAGCTAAAATAATAGAAAGTTGTGGGAACCATAACCCACTTCTTGAAGGATAGAATAGATGTTGAAGTCGCAGTTTATGCTTTTTTTTAAAAAAAAAGGAAAAGAAAATGCATTCGCAGGAACTTTCATTTGCCGATTTCACTTTAGATGAATATAAGACTGAAAATTGATGGTAAATACATCTGTCCCGTAACTTATTAAGGTCGTAGATGTATAATATATACGACAAGAATAGCTACAGTGGTGTCTAGGTCAACATAGCCTGACGGAGTGTTTTATATTAAGAATTTTTCTTCCCCCTAGACAGGTTATCATCAAAGAAAAGCGAGACCACTTGGCCCTGTTATTTAACTCATATCTGGAAGTTGGTTCGAAGTTTATTTGCGCGAAAGTAAACTTAACGAACTGGGGCAGGATTTGGAGTTCTCTTTCTAAATTGGTAACATTTAGACTATTCGCACCTCTAGAAATATATAAATATACACATTAGACAGTCTGCTGCTGAGTCATAGTTAATGATCTAGTCTGGGGCAGCATTCGCCTGTGTCAGAATTTTAAGCCTGCCTGGGAGGCCGAATATATGCTGTAGTTACAAACCGAGTCAATAAAAGTAAATATTTACAAAGATTCATACCTGCATATACCAAGTGTATACATTAACGCACACAGTGATTGCTGAAGACAAAGCGATAAGAAATAAAAGAAAAAGCTCATGTCGATAGACTAATCACCAATATTAATTCATATTTGAATAAGAAAAAGTCCTGGGTATGACGATAAACTACATCCAGCAGCAAGGACTCTCATAGGGAGATTGAAAGCTTTGAGGAGCGGGGAACCACCTCTCAACAGCTGCTGTTCTCATGTCAACCTTGTCCTGGGGTAGTATCACCTGTTACGATCCCAGCTATGTGCAATCAGTGAACAACCCAAACAAAACATTCTGAAAGTATAAAATATATTTTAACCGTAAAAATAAAAGTAATACATTTTTATATAAAACATTGCCAATAATACGTATTTACAGCAAAACTACCAACAATACGCTAATATTAATAAATTGTTGCGACTTCACCGAATCCATTTAAAATATTACAAAACAATCAACATGTGGTCAGTTTCGTTATCGTTGGCAACCAACTCATTTGATGTATTATTTTGTAAAATATCCCTTTTGTGTTAATATAATATTTATTTAGATTTGTTGAGGTTTCTCCTATGTATTTCTGTGACAATTATTACAGACGAAGGAGTAAACACCTCCTTTAGCATATTGATTTGTTTAGTATTGACTAAGTCTTTTATTGTAGTAGTAACGACTTTTATGTTGAGTTTAGATAGATTATTTTTGTTTCTAGATTTGATAACGAGCACAACTTTGCAATAAAAATCCTACTCTGCTCAAAGGGAAAAATAATTTACTACAACGTAAATATCTAGAGAGTGCCTTAATCGCAAGGTCATCTACAGAAAATTTGCGGTCTTCACCTTACAGCATTTCACCATTCCTGGAAGATCTTTTAATATCAAAGGGTGGAATATCTACTTACAAAAGTGATGGAAAAAAAAGGAAAATGTCTAAATACATTCGGTTGATAAAAAAAAATCAAATCAAATTCCCAAATTCCTAGCACCCCCTCTGTCGTTCGCATGTGTAGTTTTATCAACATAACAAATTTAGTCTGAAGAAGTCCTGAATGATGAAACGCGTCACAAGTAAACATTTCCATTTTGTGATACAATTTACCCAGTACTGTTCCTGATATATAAAATATATATGGTTATCTCATATATATATATATATATATATATATATATATATATATATATATATATATATATATAGGTAGAATATAGTTTTAAGGTGTGCTATATTTATGGGATAAAGTGCCCACTATCAGAGATAGAGCGTATGTAAATATAAATATAAGAGTGAACATCGAAGACAAACACTCAGAGGCGAAAGGCTGTTTCATGCTGGACGCAAACATCAGGCGGCCTGACGATTGCGTCCAGCATGAAACAGCCTGTCGGCTCCGAGTGTTGACTTCAATGTTCACTTATATATATATATATATATATATATATATATATATATATATATATATATATATATATACCTCTTTCTTTCATGCGTCATGTTTTTTCAGGATGCGGGCTATTATGATTGCCTATAATTTCATGTTTTTGTTGTTAAAAGTAAACTTTGGCTCCTAACCGTTTCTGTCTGTCTTTCTTTTTTTTTACATCCGCTTACACAAATTCTTAAGTTTTTCATTTCTCCTTCTGCTTCTTTTCTCTATGCTCTGTATTTGTTCAATTTTCTAGGCCCTCTTTCTTTGTTATATGTCACAGAAATCTCGACTGCCTCTTTCTTGTTTTTCTTGAAACTTCCTTGATGCTCATAAGTTCTGTTCATGGTATTTTCAGCATTCGTCGGTAGAACTATCATTGCCGTTTGAAGTACTCCCTTTCCTCTGTGTCCATCATTCACTGTCACAAAAGAGATTAGAACTTACGAAAGAAAAAAATAAAGTAAATATATGTCGATGTAAAATTTTCATGATCAATTTTATGCACAGTTTTTTTTTTAAGGTTATCCAACTTTTTACTATTTTTTAGGGTATATTATTTAGTTATTGTTTGTTTATGCCAAGCATTATTGTTCCGTTTGATCTAATCTATAGCCAAAAGCTACGCTATCCCATGAAAGTATGTAACAAGTAGAAATAACTGTTGATAAAAGAAAACACTTCTACCTTTGCTGTTTGAATGTTTAAAACGTTGGGATTTCAATGCATTATATCTAGGTGTATCTCTTATTTTTTTATATTGCTTACTTCGTCGTTACGGCAGTATTGCAGCAGAGGCTACTTTATGTTACTGATGAATTCATGAGATATATTGCCAGTTTGTGTGCGAGGTAGATTTAACTTTAAATCGATATTTTAAAATCTATTTTGCCAGCATTTTCTTTAAGAATTCTTTGCGGAAACAATAATTTTACTTTGAGTTAAAGAAAATAAGAGTTGAAACGCAAATACGAAACTGTTTCATGTAGAGAGGATGGGCTGAGGGAAATCGACTGTTGATCTCAAAGCGTAATACAACAGGGGCAAACGTATCGAGAATAGTTTACAAAGTTCAATGTTAAAATTCACTGGAAAACTTCGAAATTTAAAGACGGATTTGCAAAAGATTTGAAGAAAGATTTTACAAGAAAAACAAATCAGTTTGACAAAAGAGGTAAATTAGTGCTTTTTGCTTTTTTTTAAATTTTTTATGTGCCGTTTCCATTCAGGTTATGGGCGCTAATAACTCTCCACAACTTCCTATCCTTTGCTAAATCAGTCAACCTATTTAAATGATGAACTGAAAGGACGTGTCTTTTTATTGATAAAATTAACCACTGATTTTGATATGATTATTACCAACATCATATACTCAATACAAGGCCCAAACGATCATCAGCTTGATAGCAAGTTACCATATCTTTTATGCGTCGTCTCCCTTCTGAAAGTGTGTGATCATGGCTTTTCACAGCGTCTTATCCATTGTCATTCTATGCTATATTTGTCTCCTTACTGTCCATTCCAGTCCCTGTTCTGACGATATTACAGATATGAGGCTGTAACCAATCGTCAGCTTGATATCCCCATGGTCATTTCATATGGATTTGTTTTTGTTTTTTTTAAGCTTTTCACCCCCAAGCAAGGCGGGAGTGCCACCAGCATGATTGAGGAAAAGATGAGGAGAAGGAAGGGGAATAGATCAAGGTATCTGAAGATGTCGATTGATATTGTATTTGAATAATTGAAGATTATAGCTATCAGGGAAGCAAGTAAGAGAAAGGAAGTTCCACAGACAAGAAGTGCGAGACATGAAGCTATTGGAGTAGAAGAGACGGCTATATTTTACCGTTTCACCAGTGAAAGGTTGGGATTGAGATGCCAACCTAGTAGCACGTTTAAATTCATGCATTTTGGGTACTGTTACCTTCAGTACGTGGGCTATCATGGTTCTGTAATGATTCTTATCTTTTGTAGCTGCATTTATTGTTTAAATCCTTATTATACTTTGTAATTACTTTCCCGTCATTCATTCATATAATCTCCTTAGGTAGTTTACTCGAAATTTCCATCTGCCTTTCTTGCTTCCAAGATGCCTTGTGATTGTCAAATTATGAAAGACTTTTCTTTTATTACCCATAAATTTTAACCGTATATTCCTGATTTTAAATGAAAGTGCCATTTTTTGTACTAAAAATAAAAACTAAACATTATGTGTAGTGGAACACGAACGTTCTACCGCCGTAGATTAAATAAAGGGTTCAGTTAAGAATTCCATGTGAAATAAACCTGAGAGAGGCCGGAGAACACAACGACCGGAACATTGTGATAACAACACCAAACATGAGGAAAATAGTCCGAATATATATAATGCAAATAATGATATCGCCTCATCCTAGAAATTCAGACAGAAATCAAAATACCATCCTAACCAAAAATACGCAACATAAGATTTTTGCTGATTGATGAATCTTGAATTCCTTTGAGAGCCATCACTGCATAGACAATTTTTCTTGATATAGGGATGACATTTGTTTAAACATGTTTCATCGAAATTAAAATGTCTGTTAAAAAATTATCACGAGATCGTTGAAAATGTTACTAACTAAAAACTCTTTAGTCGAGATTTCGGCATTCAAAATATTTTAGCACTCAATTGGCCGACAGCTGCTTCATACTCAACATCCTTTTTGTTCACGTTGTCCTGTCCATACTGTTTCCAACATTCTTCTATAGAATCGCATCTCCGTTGTCTCATGTCTCCTCTTCATCTGTGAAAAAAAATTCCAACATTCAACTGCGATATAAAAGGATTGATATCACATAGCATTTCAGCACTTCTTTGCTTCTAACGAAATTTTCCTACTTTTTAATGTAATCATTTACTAATGCATCCGCGCGAGAACCCAGTCAATCTCGAAAATGAAAAAAACAAAAAACAAAAAAATAAATAAAAAGGAAAAAAAAAACAAAAAAAAAAACTTTTGTTGAAATTTCGTTTAGGTCTGCAAATCAGTTGACATTCCGGTCCACTTGCCGTCGTCAAGTTCACCGATACAAACTGTCACCAAATACTGTGTCGACTCTTATTGTGCTCAGGGTAACTCAGTGTAACAATAAAATGTAAACGAAATTGCTTTTTAATCAGTTCAACGAGAAATATGAAAAAAATCGAGAGTATAAAAAAACATTTTATATCCAATTAATTGACTTAGTATTCATAGTCTTCCGCTCATTATTAATGTTTTTGTTACTAATTCTTCCACACGTGTAACCCCTTGTATTTTAATCGCTATACTGCCTTGCAAGGGTGATACCAATTAAAAAAAAATAAACATTTACATTATTTACATTGTTCAGACTGTTGTCCACATCTTTATTGTCATGTTCACGACGTTTCGGCCGTTGTACGCTCCGGCCTTATTCAGGTGATTGGAATTTCGAACTGAACCCTTTATTTTCCCCACCTGGGTTGATTGTGGACGAAATAAAGGTTTCAGTTCGAAGTTCCGATCACCTGAAGAAGGCCGGAGCGTACAACGGCCGAAACGTCGTGAACGTGTCAATAAAGTTAAGGACAACAGTCCGAACAATGTAAATAATTACAATACCTTATCGCAGAAATATAGACACATACGGAGCATACAACGTCCAAAACCTGTTTAATATGGCAATAAAGATGAGAACAACAATCCGAACAATGTAAATAGTGTAAAAAAATTACAATACATCAACTCAGAAATATAGACAGATCCGGAAGAAGGCCTGAGTTTACAACGGTCGAAACGTCGTGAACATGACAATAAAGATAAGGACGAAAACCGAACACTGTAAATAATGTAAATAATTACAATATATCAGAAATATAGACAGATATAGATTAAAAATACTTGCAAATTCAAACATAAGGAAACAATATTTAACTATTCCGAAATTTAAATGTAATGTCAATCTCTGTCTACTGTCCTCCTGATTACTCTTATCGTTTTCCGCTCATTATTAATGTTTCTTTTCCTAATTCTATCCACCCTGTAAATCTGTGCGTCTTAATGGATTAAAAAATTCGTCTATACCCTGTAATCCATTTTGTCTTAGTGGCTTTAATGTCTTGTTTGTGGAACTCCCTTCCGGTTCCATGCTTTCCAGCCAACTTTAATCTACAAAAATTTAGATGCAATGTCAATTGCTATGTACTTCCTTCCTGATTACTCTTTTCTTTTTCCGCTCATTATTAATGTCTCTGTTCCTAATTCTATCCACCCTGTAAATCTTTGCGTCTTATTGGATTAAAAAATAATGAAGAGCATACTATTTCGATCATTCTTTCGGGATTAATTTTGGATCCTGTAGATCTATTTTTGATAAAAGTTATAAGTTATTTTTATTGTTTTCATAAAGTATTCCACCAAAATATAGACATTTTAGTTACCTTAAGTTTCTTAAATGAGATCGTAGTAGCTCTTCACCAAGAAAAACTTTTAAATACTAAAGTTTGAAAACATCCCAATTTATCATCCTGTTCTTCATATCCATCCTCAAGAAGACATAAGATTCGATAATCATAATGTTATCCAGTGGGATTCAAAGTGGTCTGCTATAATTAGCGGCTGCATCTCGAAATAAAGGTTGTAGCGTCTCATTTTTACAGATGGTATCTCCTTGGTGCTAAGAGTATTGATCCTTCGCCAACCAAATCTAAGATGCGACCCGAAAACAGCAGCCAGTTGTCGTAAATACTGCTATTTTTTTTTTTTTTTTTTACGACCTCTTCGCATTCCAAAATTCTTGTTCCCAAGATATCAAAGTACTGGCCAGGCTCAACGCTGCTTAACTATGTCAATAGGCTGTAATGTATACTAGCATTTGTACTTAAGTTGGTTTATTTTCGTCATCATCTGCTTTGCAACGTCATTTCAGGACGGGAATGATCATGGCTCTCCTCCAACTTCCTATACATTTTTTTTTTGTTTTTTCTTATCTCTCTTAATCGCTGTTCTGAAAACCATTTACTTAAGCTTGGTAGGTAGGCTATTCGGTGCTCTCTGTCCCTGGTTTTTAAAAATCATTTCACCCCAAGCAAGCCGATAAAGCCGCTAGGGCACAGGCCATTGCAGGGGAGTGAAAGAGAATAAGACGCTAGTGAGGACAATGTGAGTATAAGAAACATAAAACAACAGGAAGCAGGAAATGGCGATTGACGTTCTATTTAAATCTTTGAACATAAAGTTTGCAGCATCTCATTTTTACGTACATATCGCCATCTTTCCTTTTTTTTACTACCTCGTCTTGCTCCTCATATCCTTCCTCAAGAAGACATGAAATTCAATAATCACAATGTTATACAGTTGGATTCAAAATGACCTGCTATAATTAGCGGTTGCATCTCCAAATAAAGGAGGGGTGTGGGAAAATAAAGTATTAGAATATAACTCATAGTTGCGTCTGATTAGTACAACAGTAAAACGGTGAAACTTAGTTGCTAAACTAGTAGCAAGTTTAAATTATTACCTTAATATGTCATGTACGTATCAAATTCTCCAAGCCTTCTTCTCTCATTAACAAAAATTAAAGAATAGTTGGTTTTGTTAATATTTTTTTAACAGTACGATGATGATAATGTTTAAAATATTGAAATATTTTTAAGAATGTTTAACCTGCTGATTACCTCTAAATTATTTGCAAATGCTTTTGATAATCATTTATAATCAGGCCTCGTTGTCAATGGACCACTTGACCTCCGAAAAAAACATAAAAACATAACATTTGTTTCGTTCCTCTTGTGAAAATTATGAGAACTAATTCTAGTCTGCAAATTCTTAGTGGCGAATTCTCTGACTTATAAGCCGCCGTGAACTGTTAACACCATGGCGATGGTCGTGTTTATAATCGTAATTCTTTAAACACGCCCCTTCTATTTATTTATAGTTGAAATAACCTGCCTGCTTCACTACTCTGCTCTGCCGACATGTTTAGAAAATTAATGGTAACGAGCAAAAAGAAATCAAGGTTTATTCATAGCAATTTTTTTTATATATAAATAAAGTGTCGCTACCTACACTTGAGTTAGAGCATAGATCGCGAGTGACCAAACACAAGCCCTCCCATCATTGAATTAAGTAGCCCACGTGACAAATAGAGGAAACGTAAATATGGGAGGTAACGTGACGTCTAAATGATCGCTATTTCTACCCTATCCTCTATTACTATACAAAACGCTACTCTCTATTCCATTCACTATAGTATTCTGTATACGGATCACTATTCAGTGGTTACTATTCGAGCGAGTATTATCGGGCGAGTACTATTAGTGCGAGTGATAGTCGAAGGAGTCTGACACCAGCATTGTTCAACGGCGTACTTTATATAGATGTATCTGCGATTACAATGTCTCTACTACAACGAGCGTTACGAAAGTGACAACGACTATTCGGTGACATCACGAAAGTGACAATGAGTATTCGTTGACATCAAAACAATTCATATGGAATTGTACTGGGTGAACATTATTAACAATGGTGTCTACATCTAGTGAATGTCTTTTTCATTGAAATATTTCTGCTCCACCTGCATATTTAACCGTTTCACATTCTCAATGTCATTTCTATATTTTGTACATGCAGTAAAAAAACTTGCTTCATCTCCTTTTCTTGACAGATCAACGCAGTAATCACGGCATTATTTTAAATACTCTTGCTATAGTTTTTATTACTAGCCGAAATCCTGCCTTGCAAACGATTTTATTAATAAATTTATTTATATAGAAGTGTGTCATTAAAACATACGTTAAACATTTCAATTTTCTTTTCTTTCTCACTGAAACTAAGTAGCGTTTCTGATATGTTTTTTTCCGTCGATAAAATCGAAATAGCCATTTAGTTATGAGAATCTGGCATCACATAGCGGTCGTGCAAACTAAGGGGGAAGACAGGCAAAATTATGATGTTTTCATTCTCGAGTGTAGTGCCGATTCTGTGTTTTCACGCGGTCAAAACGGAGTAGTTCAATAAATATGAGGTATCCACGGGGCGTAACGGTCGTGTGAACTAACTAAGGTATAGCGGAACAAGTCGAATTATAATAGAGAACATTATTATATATTTCGCGATTTTTTCTGCTTTTCGCTCGAAGATACCACGATTTTACCATTCCATCCTTCTTCATTCGTCTCGCGCACTCAGCAGTTTTGTCGGGAATGGCGAACGGAACATTTATCTAATTCACCAAAATAGACCATTGTTATAACACCAGAAACCATTTTTATGCAATTCCGGAACTTGTAGCGGTTCTTGAAATAATAATAAACAAGAGAGACCGTTTTTAGACTGCCGGGTATCCTTTGTTCAAAGCCTATGATGAGTATAGCTATATTTTAAATAATAATTTTTAAGAATATATATGAACAGTTTCATGATTATTATTTATGCCACATTGTCGAAGATAAAATACACGATTATTATAAATTGTATTGGTATAGTGATTCTCTAAGCGTAGATTAGATGTGGCACCGTACCGGAAATTATTAGGTATCCAGTGAGGATCGAACTCACTTCTCAGTTGTAATTGATCTAGCGAGATTATCAGACCACGACGGAGTGCTCAAATGAGTTTCTAAGCATAGCTTAGACATAGCACAATGCCGAAAGTATGGAGTACCCAGTGGGGATCGAACTCCCTACTGAATTGTGATTGATCTGGCGTGACAAGCTTGCTAAGCATTACAGCACGTTGAAGTACCCCAGTTCTTTGCTATGATAGTAATTTCTTGTTTGGAATTGGCTAAATGCAACCATAACAATTTCTTTTCTTGCACTTCTCGCTTGTGGAACTCTCTTCCGACTTCATGTTTTCCAGCTAACTTTGATCTTCAAAAATTTAAATACCACCTCAATCGTTATCTACTGTTTTTTTTTTAATTACTATTCTATTGTTCTCGCTCCTTAGTGTTTCTATTTTTTCTTATTCTTTCACCCTCAGTAACCCCTTCTCTTTTAGTGGTTTACGGCTTTGCAAGGGGGTGATATGATTTAAAACATGACGTAGCATATGGACGAGATCATATGTCATCTGTTATCACAATATCCAACTTGTTGGGACTAAAAATAAGAAATCATTAAGAGATTAAAATAGCCCCCAAATAGAAGTGAAATACGTTTCTCTTGTAAAGTTTAATTTTCTACTCACCAAATAAATAAATAATTCCGAAGTTCGGAGCCAATGAGTTCATCTTAAACAACTTTCTGTAAAGAAAAAAATAGAAAGTATGAAAAATCTTGATAATAATGATCCTAAATTTAATATTGATGGCACGACATGAGATAAACCAAGATAAAATGAGATATAGACAGTCATATATTTAAGAAATCTGATCGTCTTAAAGGTGAAAGGCGATGGCAGTCGAGGTAAGAGAAACGAACAGTGTAACGCGTGGGGAAGCTAATGTAAAATGCGACGACCAATGAACTTGCTCTCAGGCAACAGGATAGGCGGTGTCCGTGATGTTGAGTAGTTTCCGTAGCCGCGACAAGCAGAATTAGCACTTGAAGATCTGATGAGAAACCGATTTAAAGACAACGTTGATAAATCACGTAGACACCAATCTCCGTTTCTTTGATCATCTTCCACTTTTTATTAAATCCCACTACAACAATCATCATCGCTAGATCACCTATTCCTGTTACAACAACAGACACCATCATAATCTCTGCCAACATGATTTTTTTCAATTTCAGCCATTTTATTACGACTTCTGATACCGCCACCGTCATTTGTCTTTTCTACGCTAGTATAAGCCATAACTATCACTATATCAGTGTCACCAACGCCTTTCTCATCCATATCAATATAGAACCTACGAACCAACTTGCTATTCTTACTCCATGTGCCGTGTACTTTCAGGAAGTGGTTGATCATTGCTCTCCACGATTTCTTATCCTTGTAAGTTGCGAAAGAATATTATAATCAGTTAAGAAACAGTGTTTTATATTTGGAGTCTTATTTTGCAATATGGAAACCAAAAAAGCAGACTTTTCATTTAAAAAATGAGTTGGTCGGAACATAGCCAGATTAGCATAACAAAATTCCATAAAATGCAACTGACTGTGAGCGAAGGAATTACCATAAAATAGTAATTCAGATAACCTCTATCTATAAAAGGCAGGATGAGTGTGTGTGTGTGTGTGTGTGTAACGAATGCACGGCTGCAATTTTCGACGGGTTTGCACCAAAATTTACATGAGCATGCTCCAAGTTAGCGGGAAGGCCAAGACCGACTTTGTATTTCCCAACTCCCATCGATAGTGGAAATAATCGATTTTTTCATGCTTCTACGGCAGTTTTCATGTAGCTTGCGGCCAATTTGTACTGGCGAGAGTGAGAGCCAATAGCTGGCTGCCACGAATAGGCAGGAAGATTCTATTGGCCAGCGTGAGAGCCAACAGCTGACTGACACGAATGTTAACTAGCATGCTAGCATGCCAAAAAAAAAAAATCGATAGCTGTATTCGTCACAAGTGGGAAAAATTTAAATCTGCATGGCACTTTACTCCAATTGGCTCATTCGCTTGCTTAAACTCAACGTTGATTCTGATTCCTCAGAACTGGGTTTGGTGTGAAAAATATTTGTTGTTAACATTCTTTTTTCATTCGGTTTTTCTAGTTACGAGTTCTTTTTTAAAGCTGATCGTTTTGTGTTCATTTTGTTTAGTTCTTTTTTCGTAACAGATTTAATGTTTCGTATAGAGCATAGAAAAAATTCGCAGTGTGAGATAGGCAAGAAGTAAGGCATGTAGCAACATCAGCACGGAAAAGGGCACTCCTTTAAATGCAAGTAAGGGCAAAATATTTTAAGTCAAGTGACAGCGATTGGTGTATGAGTCGTACGATTTTTGAATCAAGCACGGGCAACGCCGGGCCATGCTACTAGTCATCTAATATGATCACACACACGCACACACACACACATATATATATATATATATATATATATATATATATATATATATATATATATATATATATATATATATATATTAAGCTATTCACCCCCAAGAAAGGCGGGAGTGCCACTAGTATGCAAAGTGCTACAGAGATTGTAAGTAAGGGAAAAGACTATGTATATGTGGGGGTGTTGTTGAGGAAAGGATAAAAAGAAGAGAGGAGGAGGATAGAAAGGAGAACGGGGATTAAGGCAACAAAGATGCTGATTGACATTACATGTACTTTTTGTGAGATTACAGTTATCAAGGAAACAAGTAAGAGCAAGTGAGTTCCACTGTCGGGAGGTGCGACAGAAGAAGCTTTTGGAGTAGAAGGGGCAATTACATGTAACTGTTTCGACAGTAAAAGGGTGGAACCGAGATGCTCACCTAGTAACAAGCTTAAATTCATGCAGTCGCTCCACCAGTGAAAATAGCTCGTCAGAGGAGTTGCGATGAAAGTATTTTTTAGAAATGACAGTGAAGTTACATTATGTCGGTGAGTTAATACTCGCTCGAATAGTAACCCCCGAATAGGGATCCGTATACAGAATACTATAGTGAATAGAATAGAGAGTAGCCTTTTGTATAGTAATAGAGGATAGAGGAGAAATAGCGATCATTTAGACATCACGTTATCACCCATGGATCCACTTGGATTCTATACCAACAGATTTATTACCATTACTATAAATATATATATATATATATATGTGTGTGTGTGTGTGTGTGTGTGTGTGTGTGTGTGTGTGTGTGATTGTTCCTGACTTGGGGTCTCGACTCCAGTCACTTTCTCACCGACATAATGTAACTTACCTGCTTCATTTCTACAAATACTTTCGTGACAACTCCTCTGACGAGCTATTTTCACTGGTGGAGCGACTGCATGAATTTAAGCTCGTTACTGGGTGTGCATTTCGGTTCCATCTCTACAATTATTACGGAGAAAATAAATAGAAATAGACAATGAAATCGCAAATTACATCATAAGGGACATCATCAAGGGAAATGCAAGGATTGCTCCTTACAACAAATATTTACGAAGAAAAAAAAAAAAACAATTTTCAGAATTGTTACATTTCAGTGACGCTCACAAAGATTCATCAACTTAACTGAAAAAGTCTAGACGAATTATGGGTGATGCCATGTCACGTAACTTAAATTCTAATAAAAGAAAGTGAGTAAATTGGTGGCACTGATATGGTGATGTTGCTGATTTTTTTTATGCAAGTAATATTTAAATGGTATATATATATATATATATATATATAATTATTTATTTTAAAAAAATTTATAACATAAATATGTTATAAATTTTTTTTTAAATAAATAATTATATCTGCTCTACTTTGTATTGAGCACTCTTTTAAGAATAGTAATTGTTGGTTATTGGAATTCATTCCATATACACTAATCATATTCTTGTATATATATATATATATATATATATATATATGATGGACTCTCTCCCGTTGGTTTCAACGTATGAGGATCTGACAGCTTATTGATCCAGTTATGAAATTTTGTGGGATAATCTTAAGTGGCATTTAAGAACGTATATATATATATATATATATATATATATATATATATATATATATATATATATATATATATATATATATATATGTGTGTGTGTGTGTGTGTGTACATGACTTTCAAACACGGGTGTAACATTTCCCAATTATTCTTTTAAAATATATGCCAGAGACTGTTTTATGTACATATTTACGGCGATTTTAAGCGATACTGTTATTTAGAAGCTTATATCAGAAGCTATTTGTTCCTGTTGGTAATATTTCTGTTTAGTGTCAGTGTACTTCCATGTTTATCTGTGTCTATGTGAAATTTGTGTCTGTAAGTTTATGTAGGAGTTGAAATGCAAACAGTGGCAATAAAAATGATATCGGTATGCAAATACGATACAACAACGAGAATCATTTTTCAGTCAAGAAAGAATAAAACGGAATATAAAAAGGGAGACAAAATGCGATGAAATGAAATTAAAGTATTTTAACGAGAAAATAAAGATAATTAATTGAATTAGTCAACAATGAAAACGCAGTGAAACCGAATAAACACCGGGGAAAATAAAAGAAGAAATAAAAGAACAATGATGTTGATGACAAGATAAACTAACAAAAGACACGATAAACTAACAAAGAAATAATCTTTCCAAGCATAACATAAAGGAAGAATATATGTAAATGAAGAGCCAAAAGAAAAAAGTTCGAAGAAGGCAAGAAAGAAAAAAATGTAAACGAGAAAGGAAGAAATAAAACAGTCAGTTATTTTATAGAAGTAAAATGAATAAAAGAAATTAAATGAAGTTAAAAAGAAAAATAAATAAAATCTTAAAAAAATATTCGAAAAATAAAAATAAACGAATGAATCAAGTAAAATACCTTTTGGTTGTGAGCCAAAATAGAAGAAGAAGAAGAAGAAGAAGAAGAAGAAGAAGAAGAAGAAGAAGAAGAAGAAGAAGAAGAATGATAAAAAAAAGCGAATATAATAAGAAAATAAACATAACAAAGAAGATATAATGAAAAGAAATCTGATCGTAAACGTGTACAGAGAGCTAATACGATATACCTTAAGAGCCCTCGGTAAAACACACAGCTACTTACAAGGATAGATAAGGGGAATCCATATTACTGTCAGGGAGACGCATCGGGAGACGTTTAATTATAGTTTTGCATATTATTTCATACCATTGAAGTTCACTCCCCAACACACGCATACAGAATACAGTGTAACCCGGATATAAGAGAGTTGTCGGGACCGGAGAAGAAGTCTCATATATCCGGGTTTCTCTTATATCCGGGTTTGGTCTATTTTGTTTAGGTAAGTATGGCTCTAATTTGGGACCAGAGAAAATCTCTCCTATATCCGGATTTCTCTTATATCCGGGTCTCTTATATCCAGGTTACACTGTACTACAGAAACCAGAAAGAAAAAAAATGCAGATGACCCACATAGGTAAAAATCACTCAGGGCTTACGGCTGCATCACGTTGAAACACAGATTCCGGTACGATCACCGAAGTTTTAGCATTGGGTTGGTGCAAAAAATAATGACGTAATAATGTCGTTTTTTGAGGTATTTTTTAACGTCAAAAAACGACATTACTACGTCATTATTTTTGCACCAACCTAATGACATCGAACCTGAACAGTATCTAGATGGGTGACCGCTTGGGAAGACTAAAGCTGTAATCTTGGACGTGCGGATAGTGTAATGGGTAATGGCTTGTAATTGTTAATCGGAGGGCCGAGTTCCAGTTCCATTTGGGAACGTGATATTTACTTATGCGCAAATGCCATTAGGAAAGGTAAGAATCCACATCTCCATCAGCTATGGCTTTATTAGTAAAACTTCTATAAAAAACACCACTATCATCTAAAAAAAAAAGTGCGTACAAAATATTTAGATTACAGCTTTACACAAGGAGGTTGATATATCGCTAATGAAAAACAATGAAAACCACTCGTGTGCGACAAGAAACTGAATGAATGAAACTAAAACAGAATATTACGAAAAATAATTGATATTCTAATATTAATTGTAATGGTTTTCTGTGTTATAGTGTATTTTTATTGCAGGTTTTTTCCGTTCAGAGGGAAGTCAGAGATTTTGTAGATGCAAGCTAAACATTTTTTCGTGTGTGGATCCATACATGTATACGTAAATCCATACATGTATACGTAAATCCATACATGTATACGTAAATCCTGTACAAATAAACTTTAAGGGTAACAAGTAGCGACATCTGTTGAAAATAGAATAAAAATTAGCATCGTGGTGTTATCAAATACCAGCAGAGAAAGGGTTTATCCTCCAACTTCATTCATATTGAGATGATTGATTCCTTAGTGGATGACATCCCAGCCTTATCACCAGTTTAAAAGTGGTCAGCTGAATTTAGGAGGGTAAGAGACAGTTTGAAGATGACACAATGTCTGGACGTCCTGCGACTGCCATCAGCGAAGAAAACATTGATCGTGTTCACCACATGGTGATTGACTATTAATAAATCCCGTGTCAGTGTTGAGACTATTCTGTGCAATAAACATGACATGACGAAGGTTTCTGCTCGGTCGGGTGACACGTCTTCTAAAACCCGATCAAAAGCATATCAGCTGATCACATCACGGGGAAACCTGATATTCCGTGAGGCTGGTTTCATTGAACTTTTCCTAACCCAAGATAAGCGTTTTGTTCATTACCTTGAGCTAGAGACAAAGAGAAAATCCATGCAGTGAAATCACCCCCGCTCACCTTCTCCAAAGAAGCTCAAAGATGTTTCATCTGCATGGAATGTGGTAGTCTTAGATTTTTGGGATGCAAAAGGTATTGTATTTATTTAATATCTTCAAAAGTGCAACACCATCAATGGTGAGTCCGATGCCAACTTGCTGAGGCAGTTACGAAAGTCTATCAAAACGAAAAATAACCAGGAAAACTGAAGAAAGAGGACATGTTTCATCAGGATAATGCTCCAGCACCCAGGCGCTTGGTTTCAATGGTTGGTGCTCACGATTGTGAACTGATATGGCTATAACCTGTTTCCAAACATGAAAAAAACATGGCTGGTAACCACCATCGCAGTAATGATGACGTCATATCTACTATTGTTGTCTTTTTGACTAAAAGGATGTTGTTCTTTGTACATTCAGATCTCAGTTTATCTCTAAGGAAACAATGCAGTTATTAATAAGAAGAGATGAAAATAATGCAAGCAAGATTTCATACATCTAGCATCACACCTTCATAGACAGCCCATGGAATTTTCATCCAAAACTCGTATATTTTTTTCGGAATAACATTTACATTCAGCACACTTCAACTCATACTGTCACAAGCAGACACGAATCAGCATCCCTGTTGTCATGGTGAGAATTTCATCATGAAAAAAATAGTATCCGCTGCATCATGCAAAATGGTCCAGTTCTGATTTAATCATTAATTTTAGATTCAAAGAATTGACAGAAATTCTCTCTCGGGAACATCTCGAGATTCTTCCTGGATTTCGTTAGACGCGTGGGAAGGATGGCTATGACGCCGGAATTTCATCATGGGAGTCAGGAAAAGTAGCAAGAGTCTCGATTAATGGAAATAGGAATATAACATTCAAGCGTTTGGACGTCAGTAACTGTCAAAATAGATGGTGATAAGTGCGTAATAATGTAAGAGCTCACTATTGTCTTATTTTACTCCATTGAATGTATGTGCCGAATGCTATACACATTTTTCGCATATAAAAAATGGCGATTACAATTTGAATAAACGGGATTAATTTTATGTAGTCCGTACACTAAGTGTCAAACATATATATATATATATATATATATATATATATATATATATATATATATATATATATAACTTACGTATGAACTTAGTCAAAATAATAAACTACCATTCTTGGACGTTCCTGCGGAGTCTAGTAACAATACATTCATTACTTTATACAAAAAAAGAAAAAAAAAAAAAAAAAACGCAAGTAGAAATTCTTGCCACCTTCATTTTATTAGTTAGTGTCCACTTAGATATAAAAGAGTCGCTATAAAAATTCTCATGAGAACGCACGAGAATTCCTCCACTCGTCCGTTTTTATTTAAAGAACATAACAACGGGAAACAAGCGCAAGTAAATAACTGTTTTCCGAATTACCTCATAGATCACCAAATTAGACTTTTTTCTAAATTAAACAATAGCAACACTGAACATGCAGATGAAAACAAAGACATTAACATATATTAAAATCAAATGCATGGTAACTACGAGGAGAATGAATCTTCCCTTAGAAACATTAATAAACTTCACTCCACAAAAACAAGAAAATTAAATTATCTAGTATAAAAATTAAACTGCTAACCGCATCGTTAAAAATAATAACTCATACGCAAGATCCAAATTACAGATTATCAATATCATTGACGAAATCACATGTCCCTTAAGGAACTGTGTTCTTGATCAAACCAAATTCACAAAAAATATATTGGATATACTGCCACATGCAGAACAAGAAGACTCATGTTACATCTTTCCGAACAAAGCTCAATTAGTTATCATTTAAATACACATAGATACCTAACAAGCACCATTCGCAACATACTCATTGATAATACAAATATAATAGCCTCATCCACTTGTAAAAAACACTAAAATAACGGAAGCATCATTAATAAGAAAAAGACATTCAATAACATCAACACTGAACACAACTATAATAGACTGACAGTATTTGGAAAATAAAACATTGCTAATACTCTAAATATATGCATAACAAATTCCATACATTCAGGTAAAAGTAAAAAATGCAATCATTCTTGAAAATGGCTAAAAAAAGAATAGACGAAAGCGCTCGGAAAATTTCTTCATAATTTATCTCCAGAAAAGAAGAAAATTATAAGAATACAAGAAAAATTAAATAAAAAACAAAACAAACTTAACCGCAGTACCTTGTCAGTCGTTTTTAGTGAAGCTTGTAGAAAAGAGTGATTGCTGTCCAAATACACACTTATATATATGTTTTGCTTGAAGATTGCGTTTAAGCATGAAAGTGACTGTCGCCGCTTGGTGTTGACCTCAGTGACCAGTTTTATAATGACGTACGCTTTATTCTGATACCTATCACATTAACTCACAAATATGGAACAACTTAAAAAAAAACTATATTTAAAACTATGTTATACTTTTTTGGGAACTTGATGCGCCTTTTGGTCCTTACTTGATTTTAGTGGATTCTCCAGAAGGTCAGATTATAAAACCATGATTATTTACCGGCTATGATTTTGGTGACGAAATTGAGATCTTTTCTGGTTTTATCTCTGAGCCAATTACAGTGCGGTATAATTGAAAATCCCATCTTAGTTATAATTTTACAAGCCAGCACTTGAGAACAATTTACACTGAGCGCGTTACATATTTAACGCTAAGAATAAGGATAACAAAATACCCTTTTACCCCTGTAAAAGAGAAAGGCTTATAGCAAATCAAATCCAGATATCAAAAAAGGTTAAATATTAAGATTCTTTAATGACATTTTAAATAAAAGAAATTAAGACGAAAATAAAATAAAACTAATTAGAAGAGACTGGATGCGAAAGGGATGTGATTCGACATAAGTATGCAGAGATTATCATGGACGAGGCATGTGAACAATGATGAAGTTTTGAGGAAAATAAGAACCAAAAGATATTTACAATCAGAAAGTGATGGGTGCAATTTATCAGAGAGAATAAGGAAGGAAGGCTTGAAGAACAACACCGACGGGATATAGTGATGTCAAGAAGGGAAGAGGGTAACAGTGCATATATAAATTGGTGACAGAGATAAGAGGAGAAAAAGTACTCACAGCTATAAAGGACAGGAAGCTGTAGAACGACAAGTTCGACCATAACCTGAAGAGATACAGCACATAAAAAACGTATAATAAAAACTGTCAGAGTATAAGACTTGATTTGGTTAAAACCATATTCTTCAGCGCATTCTTAGTGTGTTATCCTAAATGGGAATCTGTCTTCAGGTCGGCGAAAAATTTTGGTTATCTCCGTTTTAGACAATATTCACAAATTTGGTCATCAGATTTCGTTTAAATCAAAATTTTACTAAAATAAAATAGAGGATGTCCCCCTCCCCCCAAATTGACATCATTTTAAAAGCAATTAACTTGAAAACTACTAAGTCTATCTCAATGAAATTGACAAGTTTAGTTGTTGAACATCATAAGTTTATTATGAGACCGATCTCTGTTCAATATATGCCCCGCTTGTGACACGGCACACGTCAAATTAGTTGTTAAGCTTTTGCCAAACACGCTGATCTTGATGATGGTCTACCAGATCTTTTAGCCCTGCATAAGAAGCCTTTCTCTTTAAATTTTTGCCACAAAGTCCAAATATGTTTGACAGTTGGTGAAGTTTTTCTAGATTTTGCATTGAAGGCACGCTGAAGATTCTTGGGTGAATGTGTGCGAGCATATTCCAAGACGCAAAATGACTTCTCTTTGGGGGTGAACGACATGGCTCAACCTGAAAACAGAACAAAAATAAAACATTAAATATCAAATCTTAATCTTTTTCTATACAGACTGTGGAAATTTGAGTTTATTTCAACAAGAACTGCCAAAATTATTGGCCTGCGAAATGATGTCCATTTTTTGGACACCCTGTACATAATAAAAATGATTTCAGTGGCCAAATGTTAGCGATTTATTGCAAAGAGGAATTCATTGGTAAACATTTTAATATTAAGTCTATGAAAATATCCATCGACAGAATTTTTAAAAGAATAGGAAACATTATTAAGATCAGGGATTTTTGATAAAAATAACAGGTTCACAAATGGTGTCAGAAATCGGCCTTGAAAGATATTTGCGACCTGTTGAAGGATCATCGCTCATCTGCGCGGGATTAAGACAATTGTTCTATTCGAACAATGGTTCGAGAACAATGGTAAAAAACGCCAGGGGTAATAAACGAGTCAGTGATTTCTAAATTTAAAGACCAAATCTGCTTGAGTTTCGAATTGAAGCTAGATTTCTTTTTCGTGTGATCGAAGATTTAAAAGGTCCTCCGATGAAGTGAAACAAAAAAAGTTCCTGATTCCAAATTAAAACAGTATTCAACATTTTTCTGTTTAATCTTTTTACACGCTATCCAACTTGTGTCTGCACTCGAAAAAAATATGTAGAGGAAAACTTTGATCCGATTTCCGTGCAAGTTGCTAAATTGACTTGACGTGAGGAGTGATGTGGTGGCTATCTCGCAGCTGATTCTATCAGCCAGTCCAGTTGAATGTACTCGCTAACCCAAGCGAATTCTCGCCCGCCTGTGCTACAGAACGACACCTATTAAACCAAAAGAGTAGTAACCGATATAATTGCGATATTTTTTCCTGTTGCCGAACATTTAGGTAGCAACTCGTATATATATATTTAGCCAATCAAAGAGCAAATTGAGAAAACTAAGCTATACGCCAGTATCACGTAGGGAGAAATTGTCGACATTGAAAAATTTAAATCTTAACTTATACCATTCCTTTATCATTGAATCCATGTTCCAGTAGGACAGCTTAGAGAATACTCGGGGTTATTCTAATCTAGACTTTTATACACCGGGTAAGCTTAGATATAAAATGAGCCCCACTAGAATATAGCCACTTTAGACCAGAATATACTTACTCTCTTTTAGAGTTATTCTAGTTTAGACTTTTATACACGGGGTAAGCTTGGATATTTCCGCATATAAAATGAGCCACGCTAGATTATAGCCACTTTAGACCAGAATATACTTACTTGAGTTATTCTAGTCTAGACTTATATACTGGGGTATAAGTTACGCATGGCCAGATATATCTCCAGATATAAATTAAGCCCTGCTAGAACATAGCCACCTTAGACCAGAATATACTTACTCGTTTTACCAATGTAATAAGATGTAAGCATATTATTGTATTCACAGATTACAGTCGGCTAGACTGTATTCATGTTTCGCGGAAATTTCTTCTGAGCATTTTACAGCACTCAATTTTATATCCGATTCCTTGGTTTGCATATTAGCAGGCTTCTATTAGTTCTTTTTTTACCCCCTGGTTAATGTTGAATGACTTTTTATCAGCCATTACGACTATTTGACTGGAACCATCAGATAACATTCTAGTTAAGCGTCACTTAGACGTGGTGTAATAGTCAGGGATCTTGTTTCGCTAGATCAATTACTGTTGAGTAGTGAGATCGATCCTCACTGGATGCTCTACACTTTTGGCCTTGTGCCACATCTAAGCTACGCTTAGTAAATTACCATAACATCCTAATTAAGGAAAACTGTTGTTATTAAGAGTAAAAGTGCGAATAAACTGGCCGAGCGCGTGTATAGTTTATACTAGACTTGGTTGTACATCGATATATAAAGTTGTCTAGAACCAATCATATATTGGAGGTTTATTCTGGAATAGGCAAAACTATTCCCCGTATATAAAACAGAAAGGCGTTTATTCGAACTGTAATTCCAGGTGAATATATGCTGATATCTTAAATATATGGTGGGTTCATTCGTATGTCTATAAGAATGAAAAGGGCGAAATTGAGCTACAATCGAAAATAGAAACATATTATAATTTTGTTTTTCGGTCTGGCAATACCTTATAAAGAATTGACTATTCTTTTTTGATCACGTGGAAAAATGGAAAAACGGAAATGACATCAGTGACGCTACTTGGTTTCAGTGAGAAAATGAAAGAAAGATTGAAAGGAAGAAAGAAAGAAAGAAAGAAGTGTTTAATGTAAGTTTCAGTGATATGGAAAAATGTCAATTGCAAATCTTTTCATTTGTATGCCCTTACTTCTTGAAATAACGACTAGCATTCATATTTATGATTATTATTGCAATATTTTGTTAAAGTTGTTAAGCTCAAATATTTACCGATGCGATAAGGGAATTCCTATGAATATTGTATTGTTGTAGGACTCGCCATAGGCCTATTCATTCATTAACCGCTGAATTAGGATTCATCAGGAGATGAAAATAGGAAAACCGTGAAATTTTCACAGGTCTTTCTAGTATTTTATGTTTTGGACAAATGCACAAATAAAAATATAGAAGTCATATCGTACTATTCAGTTAGTGTCTACCATAGAAAATACTTTTTTAATTTAATTTGTTGGATGCGATTACTTCAATGTCTCCCGTTACTGAGACACTGTACAAGCATAAGCGATGATATTTTCATTTTCTCCTAGGTGTGACGCTGCTTAAAAAGATTGAGAGACTCTGTGTTAGATGTATGTTCTGCTATGTTGCTATAACGGTTAATTTAAACCGGTTTAAATTGATTTAATCATTATTATATTTCGATACTTAAATTTTACGCTAATAAATATATATTTCTTACCTCGCGTTTTTTATCTTTTTTTTTAAATGCATTTTAATATGTATATTTTTATTGTTCGCTAAAAGATTCCAAAACATTAAACCTTAAAAACAAAAAAACAAAAAAATTATTCGAAACTACTTCAGGAATTCACAATTACAGAAACCAATATTTTTTGCAGCTTAAGATTTACCACTGGGAATTTTTTACTTCATTTTACTTCAAGGTAAAAAACGCACTTGGTCCTCATGACAAATTCTGGTGCATTCCAGTTATTGAAAAAAAAAAAAAGAAAAAAAGAAGCTCAAATGAAACTCATTAGAGCAATAAGGAGTAATCAGCAAAGTGAATGCCATTACCAAAGATTCAGCAGGCGATTTCCTGTTGTCAAATTTAATCCACTAAAATAGATTAACCAGAAATAAAATAGATTTGATTCTATTATTGTAAAGAAGAATCGATTTCATGTTCTTTTCAATGAAATATCGAGATGTATCTAATGATAATGTTTGTTTGCCGCTCACATAACAATAAAGTGGTATGTTGAGTCCAATGGTTGATCACTTCTTCTCATTAAGAGTTTGGAAAAATATTAGCGTTCATATTACGTTCCTCTTTAGGTACTCTGACGTGATGTAATGGTCGGCAAGCTTTGTTTCAGTTCACGACTGTGTGATGAGTTCGATCCTCATTGGGTGCACCATATTTTTAGCCTTGTGCCACATCTAAGCCACGCTTAGAAAATCGTCATATTGCGTTCTGCATGATTAGTCCAAAACAATTTTATAAAATTACCTGACAATAATTAGAGTTCGTTAAACATAGCTTTAGTTAAATAGAAAATATATTTTTGTGAAAATTCGTTTATTTCGACGGCATCTTTACGACTTTTCTCTTTTAAACTGCAGATTGATAATACAATAATTGTTTTTAAAATGCTACTTATTTTGTGTAACCTCTGCGAAAGCCTTCATTATTTGATGTTTTGCAGTTGTAAAATCATAACACATTAGAATATCTCATCTGGACAATATTTGTAGATAAACACTGTCGTAAGTGATCACTCTCGTAATTATTATATAATGTAACAAATAGGTAATTATTTATTAAATATTATTGTATTTATGTTGATATTTGTCTGAGAATGTTTTTAAAATAATAATTTAGAAATTTTATATATATGTATTATAATTTAGATTTCGGAATTAAATAACACATATAGTTTGATATGCCACTAAACAAAATCAGGCAACCCACAACGAACCATGTATGTATTAGATCATTCCATAATTTCGTGATCGATTAGAAAATTAAAAACAGAAATTTACATACACACAAAAATCATTTATTAGTCAAATACATTGTCTCCATTGTTTTTAACAACTGTCTCTATTCGTTGTACAAGTTTGTTGATGCCATTTTCGTAGAAATTTCGTGTTTTTATGTTAGAAGGAGGATGTGAGGTAGATTTTGACTGCCATTTCTTGTCATTTAAATAATTCTGTTTTAGAGAAGGGAATAAATAAAAATTTCGAAGGAGTCAAATCAGGAGAATACGGTGAGTGGTGGAAGGTTTCTTATTTCAACTCTTTAAGTTTCTGCAATGTTTATTTGTTAATACGCGGTCTGAGTTGTGGTGGAAAATGACCTTTTTTATTTGACAAAATAGGCCATTTTTCTTGAACTCATATCTCTTCAAGTGGCGGAAGGCAGTTGAGGTATCGATTTTCAAATTCTTAGCTATCTCTACTGTTGAAATATTTGTTTATTCTCCACGATGGTAAGCAGAGATTCTTCATCCATGTCGGAAGGTCGTCCAGGGCGTGGTTGATCGTTTATTTTAATATCACTCTGATCAAAGCAGCCCAATCATTTTTTAACTGTGTGAAGAGCTGGAGAACGGTCCAGATAAAGCTTCTGAATTTCTTTAAGTAATTCCGTCGTTTACTCCTTTCCAAAATTCATAGAGCATAATATGTTGAAAGTGCAACATTTCATCCTACAAATTTAAGTCATTCATTTGCGGACCAAACGTCATTTATTCAACAAAGTCTGCCACGCAAATGAACGACGAAAGGTTTCAATGTAGAAATCGATACCTAAAAAAATGCCAGTCTCAAGAAGCGGTCACTTTATATTAATAATGAAAATCGATAGAAACTTTTGTAATGATCTTATAGATTGATTTTCAATAGAAAATCAATCTATAAGATCATTACAATGCATTTCTAAATTATTATTTTAAAAACATTCTCAGACAAATATCAACATAAATACAATAATATTTAATAAATAATTACCTATTTGTTACATTATATAATAATTACGAGAGTGATCACTTACGACAGTGTTTATCTACAAATATTGTCCAGATGAGATATTCTAATGTGTTATGATTTTACAACTGCAAAACATCAAATAATGAAGGCTTTCGCAGAGGTTACACAAAATAAGTAGCATTTTAAAAACAATTATTGTATTATCAATCTGCAGTTTAAAAGAGAAAAGTCGTAAAGATGCCGTCGAAATAAACGAATTTTCACAAAAATATATTTTCTATTTAACTAAAGCTATGTTTAACGAACTCTAATTATTGTCAGGTAATTTTATAAAATTGTTTTGCACTAATCATGCAGAACGCAATATGACGATTTTCTAAGCGTGGCTTAGATGTGGCACAAGGCTAAAAATATGGTGCACCCAATGAGGATCGAACTCATCACACAGTCGTGAACTGAAACAAAGCTTGCCGACCATTACATCACGTCAGAGTACCTAAAGAGGAACGTAATATGAACGCTAATATTTTTCCAAACTCTTAATGAGAAGAAGTGATCAAACATTGGACTCAACATACCACTTTATTGTTATGTGAGCGGCAAACAAACATTATCATTAGATACATCTCGATATTTCATTGAAAAGAACATGAAATCGATTCTTCTTTACAATAATAGAATCAAAATGCATTTTTCAAACTTGGGATTTGCGTTTTTGACTCACGATTCTAGGATTTATCAGGCCGCAGGTTTCTTTCATTTTTGGAACATACTCCATCAACACATTACAAAGAATAGTTTGTCACCTGTAACAGTTTATCAGTTCCTTTTAAAATTGGTGTTTATATGTAGTATATACAAAAACTGATATAATCTATTGTTTAGTCAATTGAATCAGAGAGTCTGACTTTTGAGACGGTTTGATAGTAAATATAAACAGAGAATGATTAACATTATATTAATCTGACAATCGCAAAATAATAACATTTAGTGTCAAATGTTTGACACAGATTTTCATACGATATAAAGTATTAAAATTCAAAAATATATAAAAGAATCATTCTCAGGCTGCTTTAATTTCTTCGATGTTAAATGTATCATTTAGTGTAATAAATCTTTTGCCATTTTTTCTCGTAAATGACTGAGTAAAATTGAAATTCTTTGCGTTTAGAAAACATATATTCATATAAATTGATATGTCACGGAAAGGGATATATTTGAACGAAGTAGCTAAGTGGTTTTGGCTACTATAACCAAGTAGAATACGATAGCAGTAATCGACTGGTACGCGTCGTAGTCGCAGGTAAGATCAATGGCGTAGTCCAATGGGCTTCGTTATAGACTTAACTTTCAGACTAAGGCTCTTGACTCTGTCGTACCTACACGTCTGTTGGTATTTATGACGGACACCAGCCAATCATATTCCAGTGAGTGGGGGGGGGGACACAGGTGTACGCATGTTCCATTATATCATAAATGATGTACAATTTATTTTTTATAAGTATTGTCTGTCATGTACAATAATGTATTTTCATAGAAATTATCTATTAGGTTGGTGCAAAAATAATTTCGTTTTATAACATATGTTACTATGTGAGAAAACGAAATTATTTTTGCACCAACCTAATATTATGTATAACAGAATATTTAATAAATACAATATATTAGACAAGTTCGTTAAAATTTTTATTTCCTAATTTAAACGAATATGGAAATATGAAGACAGAAGGCCATCTTAAATTGCGTACATTCTTAATTGTGTCCGTTTTCATTTCATAAAGATTGCAAATCCTAGTGGAATTTTATCATTAAGAATACTAACGCCATAAAACTACGTATCTGTGCGAAAAGAAACTCAGACAAGATATATCGTTCCTGTTTGCGAACATCTGTCAAAGTTAATCCACTAAAATACATTAAACAGACATAAAATAGAATTGATTCTACTGTTGTGAAGAAAAAATCGATTTTACATTCTCTTCGATGAAATACCGAGAAATACCTATAAAACAATATAGTCAAGTCATCTGTTCCCATTAACATAATAGTCATGTCGGATTTGCGAATTGACTCATTACAAATTTGGTAGGCCCGTAAAAATGTAGAAGCTATGAAAGCTTATTACTTTTTTTGAATTACGTAAAGTGTTACTTAGACATTATTTGTTGCTGAAATGCCTTCTTATATAAAGTCAAAATAAGTCGTCATATCTTAGAGTAGTGATTAGCTGCTTACAGGGTGTTCGCGTTAAATTTGACAGAGTGTAAGGTTTTTATTACATCAGATTCGTTTGGAATATCTGTAAAATGGCATTGTGTGAAACCCAGTCCTACAGATTTAGAGGTGTGAATGTTACCTGACTTAGACGAGTGGAAGCCACCTGAATATTGGAAAAGGTTAAGTTGCATTATGGTGATTCGTGTCGGGCATCAAAATGCTACAATCATGACAGCTTCTCGATGCTTTTTGAACGCCATGGAAACAATAACATGTGAAATGGACGGTTGCAACGGAGACTAAGCAACAATGCCTTGTAGGAAAGAACACAGGAGACATTCTGATTGTCTCCGTACACCAGAATTCATCAAACAGCTGAAGGAGTAAATGCGGGAAGACCCATTTAAGGCAAATGGGTGTTGCTATTACCATCATGAAGCCGATTTTGAAAGAGGACCTCCGCTACCAGCTTCGCAAGCGGCGCAAATGTCAACTTCCTACAGAAAACGTCCGAGAAAACCGTATGATAAAGGCAAATAAATAAGGCAAAACATTCTGCGGAACCAGGGACAATCTGGTTCTTCTCTGATGAAAAGACATTTTGCCAGGACACAACACCCAGACAAACAGATGGCTTGCCTACATCCGTATAACCTTCCTCGTATCATGAAGTGTTCCCAAACTGTGATTGTTTTGGGGTGTGTCTACAGTGAATGAGATGTCATTCCATCTCACATCTTTGAACAGGGTCTGAAGCTAAATTTGGATGGCTACATGGTGTTACTGAACATCGTGGTGAAGACTTTGTTTTTATAAATTCACCAGCCTCAATGTCTGGCCCCCTGACTTCGCTGACTGTAATCCTATGGATTATTGTGTGTGTAGCGTAGTTGAGAAAGACATCAACCGGACAGTCTGTAATATCAAGGCACAGCAGATTGACAGTATTAAGAAATCGTTTGGAGCTCTCCCTAGGGTGTGCCAGATTCCGGAGTCGATTCGAGGACGTGGTAGATGTTGAGTGTGGGTTCTTTGACTGAATTGTCTTTTTGATTATTATTACTTGTATGCAACTTTTCTATTTTTACAATAAATTGATTATTGGCTTAGATATGAATTTTGTTTTTTTTTTTCTTAAAAACTATCGAATTTTGCCTGTAATTCAGCTCACCGTTATAACAGTAGATTGATTTCGATTTTAAATATAGTCATCATACTTTTGACTTTGATTAGTAAATACTTTATAAAACCACACACAAAAAATTAGAATTCAACTCGGCTGATAGCACTGACATACTATATATCAGTATAGCAATGCGAACTTTGCATACTGGAGATCATATTATCTTTATATCTCAGATAGCATCAAGTATTATGAGACTTCCAGGCATTTTAAAAGAGCATTTTATAACTATCTTTCAATAATAACAACACATATCCCTCATGACAAACACGATTGTTTATTCAACTACATAATTCGTCAATTACTATCAGCCAGTGGGTATGTAGCTTTTGTTTTTTCTCCGAACATGGATTCTACATTTTCGTGTGGATGTAAGTGACACTCCTTTATCTCATCTTGTGAGTACTTTTCTATATAACTGTAATCTGGATTAACCCACTTGGTCACATAACAAGCGAAGCTGGGACGACCGCCTGTTCACCTATCGGTGATAGTAACTTGCATTATGTAAGGCACGGATCCTCACCTGATGGCTAAGGGACCATGCTTTATATCAGGGAACGGTAACCTTTTGCTAACTATGAACCAATTTAGGGTTTTAAATTCATTCAGTGTGCCAACAGCGGACGTATACCTGTTCTACTATATATTTTATATATTAATATACAGTATATATACTTTAGTATATATTAAAATTGAAACAGCTAAATATCTTTGCGTTGTAGCATTTATTGGTTCGGACTTCGTGATCTCATTTGAGACTGAGTGTCATTGGAAATTGCTTGGAGTGCCAAGTGTGGCATGTGTGCTGCAGGTTGCCGCCCACTGCCTTATATCATGCCGATGATGCACCAGACCTCTTTGAAGGTCCGCCGTAACTTCGAGCACAATGTTTATTTATGCATTACCTGAAGTGAATCCCATGCTATATTTTAATAACGGTAAAATCAAACGCTATCCTAGTCGTTTTATTTTACTTTATATTTTTCGTTTAGGTGGGGAAGTGGTTAGAATCTACAGATTTAATATCACGTCGACCATTTATTTCCAGGATCGAGATTGGTTATGGATCACACTGCAAGACCCTTAATCCTCATTACGAACAGATGACATTTGGCTGGTTATTGGCGGCAAGATAATGACTTAAGAAAATTGATAACATTGTCAGGAATAAGAACAAATCTCTTTTAAAATATTTCTTTCAAACGAATAAATTAATAGTGTAATTCAATTCATTGATTTCCCTTTAATTAAAACATATTTCTCAGCATATTCCCATGCGATTTTATAATAGTGTCAGTTATCATAAAAATCAATAAATTTTAATAAAGCGGCACTTGAAACAAAATGATATTTCAAAATATATCGGTAATTATGAAGAAATTAAATGTTATTTCAATATTTCGTTCATTTGATAGTAAGAAATTGATTGCTGGGCATTTAAAAATTTCCGCACTTGAAAATTGATGTAAAAGGAACTATGTTGTATATTTTACGTAGAAAAGACAACAAAAAGAGGGAAAGAAACAGAATAATTCATTAGCATCTTGAAATTTAAGAACAGAATAAATTGCATATATTTTTCATATTTCAGAAGAGACAGGCTTTGCAAAAAACAACAACAAAAAAAAAGAAAAAAAAGACCCATACACACACACGCGTGCGCGCAAATTTATCAAAAATACTTTTGTCTGTCATATAAACGGTGATATGATTAACATAAATAAACCTATCTACTACATAAAAATGTTTTCTTTCTAATTAATTCTTAAATTTCATTTTAATTTATTCTTTTATTGAATTAATTAAGATGTATTTAATTACGTCTGTATTGTAATTTACTATAACCCTGTATGGCTTATGAAATAACTCCATAAGTTTTCGGAATTTAGTGCCCTGAACTATATCATATCTATCTTTCCATACGTCAGCGTATCCTGGATAATTTCCTCACGAACGAAGAAGATACTCGAAGTAATAGTGATGAAGTTCTAAAGACGGATGCAGAGAATAACATGGACTGAACATATAAGCAACGAAGAAGTTTTAAAGAAAATAGGAACTTGGATACTTAAAATCAAAATCAAATGAAGAACTAAAATTACAAACCAAACATTACATTTTGAAATTATTCACATAGATATTAATTCTATTTTAGTCTGATTCACAGCTACAGTGAGGTGAAACAATTATTTGGACAGTAAAAAAATGGATTTAGAATCATATATTGAAAGAAAAGCATTGTCTAAAGCTCACAATATATTTGTAAAACAATTATAAATTACAAATAAACAGCAAAAATAAATTATTTGACACGTATATATATATTTTATGCAAATTATTAAAACAATGCTTTTCTTTCAATATATGATTCTAAATCCATTTTTTTACTGCGCAAATACTTGTTTCATCTCATTGTATTTGTATCAAAGGAAAGATGACATGTAGATTTTATCTATGTTGTTTTCGATGTCGTCTGCAGAATCAGTTCATTCTTGTACCGATTTTGCGGTTGAATATTTGCGCGAACACGTCCGACCTTTTGCTCTAAGTACTGTGAATTGTTTCAAAACATAATTTAAACTATGGGCCTTATATATTTTAGTGGACAGGGACCAGATAAAATGATAAATAAACGTTAATTTTAGGTTAAATTTAGCAGGTTCAAAGTAAAATAAAAAAACATTTTATAGGAATATGCTTTCCAGATTTTCGTAGCCACAAACCATGGGTGTGTATTATATACGAATAAGTATGGTAATCCTAAAATCCTAAAAAAAATTCAGAAATATTTAATCTACGTAGAAAAAGATGTATTACATGAAGTGGTTCAAATATGAAACTTTGGACCCAACTGCATTCACGACCATTTTGCATATACACATCTATAACTTTTTCCTATATTCATTTTAGTCTAGTACATGTCCATATATTGAGGGCAGTGATGATAAGTAGGATGTGAGCGTAGCGTGGAGGTTTATTGATAGAAGAAGATGAATTGGCGTTCCCACTTCAATGCTGCCAAAGTTCGTTCCGTTAACTTTCGCACATATGCTGTGTATAGTTAAATAACAGAGTAGACAAGACTGTAGCTTTGCTTGGTAAGCAGTCTAGGAGAAGGACAGCACTGAATTAAAAACTCATAACTCCTAAAAGACACATGGCCCAGTGGACAAAGGCGTTAGTTTCAGTGGTGAAACCCAAGAATGTGTGAATTCAATACAAGGTTAGAGCAGTGGTGAACAAAAAAAAAAGTTGATTTAAAGGGAAATAACTGAGACAGGGAACGTGGAACTAGAACAATCTACCCCGGTGGACGAAATAAAGGGTTTCGTTCGAAATCCAATCACCTGAAGAAGGGTGAAGCGTACAACGGCCGAAATGTTGTGGATATTGCAATGAAGATTAGAGTAACAGTCCTAATAATCTAAATAACGTAATTAACCAATTTTCGAAGTAAGGAATAGTTGCATGACGAGAAATTCATCATTCGAAATCCAAAAATCAAAACTTACATCAATATTAAAAACAAATAACTTAACCCCTTACAACATACTAGCCTCTAGTGCTCTTAATTTTGGTTTGTCCTTTGAGGAATAAATTCTCTTATTTTCTGATTGTTTACAACAATTCTTTGTTGCTCTTTCTTATTCCTCTTATAATCTGGCAATGAGATTCTCTACACTCATCAAAAGAACCAAATATTTGTGCTTTCCAGTATGTTCTTCAATTTTACAACAATGTCCAGCATTAAACACTAGACATTAGACATCGCATAGACTCGTAACACCTTTTGTTTCTTATGAATATTTCCCTCCAGTAATACTTAGCTTCTTTTGCTACGTCACACTCTCACACTACTACCCAGATGGTTACATTTCCACTCCTACTTGATTTTGATGACCTCGATAGATAAATTACGGTTTGGGCTGTCCTTTTCACTTACAACTTTGTATTATTTTTTTCTTACAATTAATGAGTTGTCCTTTCTTGCTTTTATCGGCTATCGTATCTAAGAGTCTTTTTTTTCAGCTTTCTTCTACATCTGCCATTAACACAGTGTTGTCAGCATTGTTTATATCGTTGAGGTTATATCTGTCGATAATAAATCATGTTAGACACATTTTCAACAGGAAAAAAACACAGCTTTTCCGTCCACCTCTTTCTCTTCTGGTGTGTTGGCTTAACACATTCTTTATCCTAACACAAGCTGTTTGTACCCAGTTCATATTATGGATTATTTGTATCAGCAAAATATTTGGCTGTGAATCCGGAGGAATGGCAAATATATAAGACAATTTAGATAACTTATATGTTAACATGCTTCGCAGATAGATAGCCTACGGATCGGCAAAACATGTTAAAATAGAAGTTTTCCAAATTATCATATATTTATTACTGATTTTATGTCTTTTCCGTCTAGATCAATCTTTCCTAATATTGTACGGAGTTCTTTGTATACGTCACTGAAACGTTTGGCATTTAGGGTAAAATATTTGTACTTCGTGTAGTTTTCCAAAAAAGTACAGATTTGACAAGATCCTTAACCTATGCCGAAAACTATATATACGAGCATGTATTTTAAATACGTTTTTGTACGTGCTTGTATTTTAAATACGTTTTTGTACGTGCATGTATTTTAAATCTGAGTAAAACGCGCTTTGAATTTCTAATCAATTCCCAGTACCGTAAGCAGTTGTTATATATACAATGTTTCGTTCATTTAAACCTTTTCGGCTATTCAACGCCATTTTCGGTAACCTGCTTGAGTTTTCGAAATTTATTCAGTCCATGATGATATATTGCTCTCAGTCATGGTCAAGGAATATTTTATATCACTTAATACTCTCCAGTTATTCCACTTTATTTCACTTGTAGGTCGCTTCTTACTGAACCAGCGTATGTGACTTTTCAGCACTACCAGAAACAGGGACTGAACCCACAACTGCGAGGGAACCAGATTTGTTTTAATGAACACTATACTCATCTTGCTATCAGAATAAAATCAGTAAGTGCAATACAGAAGTATGTATACCTGTTTTATTGATTATGCAAAATCATTTACATTACAAAATGGTGCTGGATAAGCTTGACATATATATATATATATATATATATATATATATATATATATATATATATATATATATATATATATATATATATATATATATATATATATATATATATATATATAAAATATTAGTGGAAAATATACACATACATATGCAAAATATATATACATACATGTAAACACAAGTTGCTAGTCTGATTAACAAACTAAATTATCTTTCCGCATACCAAACATTTCTATGACGATAAACTACATCCAGCAGCAAGACCACTCTGATCGGGAGGTTTTCAGGAGCGTGGAACCACCTCTTAATTGCTGTTCTCCCAGGTACACCCTGACCCGGGGTGGTAACACCTATTAGGGTCCTAGCTATGGGAAAATATTTAACCCCCAAAGCGGGGTCAAAACACCATGAAAGTATAAAATTAGATATTTATAGTAAAAATAACAGCAATATATTTTTGAAAAAGAAAAAAAATTACCAGCAATATATTTTTGAAAACAATATACCGAACAGCAAGAACCTTCTTTACAAAAATACGTCAATGAAACCTGATCTAGAAACTAATTTCTTATAAAGAATACATATTCTATTCATACAAAGTTATCCTAAAAAAATGTCATTAAGTATCCCTCTGAGTTTGAGTGCATGCCGTAAAACAAAATAAAACCAACCCTACAAAATTCGTCTAAGATCCTATGCCTAAATTTGAGATCGTACAATGAATGCATATGTTATGATTTCCACCACCAAGCAGGGCTTTATTATTCTGATTTTATAACTACATAATTTCTGCCATATGGTGTTAAAGACATAAAAAACGACGTTAATTAACAACTATTAGGTTGGTGCAAAAATAATGTCGTTTTCTCACATAGTAACATATTTGAGAAAACGACATTATTTTTGCACCAACCTAATATATTAACCTCAGGTCTTTCCGAGACTTGTCACGTCATTTTTCAACGTACATTGTAAAAGAAAGAATTAATCTGCCCTTAGGTATTCACCATTAATTTTATATCTTATTTCAAGCTTAGTTTACTATATTTGACTATTTAAAATCCATTATTCTTGTGAGGAGAAATCTATCTAGCCAACCCTGGAGGCCGAGCACTGCGGTCGTGTTTGATATTTATTACTTTAGTCAGTTGGTTTTTGTATTTTCGTTTTTATGAATATTAGATTTTTACTCGTTATTCTTATTTTCTAAGTCAGTTCAGTAAGTGTCTATTTGATATTTTTATTTTTTATTTCTGTTGATGCCCGTTGAGATTGTTAGTTCTGGCACGTTGTCCAACGACAAACGTTCAGGAAAAAGAAAAAGTGCGGGAAATATAGTAATGTGAGGAGATTTTCATGGAAAACGATGGCTATTAAAATCCGATGTCCAGTATTGTTTTTTCTTTCCACACTGATTTCAGGAGTATAAACACAGTCTCGTTAAAGGGGAATTATATATTGTTTTATTGGGGAAAATATTTCTTTTTTTGTTCTTTTTATATCAGTCTACACAGCATACACGCACTTCTTTTCTCCTTGATTCGCTTTGTGTAATTTGTATTGGCGTTCTTTTTTCACCTTTTTCTTTACACGCCAATATTTTTAGAGTATCATTTATTACGTAAACTGTTTTCATAATACTTGCTGATGTTCATTTTCTCATTTTTTTTTCCAATTTCTTCTGATTTTACTCTTGTGATTTTCTTTTCTAACCTTCGTTTTCTAATTCACTAACGACATTGTCCAACAAAATTTAATTTTTTGTCGACTACAAATACGAGAATGTTGCTTACTAGGCTTTATGTAAACAGAAATAGCTCTCTCAAAGAAGAGAGTAAAAAAACAAGGGGAGACCACTCTTGATTATATTATGTTGGTGCAAAAATAATGACGTAGTAATGTCGTTTTTTGACGTAATTTTTAACGTAATTTTTAACGTCAAAAAACGACATTATTACGTCATTATTTTTGCACCAACCTAACAATAACCATTCATTTGGAGTAACAATGGTCTGGTGTGAAACTCAAGATCACAACACTGATGGTTACTTTTTCTTAGAAGATGTAAAAGTAAGTATATTTTGTTTCTGTTAGTAGACACACAAAGTAAGTATATTCTGTTTCTTAATAGAATGCCTAGACATAGAACTATTTTTATAATTTAATACACATTAAGATTAGTGTATACTTGTTATGAATAATCAAGAGTGGTTTTACCTTGTTTTGTTACTCTCCTCTTTGAGAGAGCTATTTCTCTTTACTGGGACTATAAAAGGACACTATGCCCGAACGTTGTATTCTCAGTTAAATAAGCTTTCTTAAAACCTACACCCGCGTAATTTTGTCATTACAATACTCATGTTCAATGTATATCCATCTTCTTTTCAGGTATAACATCGAAAAATGCTTTACTCCGGGGATAAAATGGAATTTCGTGGACGAGAAGACGATTCATATATTCCAGAATTTTAAACACATCCGCTAAAACCTCTGTCACAACATGATCATAATGATCTTGTAAGATATTTAAACTTGACAAAACAGCAGAGTGAGCTGCTAACTTCGAAACTAAGAGAGGAATTTATTAAGGCAAGATGTTCGAATTACTCTATCTGCATCATGCTTCTCTCTTAGTGTCACTTACATCATCATTACTTTCATGTCAATACCTACAATTTTCATCTTCCTATCATCTTGCTGGACAAGGAAAAACTGCACCACACGTTTGGGAAGTTTATATCACAATTACAGGCCAGGTGATATCCGTCACGCTTCTTAACTTTGCACTTCACATCCTGACAGGAAACCGGAGAGAGGGGCAGTAACAGGTACTGATATCAAACAATTCCTTCATTTTTTTCCTGATATGCAGCTTTTTTGCTCACATTCTTGTTTTATTAAGTTTAATTTCTCTGCTGTAAATTTTCTCAATAGTTTTCTGAATAAGAAGAGCATTCTATTACCAACTGCTTTTTCCCATATTTCTGAACAATCCTGTGTGATCATCTTGATAATCCGTGAGACATGGGCAAACTTTCCTTTGTCACATTTATATCGCCAGCAGTTTTTTAACAACTTGCCTTGTAGAGCCAAACAATGCATACTCTGTGGCTGCCATCGCTAATGCAAATAAGAAAAGAGAAAGACTTAGTGAATGAACAGAATTGAATATAAACATCGTACATTTATACAATGTACATTGCACTGCACCAAAACAACATAACTGAATTTTTAAATTTCAATTGAAAATGCTGCAGAATAAACCTCGATCTATCAGCTTCAAATTTGGCATGGAGTCTTAGACGTATAAGGAACAGGCCATGAAGCGTGAAGCTTTGAGGAAAATTTCACTGTTCCCTACTGTAGTGGTCACTTAGAAGGCAGAAAGCGCCAAATACGAAATATTAATTCCAAATATGATTGAAGAATATAAAAATTTATGATGCAGAGTGACATTAAAGGCGCATATTTTTGCACTCCCATCTCTCCAACTTTCCGGAAAACCCAGCAGTATTCTGCGACGAACATGGTGAAAGACTACACCAAACTATTGTGAAAATGGAAAATCGTTATAAAGCCAAGTGGAGTCCTGCTATTCAAGATGACATTTGCTGTACTCTTCATAGGAACAGGCCAGACGCTAAAAGTACAAATACAGGAATCCCTCGATTAGTGCGACTAATGTGTACTTTAAAAATACGCTCTAAACGAAAACGCATTAATCGAATATAAATAAGATAGTTACCCATCTTCCATTTTTAAATTTTAGAAAATTTCAATTACTATGGATAGACTTAAGTGTGTTTTACCGCACTAATCGAGTATTATGTATGGATTAATCAAAATTGTCATATAAAAATTTTAGCGCACTAATCTAAAACGCATTAATCGAAGGATTCTTGTACTCTAATTTTTTTTAGCAAAAGTTTTCTTTTAATAAATAAGCCTGTGGCTTCTTACATATTTTAGATGAAATAAAACGTTCGTATGAACACGTTTAATACCTATACATATAATTATAAATCTAAATTTTTCGAAATTTTGAAATTTACAAAAAACAAAACAAAAAATAGAGTCATTCCATGAAAAATGGAGTTCATTTTTGTGATCTACTCCAAAAACCACCCTAGAAAAGTCCATTCATGTTCCTGTAGCAAAACCATTATTGAGGAATTGTCACTGACGTCAAAAGAAAGCGTTTAGACTTTACTTTAAATTTCATATATTAATATATTTCCGTTCTTCTGTACATTCACGTCATTATTATTATTATTATTATTATTATTATTATTATTATTATTATTATTATTAATGTTGTTGTTATTGCTATTGTTGTTGTTGTTGTTGTTATTATTATTATTATCATTATTGTTATTGCTATTATTATTATTCACACCTTTATTAATCGTATTCTAATTGATAATATCTATTACCAAGTAATCGGTGTCAATATTTTCTTCTTCAATAGCTGGATCTTTTTACCATTTTCCTCTCCTGTTTCGATAAGCTATATTTACATTAAATATTACCATATTACCATTTCATTTCTCCATAAAGCCTAATTCTATGTATACGAGTATTGTAACGAATATTCTTTTGGAATGTGTAATTCTGGGTCAGTCTGTTGCATTCACTTTGACAAAAATCCCCCCGTGGAAAGCAAGAAAGTATTTTTTCTCCACCCTCAAACGATGGGTTAAATAGCAGAGAAAACTAGGTGTCTTGGAGATGGAAACTGAATTATAACCCAGTCTGAAAATGGATTGATTCCAAAATGCTGTTCTGTTTTATTTAGATATACTGATTAGTGATAAAATCGAAGTACCCGTGATATACTTACAAACCTAAATGGGTTAAAGGAATCGTGATCGCGGATAAATATTTATAAACCATAATTTTGGAAATCTTTACTGAATTATGTTGGAAAATTTCCAAATTTTCACCTGAAATACAGAAAATACGAATCAAAAGGAAACTCAGTCAGTTATGTGCTATACGTGAGAAATGCTTAGGCGATCATGTATCTTTTGATACATGACTGACGAGGTAGATTTTTCCCGCAGTAGGTTGCTATTTCTTTCTGCGGTAGACCACTTGCCATTCAAGTCTGTCCTGCTAGCTGGAGTGGAGTGGTGAGAAGACGGATTCATACTTTTCCTTAGGGTATTAGCAATGAGTAAATGCAATGGATTTTTTTTTAAGCATTTCACCCCAAGCAAGGCAGGAAGCCACTAGGACGCAAGGGGTTACAGAAAATTTAGAGCAAGATCAGATAGGAGTGATAGAAGAAAGGATGAGGGTAGTGGATAGATCAAGGCAACTGGAGATGTCGATTGACATTACACTTGAATAGCTGGAGATTATAGCTCACAGGGAAACAGGAAAAGGGAAGGGAGTTCCACAGGCGAGAGGTGCGAGACATGAAGCTATTAGAGTAGAAGAGACGGCTACATTTAAGAGTTTCGACAGTGAAGGGGTGAGAGCGGGATGCCAGCCTCGGTAAGGCGCTGGAACTCATGACGTCTGGGAACCAGCGAATGCAGCTCCTCGGAGCAATTTCCATGAAAGTATTTGTAGAACAGACAGAGGGAGGCGGCGGCGCGTCTGTGAGAAAGTGACGCCAGGGCAGGGCCAACTACATTGCATATCCGCCTCTGGAGCCTAACAAGAACCCCGAGGCAAACAGAAGGGGCTCCAGACCATATATGGCAGCAATACTCCATGCAAGGTCAAATTGTTGATTTGTAGATCTGGAGGATCGATTCCGGGGAGAAAAATTTCCTGGCGCGGCTCAGGGAGCCAACTTTCCTTGCAGTGGACGAGGCAATTGATTCAATGTATTTATTCCATCTCAGGTCAGCAGTCAACGTGAGACCGAGAAGCCGCAGAGAGTTGCTCTCGAGAAGTTGAGCGTCATACATTCTAATGGAGGGAAGGGAAGGATCTTTGTGGTGATTAATAGAGAGCAGTTTTGTCTTAGAAGCGTTGAAGTTGACCAGCCAATTAATGCCCCAGTTCACAATCGATTGGAGGTCCTTTTCAAGACGCACGGCCAGGCGAGTTTTGTCAGCAAGACTAGATTTGTTTTTGAGACAGGAATAAATTCTAGTGTCATCTGCGTAGATGGCAACTTGGGAAGTTATTGCGTCAGGAAGGTCATTTATGTAGATAAGGAATAGAGTGGGGCCTAGGATGGAGCCTTGAGGAACACTTGCGTTCGTTGGATAGGGACTGGAGGAGAATCCATTGAGAACGACCTTCAATTTACGGTTTGACAGGAATGATCGTATTAGGTTATATAATCGACCCGTAATGCCATAACCCTGGAGCTTGCGAAGAAGGCCGGCATGCCAAACCCTATCAAATGCTTTGGAGATGTCTAGTGCCACTGCTCGGGCTTCCCCGTTATTTTGAAGAGCTCGGTAGACTGTTTCACTGATGGCCGTAAGCACATCGGCTGTAGATCGGGTAAAGCGGAAAACATATTGCTTGTCTGAGAGCAGATGATGGGATGTGAGGTGGTTAACCACCCCAATATTGATTCGACTAGAATTCGAACTTGGCTCTCCGATTCCTTAATCCAGGCCGCTATCCATTATTCCACCGCACGCAGAAAGTAAGGCGTCAGTATAAACTAAGGTCATCTTTCTTTTGCATATATAGTGATTCCATTTAAAATTTGTATTTGATTTCAGTGAGAAGTAGAAAATCTTCTAATATATTACATTGAAGTTTTCACATTCTAAGGTTATAGTCTTATTTAAGTAATCATTTCACCCCAAGTCAGGCGATAAGGACATTAAGACGCAAATCATAATTGGACGTGAAAGTGTATGAGAAGGTTTTCGTCCGAAAGGAAATAAAAATTCAATATTCACGAAGGCAGATGTTGGCAGTTAATGTTGAATTTAAAATTTTCAAGATTGCAGGCGACAGGGAAGCAAGTTACCGTAAGAGAGTTCCACAGGCGAGAAGTGCGAAAGAAGAAACTGTTTAAAGAGAACTTTCGATAACCTCTATTAGGTTGGTGCGAAAATAACGTCGTTTTCTCACATGTATTACTATGTGAGAAAACGACATTATTTTTGCACCAACATAATAGCTATTTCAACAGTAAAGCGATGAAAAATAGTTACCAATCTTAATTACGTATTACGCTTAAATTCAAAGTTACCAAGGAGGAGAGCTACCATAAGAATATTTATAGAAAGGACAAAGGGAAGCCACGCCATGGCGGTGGTAAATTAACTGAAGCCAAGATTCCAGATAACTTCAGTACAAAAGAAATAGAAAGCCTCAAGAAGAAAGCAAGAGGGTTTGAGTGAACCTTTTTAAAACGTTGTTTTTCAAAATAGTCCTCTATACATTTACGATCATTGTCTTTTTTGCGTGTTTTATTATTAAGTCTCTCTACCTTACTCGGCTAGATTTGTTAAATATATCCTTACAATTGCCTTTCCTTTGTAGGTTCACTCAGCTTCGAAAGCAGATGATTTAACAAAAGCTGACAGAGACATAGCACATTCAAATATACGCTCATAACAACCACAAACACAAAATCCAGTTGGCACTTTCCATCTGCTTCAGTTGTAAATGTTGTAAAAAGTTTAAAATAAGATGTTAACTTTTCATGTTGGACGTTATTAAGACTTAAAAGCTACCACCTGTCGTTGTGTTCCTCACCGATGAAAGTACACTCTCGTCTGCGTTTCTCTGGAAAAGATGTATTTCATAAATAGCTTTAACACCATCTTGCAAACATTCTCTGCAAAACCAATATTATTATTGTGTTTACTATCTACAAAGAATTAACAGTAAACAGTTTGTTTTTTGGGTTAAGACACAAGAGTTCTTGTCTGTCAAGAACGTATTTCTAGGTAATAATAACATTCCGTCTTTTTAATTATACAAAGGCACAAAATGGTGCTACTGGAAATGAAAAGTGCCTGTAACTACTTATGATTAAATAGTAGACATCCAGGAGGTGAACTTTGCATTTTAGTCTACTTAGTTTTAATAGGATCCTCTCGTAATTACGGACAAGTTTCTAATTATGCTTATTAAAGCAAGAAAACATTACCATGTTGATACATATTCATTTTATTCCAAGTACTTTCGATATTAGCACAATGTCATCATCAGGGTCTTGTTTTTTCTAAGACAAAAAATTGTTGTGTTCATCATTTTTCTAAGACAAGAATATATTTCCGGGTAATAATAGTAAAGCGTTTTTTAATTATTCAAAGACACAAAATGGCGTTGCTGGAAATGAAAATGAAAACCTTTTCAAAGTGACTGTAATTACCAGTGATTAAATAGTTGACCTTCAGGAGGTGAGTTTTACATTTTAGTAGTCCTCCGACAAAGCGGGAAGCCTATTTAGATTATTGGAATATTTATTGTTCATTGCAAGAATTGTTTGTATCGTTATCATTTCGGCCAACCTATATGAATTAATATACTCTTCCAGTGATAGGGATTTTAACAGTTTTCTGATGTTGACAGGTTACTTCAGCTAAAAACAATTCATCCTACGATTAGTGAGCAAAACAAAAACTATTTACTGCAAATTATTTGGTGGTGTGAGATTGGTGGTTATTCTCTCTCTCTCTATATATATATATATATAGTCTTAAGGTGTGCTATATTTATAGGATAAAGTGCTCCATATCAGAGATAGAGCGTATGTAAATATAAATATAAAAGTAAACATTGAAGTCAACACTCAGAGGCGACTGTCTGTTTCATTCTAGACGCAATTGTCAGGCTGCATGACGATTGCGTCTAGTATGAAAAAGCCTGTCGCCTCTGAGTGTTGACTTCAATGTTCACTTATATATATATATATATATATATATATATATATATATATATATATATATAATTTTGCCAAAAATATTTACAGTCAAGTCTCCTGAAGAGAGTATGTAATGTCACGAACTCAGATTAGAGACAAAATAAATGAACATTGAATTATATATAGATCTGTATATATGGGATAGTGCAGTTATACATATAGATTTTAATATGAAGTTTTATCATAAGTCATAAGGAAATGGAATGATAGTTTGAAATTAGAGTGCATGCGGGTAGCGTAACGGTTCAAGGCGAGAAAATGGAATCGTAGAGTTCAAATTTCGACCCTGTCCGTTACCTTAAATTTCGTTCTAAGGATCTTGACAAAATACCCGTCTCTTTTCTTGCAGTCTCGCTGAACTATCAAAGTAGAGTAGGGCCGCTAGCAGTGAAGAATATTCACTGTAAGAGAAGGACATAGTAGGATTTATATAAATAAATTATTAGGTCGGTGCAAAAATAATGTCGTTTTCTCACATAAAGTTGAACGTCAAAAAACGACATTAATCTTGCACCAACCTAATGCATATAACCGATATCTTTGAATTTCTTTTATATTTCATTTATATATGCTCTCTAATAAATACATCGAACTTTTTTTGTGGATAGGTTTTAATATTTTTATTATTAGAATTACACTGGTATTATTTACCCACGGATATTTACCTATATATATATATATATATATATATATATATATATATATATATATATATATATTCTATTTATACGTTATTTTTATAGGTACAAATATTTAAGTAAAAGTAAATTGAGGGGAGAGATGGATTTATACCTTTTCAAATGGTATTTGCCCGAATTCTATTTTAATTCGAACTCGGAGGACATATGTTTTCTATGAAATTTCTCGGACATTCAGGCCGGTAAATATAGTTAATACTGTTTATTGTAAACAGAGAATTTATTTAAATATTTGCATCTATAAAAATAACGTATAAACAGATTATATATACATACATACATATATATATATATATATATATATATATATATATATATATATATATATGCGCTCGGTAAGGGGACGATGGAGTAATGGATTGATGAATCGGAGATTCATTTCCATTCGGGCAAACATCATAGCAAAAGGTATAAATTCATCTCTTTCGCCCCGCAGCTATGGGTAATTAGCAGGACAGAATGGGTCCGATAGGCGGTTTAGGAGAAGACAAACTCTGTTTTTAAAATCTACAACTATGAACAGTCTATGTTGGGTAGCCATGTTTGGCAACCAGATTAGGAGAAGGAAAACTCGGAATTCCGGAGCCAGAGTCCCTAAGACAGTCCGACGTGATGTTCAATTTCGTTGTAGCTGATCCTGCGAAGACGCCAGTATCAAGGTGTATTGGCTTCTGCCTTCCCCCTTAAACAAAATCGGTGGCGTGGTATGTGGAGAAGTGCTGCATGGGTAACTGCCAATTTCTCATATAAAAATAACCCCGCACAGGCCTGTGCCTTAGGGAGGGTATAAATCTTCGGGCGCAGATCCATAGTTTCTCCAAACCGATGGTTACCTTAAATATATAGGATCAAATAAACCATTCTGTTAATCCTCTGTGACTGATGATTTCTGAGACACAATGAAAAAGAATTTCTAGAAATGGAATTATATTTTTCAGAAACTATGAGAAAAGAAAAAGTCCTGAACAGCATATAAACGATTAAAATCTACCCTCTGAGCAATTAAGGTTTTTAAGCTGCTTTGGTCAAAAGTGGTCATAATTAATGAAGAATTTTAAACCATAATTTCCACCAATGTCTTAAGAAGAGGAAACGAAATATCTCCATTAAAAATACGTTTCCAGAGATATACTTGTTGCATTCTCAATATAACTGTTACTTCTGTATACCCAATGAAGTTTAAATATTTGTGAGCGGATAAATTTTTGCCGCGAAATATCAGCCAAATATCTCGTCTGCTGCAGCTCAAGGGAACCCAATAATTTTACTGCTTTCATCATTTATTAGTTATTAAAATAAATCTCCGGATAATCTCAGTTCTTTCCGAAGTTTTAAGTGGTGTTCTATGTTTTTCTAGCACAGTATATTACATTTTTTCAGTTACAAGACGACTCATATTTCTATTGCTACATTAATGTAAAGTGGAAATATTCCATATTTGATTTATTGTTGACAGAAAGACAGACTTAACTTTCTGGTGGCCAAGTGCTTCTTTATCCAAGAAAAATGGAAAACTTAAATCACTGTCATGCAGAAGTTTGAATATCAAAACTGTTATATGCATGTTGATATATCTTTTGGAAGAAAAAAAAATTTGATACGTCAATTATAAATGTCAATTGGACTTATCGATAGACATATATAGACTTAATGTGTGAATAGCTTGTTTTCAAGTTGCAGACGCCTATGGATAAGCGCTGCTTGATTAATAGTTTTGGAAAATAAATATGCACACATATATGTATATAATATGCTTCGTACCTGTTTCCAAGTTCACCCGTTTGCTAGGGTGGCTAGATAATCCTTGTGCAGATCCTTGCTCAGACACGAATACATATATTTTTTCAAAACTCAAAGAGAAAAAGTGTGGCTTATACTGTACTGAGCAGAATTTAGTTACTACTTTTACATGGTTTACTGCCACATCACGTTGAAACACCGGCTTCTGTACGATCACCAAAGTTAAGCAACGTCGATCGCAGTCAGTACCTACATTATTGACCACTTGGTAATATAAGGTAGTGTAAGGTTGGGTGTGTGGGTAGTGTAATAGATATTCTGCGAATAGTTAATCGAAGATTCGAGTTTCAATTCTAGTTAGGTTCCTTATATTTACTTACCCTGAATTTATGGGTATTTACAACATTTAGTAACTTCTACATGACTAACCTTGAAAATAAGATATTTAACACCACTCAAAAAATCTCCATCTGCCTAAGATATGTAGATAATATCCTTATCTCAGTTAACAACATAGATGAAATACACGAACTTCAAGAAAATGTTGAAAAAATTCGTTCTTAACTTCATTTATGAACTTCGTTGATGAAATAATTAGACCAGCCATTAGAAATATGAAACCGCCTTCCCTCTGCTATGGGTAAATTAGTAAGTCTTGTATTTCCAATTCATTATTATTTCACCATCCACCCACCAAATTCTTAAAATCTAAAAATAGTTTCTGGCTTTAAATAACCTGCAAAGGCCGTAGAAAACGAATCAATCAATACATCCTCCTGATGTGGACATGTTAAACAAATCCAGTATGCTGAAAACTTTGGTAACGATCACGTGTGACTTCTTGATAGCACAAATATCAACGGCTTCAAAACAGTTTCGACGAACGTATTTTAAACTCTCTCTCGATTTTTCTAGGGTAACTGTTTTTCTTTATCAATCCGACCGATTTTTGACACTTTAAACGTTAGTTTCAGTGGAGACTCATATTTGAGTAAAACACACCATTTATTAAACAGTATGTTTATTCATTTATCGCCCTGAATATTCGAGAAATCTTATTAAAGAAAAATATGGGCTCTCCAACAGAACATGAAAAAGACTTTGCTTCAAGGCCCATTTCAGACTTTACTAGATTTGCAAGGGATGCTCCGTGGCCGAGTCGATTAGGGCACGTCGGATCTAACGACGGTTTCTCTCAGCCTAACAACTGCGTTTAGCATGTAAAAGACTGTCGCCTCTGGGTGTTGACTTCCATGTCGACTTTTATATTTACATACGCTCTATCCTTGACAACCCATAAATATAGCATACCTCCAAAATATTTTTGGATGGTCTGTCTGCAAAACTATAGATTTGAGATGCTGAAGGTATTACCAATCAGCTAAGTGACAAATTTTATATTTGTAGTAATCCTACACACACACACACACACACACACGCACACACACACATGCATATGTGTGTGTTTATGTGTGTTTCATTGAATATGGACATATTATGCCTATTTATTTTTACTAAAACCAAGTTCTCCAATTATCTTGATGGTAACTTTGTTAAGTTGAAATTCATCAAGGAAGGCATCGTAGTTCTTGTTAGCCCAAGTACTTTCGATCTTCACTAAGATCGTCCTCATGGCTGCATTGCGAAGACAAACTTAATGTAACTGTAGTCGTCGTGAGGGTGATATTTGTAAGTTATTGCACCATATATACCTAATTAATACAATATTAAATCAACTGAAGAACGAATACAAAACCTCAAAACACAAAAACCTAATAATAAAACCCTATCCTCACTTGATGTTAACATTTTATTTACCAATGTCCAATCCCAGGAAACGATTGATATAATTACATTGTAACATTTACAACAATCCATCTCTCCCTCAACTAAAAATTAAACCTAATATATCGAGAAAACTAATTTTGAATTGTAGCACTGGGGTTTCTTTCTATGGCCATCAAAATAATCTCTACGTACAACGTGATGGCGTTTCCATGGGTTCAATTCTAGGACAAACATTTAGTAACTTCTACGTGACTAACCTTGAAAATAAGATATTTAACACCACTCAAAAAATCTCCATCTGCCTAAGATATGTAGATAATATCCTTATCTCAGTTAACAACATAGATGAAATAGACGAACTACAAGAAAATGTTGAAAAAATTTCGTTCTTAACTTCATTTATGAACTTCGTTGATGAAATATTTAGACCAGCCATTAGAAATATTAACATTAATGCAAAAGAACATAATACTTCCTCAAATAACCCAAAACATAGCAATCTACTATATTGTAATCAAATGCATTATAACTATAATCAAAATGAAAAAAAATCCTAATGAAGTACTAATATATTGCCCACTGATTCCAGTAACAAAATAAAACTAATTATATCAATCAGTTATATGATATGCATGATACACGCTTAGCCGATCATGTATCTTTCGATACATGACTGACGAGGTAGATTTTTTTCCTCTACAGCCAAATAAATCATGCACAATAGCCGTTCTCCTAAAACAAGTGATGTGGAAAAGACCAGCATTGTATATCACTTTAGAAAAGTGTATCTCAGTCAAAAAAAGTAAGTATATATATATATTGGCGTGACAACCACAACATTATCAAGACGTCTTACACCCCGTTTGTCGGATACAAGTTCTATTGTGCAGCATTTAAAACACATTCTTTCTCTACTTTCACAATAGAGGGAAATACCTGTTGACAACACTAATATACTACACAATGAAAATAATAAATACAAACTACAAATTCTCGAGGCCCTATATATAAAAATCAACCAAACAACACCGAACAAAATTTATTATAAGGATAGTTGCAATGTTGTAACATTCATTTGAGAAGACTAACATTTAACGCAATGTTGCATTTTTACCATCACTGGTTAACTCCCTGCTTTACATAAAACATCGCAGCTACAACGGTTAAATTTAAAATAATTAAAACAGAGCGCGTTCATACGTGTTTATAAAAATCATAATCACAACGATCACTATTACATTAAATTTGTCTTCGCAATTCATCTATGAGGATGATCTCGGAAGAGATCGAAAGTACTTGGGTTAACAAGAACTACGAAGCCTTAGATAGGGATAGAGAACTAGAAAGAATCATTGTAAAAATAAATAGCCATAATGTCTATATTATTCATTAAAACATGACAGAATGAAGATATGTGGCATATATATACCTATATATATATATATATATATATATATATATATATATATATATATATGTATATGACACAAAGTTATGTGTTTATTTACACACACACACATATATATGTATGTATGTATATATATAAGACAAAGTTTTCAAAGATTGTTATTTCATTCAAAAAACATTCCATTCCACAAAGTTTCACATATTTTGGAATTTGAAAAGATATTATGGTGTCAGTACGTCTGAGAACTTTTCATTGCCCACTCGAATATAGAGAATGTCAATTTTTATGTAAGTCAATAATCTCAAAATAAATTTCGCATTAACCAGCCGATTTTGGCAAAATTACGAGAACATTGACTTGTAAATTGCATTATGGATTAACATATGATATACTGCAGATTTTAATGAGGTAGACATACACCCCCCCACATATATATATATAGGCACACACACGCACACATACACACATATATATATATATATATATATATATATATATATATATATATATATAAATATATATATGTATGTATGTATGTATGTATGTATAAGTGTGTGTGCGCTAGCCCGTTAAAAATTCACATTTAAATATATGTATATAAAAGAATATTATTGGGCAAATAAGACCATCTTCAAAAAGTGGTTGGCCCGTTTAGGATCAAAGTGTAGTATCTGTGCTTTGTGATCATGCGGGCTGGCTTCTGTCGAACTCTCTAATGCAGAGAGGAACTCGGAGGAAGCTTTGCCGAAGGGCAAGGTTTCCTTCGGGGAGGTAGACAGGACCTGAACCCGTCTAGGCGGTTCAAAGGTCATATTTTTGGCCGAGCCTACGGGCTCGCGGGCTACCCACATTAAACCGGCCTTGTGCCACATTCGATCCTCGTGGGTGGATTGATAAATACCATCTGCAAAAAGTGGTATTTAATTATTTTGTTTGATTTTCAGCACAACTTCGTATATGAACATTTTCGCAGCAGAGTTGACATGCGTTTCGATCTAGACATGTATATTTAAATAACACCTTTACAAACCTTGGGGCAGGTTCCTGACATCAAAACAAGGTAAAATGTCCGTATAAACATACGTTCAAAAGCTATCGTTGTACCTCCCCTTGCATGTATATACGCATAACTGACGGACCCTTTCAAATACTACCACACGGTGTCGAATCGTTTCGCAGACCCCCATGACACGTCGATGAAGTGTCTCCGCTTTATTAAAGTATGTTGCATAAACCAATTTTTTTTAGGCTTCCCCACACATAAAAATCGAAAGTTGTGAGGTCGGCGGAACGTTCAGACTATGGAACCGGTCCTCATCAATCTATCCGTCTTTCATGATAAATGCATCGCGGACAATGTGACTATAATGTGCTGGAGCCCCATAATGCATGAACCAGATGCGTTTTCTTATTAGCAGGGATACTTCCTCTAGCAGGTCTGGAAGTGTGTTCAAAATAATATCTTTGTAGGCACGTGTAAGACGTGCTAGGAGAACATATTGACCTACCAGGCAGTCACCTACAGTCCACACATTAATTGTAAATTGATGCTGATGTTTCGTCAGTATTGCATCATGGGGATCCCGATCCGCCCACAAATGTTGACTTTGTAAATTTGTTAATCCATTTATTTCAAATGCTGCCTCATTCGTAAACAAGATTGAAGAGACAAACAACGGATCGGCATTTTGTGCAAAAAACCATCGTCAAAGTTCTCCCATGGTGAGGGATCAGAGGGCAAATGACCTTGCACACGTTGCAAATGATACGAATGCAGGAGCTACACTTGATTTACTCTCCATGAGATACCATGAGATGTACGACATGCTAGAGCCACTTCCCGTGTGCTGATACTTTGATCGTCTCCGACAGCATGGGGAGTGTGTTCTTCGTGTTCAAGAGTGAGAACGTATCTTGATTTCCTCGCGCCATAGTTTGACTCCAACGTAATTAAAATTTGAAGATGGAAGCTATATTTAAAGCTTATCTGTTATAGTCAACTTAGTTGAATATGCTTCGCGTGGGAAAATTCCTCATACCAAATTCATTTTATTATTTTTCATCGAAAAAATAACTCATCTATATGCATTGTCATGTAGAAACCTGATTTTAAGGCTTCTCTATTCAGTAAAATTACTTAAACATCGACACAAGCAAACATAACATATTTATAACCATTTCACTAGGATTCAGTCATTGGCAATACAGTACTACATTCATATCCATTCACATAGAGAGTATCTGACTTTTTATTTCAAAATGCTTTGATTTTACTATCAAGAATGAAAACTGCTGGATCCAATTACGTTTAGCGACTTTCTGGTATATCGTATTGAATCCAATTTTAATCTCCAGTTATATTTCACATCAAAATATTATTTTCCTGTGTGACAGGAATGATAGGTGGTGTCAGTTCAACGATTTTTTAAAAATATTGCCTATGTTTTGCAAACATTTTATCGAATGGTCGGCAGTTTCTTTTTCAGCCAGTTCCAACGTTGATTGAGTCGGACAATCAATTAGAAGAATTTAAGAATGATCTCCATCTGTGTGGTTTCTCTTACAAATAAAAATGGACGTTTTTTTGATATTCGTAAAATTTCATGAGACGTACGACTAGTAGTCGGTACAATTTACATAAGATTTGTCAATCATTTCATTTTGATATTTCTGAGGGGTCATTCTTATTTACAATATTTACATTCAATTTATTGTAATAACCGATCAGTACTAAAAATACGAATAAAAAAAATAGAGCAATGTTATTTATTTTATGATATTGCATCGAAAATATGTCAAAATTGCTACACAATTGCATTCGATTTTAGATGCTTATAAAACGTTTTCGATGTAATATCCTAAAATAATATATATATATATATATATATATGTGTGTGTGTGTGTGTGTGTGTGAGTGTGTGAGTGCATAAATTCTAGAACTTTATAATTCATCTCGAATCTAATGCATGATTTCATATAAGACTATAGAGGTACTAATAAATCTAAACACATCACTATGATCATTGTCGGTCACTGATTTGGCTCCAGTGGGGCATTTTGGTGTATATTATTCAAATGTCGGAACCCCAATGTCAAAGCGGGCAGGCCATTGCACCGAAACCTCTGCTGCCACAAGTTTTGACTTTAGACTTACATTCTCATTGATTGGCAGCCAAACATGTTTAGAAAGCACACTTTATCCTGCTATTTAACCAATAGCTGAGGGACATAATAAATATGAATCGTATATAAAAAGCTTGTGCGAATGTGAAGGCTACGATCCTGAATGAAATTTCAACGTCGACAATCCCAGCGTTACGTGCACATCCGTATTTACATAATTGAAAATAGATAAGGTTTTATTGTCATAAATGCTTTATAAATATAGAAGCTGTATGTATAGACATACGTCTAGATGTATTAATCATGAAGAGCAATAAATAATTATATATTTATTTTCATACTAGATAGATATTTTCAGTCCCTTATATGTCGCTGGATTCTCAAATATTTAAAAGCTCTCAATTAAACTGAATTGGAAGCTACCCCTGTGTCGTATCAGTCTATGAATTGTTATTTGATACCTTAATATGGACAGTAACAGTGACAACAGGTAATTTTGTCTCAGTCATGTAATGATTATTATAGACAGACAGACTGACAGATAGATAGAGACATACGGACAGACAGCAGACAGGCAGATAGACAAATCAGGCAGACAGACTGACAGACAGATGGATAGAGACAGACTTACCGACAGATAGATAGAGACAGACAGACTGACAGATATAGGTACACGGACAGACAGCAAGATAGGTAGATAAAGTCAGACAGACTGACTGACAGATGCATAGAAAAAAGACAGACCGTCCGACCGACAGACAGACAGACAGATAGATAGATAGATAGATAGATAGATAGATAGATAGAAATAGATAGATAGGTATAGACAGACATAGATATAGATAGATCAACACAGATATAGATAGAAAGACAGACAGATAGACAGACAGATAATCAAGTAGGTAAACAGATTGGCATGATTAACTGATAGATAGATAGATAGATAGATAGATAGATAGATAGATAGATATAGACAGACAGACAGACATAGATCGACACAGATAGATAGATAGAAGTAGTTAGGTAGAAATAGATAGATAGATAGATAGATAGATAGATAGAAATAGATAGATAGGTATAGACAGACATAGATATAGATAGATCAACACAGATATAGATAGAAAGACAGACAGATAGACAGACAGATAATCAAGTAGGTAAACAGATTGGCATGATTAACTGATAGATAGATAGATAGATAGATAGATAGATAGATAGATAGATATAGACAGACAGACAGACAGACATAGATCGACACAGATAGATAGATAGAAGTAGTTAGGTAGAAATAGATAGATATATAGATAGATAGATAGATAGATAGATAGATAACGAACAGACAGGAATAGATAGATAGATAGATAGAAATAGATAGATAGGTATAGACAGACATAGATATAGATAGATCAACACAGATATAGATAGAAAGACAGACAGATAGACAGACAGATAATCAAGTAGGTAAACAGATTGGCATGATTAACTGATAGATAGATAGATAGATAGATAGATAGATAGATAGATAGATATAGACAGACAGACATAGATCGACACAGATAGATAGATAGATAGAAGTAGTTAGGTAGAAATAGATAGATAGATAGATAGATAGATAGATAGATAGAAATAGATAGATAGGTATAGACAGACATAGATATAGATAGATCAACACATATATAGATAGAAAGACAGACAGATAGACAGACAGATAATCAAGTAGGTAAACAGATTGGCATGATTAACTGATAGATAGATAGATAGATATAGACAGACAGACAGACATAGATCGACACAGATAGATAGAAGTAGTTAGGTAGAAATAGATAGATAGATAGATAGATAGAAATAGATAGATAGGTATAGACAGACATAGATATAGATAGATCAACACATATATAGATAGAAAGACAGACAGATAGACAGACAGATAATCAAGTAGGTAAACAGATTGGCATGATTAAATGATAGATAGATAGATAGATAGATAGATATAGACAGACAGACAGACATAGATCGACACAGATAGATAGAAGTAGTTAGGTAGAAATAGATAGATAGATAGATAGATAGATAGATAGATAGATAGATAGATAGAAATAGATAGATAGGTATAGACAGACATAGATATAGATAGATCAACACAGATATAGATAGAAAGACAGACAGATAGACAGATAATCAAGTAGGTAAACAGATTGGCATGATTAACTGATAGATAGATAGATAGATAGATAGATAGAAATAGATAGATAGGTATAGACAGACATAGATATAGATAGATCAACACAGATATAGATAGAAAGACAGACAGATAGACAGACAGATAATCAAGTAGGTAAACAGATTGGCATGATTAACTGATAGATAGATAGATAGATAGATAGATAGATAGATAGATATAGACAGACAGACAGACATAGATCGACACAGATAGATAGATAGAAGTAGTTAGGTAGAAATAGATAGATAGATAGATAGATAGATAGATAGATAGATAGATAGATAGAAATAGATAGATAGGTATAGACAGACATAGATATAGATAGATCAACACAGATATAGATAGAAAGACAGACAGATAGACAGACAGATAATCAAGTAGGTAAACAGATTGGCATGATTAACTGATAGATAGATAGATAGATAGATAGATAGATAGATATAGACAGACAGACAGACAGACATAGATCGACACAGATAGATAGATAGAAGTAGTTAGGTAGAAATAGATAGATAGATAGATAGATAGATAGATAGATAACGAACAGACAGGAATAGATAGATAGATAGATAGAAATAGATAGATAGGTATAGACAGACATAGATATAGATAGATCAACACAGATATAGATAGAAAGACAGACAGATAGACAGACAGATAATCAAGTAGGTAAACAGATTGGCATGATTAACTGATAGATAGATAGATAGATAGATAGATAGATAGATAGATAGATAGATAGATAGATAGATATAGACAGACAGACATAGATCGACACAGATAGATAGATAGATAGAAGTAGTTAGGTAGAAATAGATAGATAGATAGATAGATAGATAGATAGAAATAGATAGATAGGTATAGACAGACATAGATATAGATAGATCAACACATATATAGATAGAAAGACAGACAGATAGACAGACAGATAATCAAGTAGGTAAACAGATTGGCATGATTAACTGATAGATAGATAGATAGATATAGACAGACAGACAGACATAGATCGACACAGATAGATAGAAGTAGTTAGGTAGAAATAGATAGATAGATAGATAGATAGAAATAGATAGATAGGTATTTTGTAACACCAAAGAAAACAAGGATTGTGGCAGCATTCACCAACTTAAACAAGCGGACTGTCCAAATGAGTTGTAAGAGATTCCGATGTCGTCGTGAGGAGGTGGTTAAAGCCATTGGCGATTTTATTGAATAAATCTACTCTTTCGTATTTCATGTTATTTTTGTGTAATTTTGATAAATATATCTGTTAAAATGAGATGTCAGTGTTATTTTCATATTTTACGTAATTTGGACGACAATTTATTCATCGCACACAGTTTACACACACACATATTATAATTACGATAAACATGATATAACATTATAAAATATCTGAAGTTCGTTATAACAATTGCACTATGTCCAAAATAGATAATGTTCAACTAATTCGGGCATGCCGACATTTCAGACCTCGTACTGAGACAGTCTTCGGTGCTAAAGGCGGATTTATTAAGATGTGTCAAGAAAAGTCTAAAGATTATTCAAGAATTATGCATTTTTTACGAAATTCCTGAAAATGTATTCTAACTAACAGAACCAGTATTGTTGCAAATTGATATAATATACATTTTCAAACATTGTGATGTTGAAATGCCAGATATTCAGGTTTATGCTCAGATTTGTATAAAACGTTCTTGTATGTGCCGTGTCTCTTCAGGACTTTGGTAATCATGATTTATCACAAGTTCCCGTCCTTAATATTTTTTCTTTTCGCTATCTCTGCCAACCCCAAGTTCTTTAGGTAGGTTATTCACTGTTTTACTCTGTCCTTCTTATCTTTAATATATCCTGTCAATTTTCTAAGCCCTCTTTCCTCATTAAGAGCCCTAGTATGCTAAGTGTCCTTTCTACTTTCTATAAAACTGAAAATTTTAGCCCATGATATCCTCAGCATTTTTCTGTCGAACGACTTTTCTCTTGCCTCACGTCTCTTCTTTATCTATAATATAATACTGTCATATACAAGGACCAATATGATATAAGTTAACTACTCTTTTCTTTTTTTTCTAACGAGATTTTCCAGTTTTAAGATACTCTGCATTTTGAATGTTTCTTTCGCTATAACAATGTTTTTTTATTTTCGGATTTCCATATCGTATTTTCCGTCCTCTCTTGATTTAATTTAATATTTTGAACTCTTTTGTTTCTGGTATCTTCAATTTATAATTTGAATGTAGGGCTCTTCTTTTTGCTGACAACCATGCATTCTCTTATAATTTCTTCTTGCTTTCCTACGCTACATTCTGTAGCAGTTCTTGTAATTCCTTTCTGTGTCTGCTATCAAAACTATGACATCTGCGTATCTAATGTTGTTAAGATTATGATCTGCAATATTAATTGATTCTAAAAAATAATTACAATTTGCAAAATATTGTGTTCGAACCTCATGCTCATAACCTACCCAAAGTACGGTTAAAAATATTTGTAAACAATTTAGATAGTAGGCAATCCCATAATACCCCAAATCCGACAGCATTATAATTAATTACATTTCTGTCATACTTATATGCTTAAATGTACAGGCAATGTAGCAGTTTTATGTATGGAAAGGGAGATTCTGGCACCGAGATCCTTTCGTTCACTTTTGCACAAATATCCTTGGAAATATAGGAATCCTTATCTTCTACAAAGAGTTAATAACATGAGAGACCGGGTTCTCTAAGCTTAGTTGTGGACTAATCTAGAAGAAGCAAATGAAAACTGGTTTTGGCGTGTGTCTTGTAACACACTCACTAAAAAAAAGTCTTCGTTCTGATGAAGCTGTAGCTCTATACGCCAGCGAAAAATATAGGAATACAGATATACATTTAATCTGTATTAAGCTGGCTGCTTGTTTCCGTGTATTGGTAGGGTAACTAGCTCATCCCTCTTGTAGACTCCTGTTCAGCAACGATTGTGTTTATTGAACTCCCAGAAAGCCAAACTTTGCTGCATATTGCAACTACACTGCACATACCCTAGTTACAGTTTCGTGGAGGGGAGGAGAGCTCATTTGAACAAGGCCAGTGCACTCACTACATCGGTCACGATGACTTGTGGCAACCTGCTAGCACAATAATTAAAATAGTTCAGTATAATCAATTATACTTACAATGCGTGTACTAAAACATGGTATAGTAACTTCCCAATGCCGATAATATTAATAATCATCTCCTTGACAAATTGACCAATGTGCAATTCGATCCCTGAACAATGGTCCCAACACTAGCCTTCTCACTACTGGGTCGTACCTCCAAATACATACATAATTAATGTCTAAACTTTAACGGTATATGCTAGTAGGTTTTCGTAGATTTTTAAACGAATAAGGAACATAAAACTCCACTGAATTTCATGAAACACATCATTCGAAAATGCCGAAGTCTCTAGTGACTATAGTCTACCTCAGTGCTTTTTAAACTTTTTTTTTCTTGGTTGCATTTTCAGAATGAAAATTTGCACGCGCTTCTCCAAATTTTATGTGATAAATTTTACATTTAAAAATAAAGAAAAAATCAGAGAGGGACATAACCGCGGATTCGATGACAGAACATTATCATTAATACTTCTCTACACCAATTTGTGGAACCTTGTTACTATATTCATAATACTTGATATAATGCAAAATTATCACAATGATGAAAGGTCAATAATTATTCATAGCTATTTATACTGTGACTCATGCATGCATTTACGAGTAATCCATAATGATATTTAAAATTTTTTAAATCGTATTTATTTTTGGCATATGAATTGTTTTGAAACTGTTTCGAAATCTTTGACTGTCCTTCAGTCATTCCACCTGACCTGCTATCCTCTTCCTTTGCACTTATAAGTCGTGCTGCACATTTTGAGAACCACTCGCTTACTCAATGAGTTTAGAGGAGGCAATAATATTGCCGAAGCAAACCGAATTATTCATTTCGATTACAGTGTAGCATAACATTTAAATTAAATGAATTGTCGGCATTAGAAAATACGCCATAAACAAATCATCTCGATGAGTTTAACGATTGTACACAACAGAAAAAAGTATTCACACTGATGAATTAGGTCGACATTTGATTTATATCTTTTTAACGGTTCACTGTCATTGACAACTATTTTGTAATATGCAAATAAGTTCTTTCGATATGACTAAAACCAATGTACTTGTTTTTTTAAATATCCCTCTATAATTAAGAGATTACGAAGTGGCGGGGAACAGTGGATATTTTACAAGAATATAAATAGATGCATAAAAAAAAACTGAGATTTTACAAGAATATAAATAGATGTATAAAAAAGCTAAGTAGATGCGAACAGGTCATAGCACAGTCTGGAATTATCATATATCCAAGGAAAATATGTAAGTGACTTCTTCTTCTTCTATGGCGTGTCCCTTCAGAATATTAGTGATCCTAGCTTGCCACAATGTCCTGTTCTTTGTAGCTCTTTATACATTTTTCTTTTTGTTATCTCTCCAAAACCTTGTCCGACATCCATTTACTCAAGCTCTCTATGAAGGTTATGCGTTGTTTTCCTCTATACCTACATATAACCTACGTAGACAGCGAAAAATGTTAGAGCTGATCTCTTTTGCAAACAAAAGATTTAAACAATGATTTTAAGGAAAAGAACTCCAATGTGATCAATTGTAAATTCGTGGCTTTCCTTCATGATAGAACTAAAACTCTAGCGTAAATATCACATTTGAAAAATAGTAGTTCTGCTGTGGGAATTTTTTTTCTCCAGATGTTGACGAATCTAATTACAGCTGATTCTAGAATTTATAGAATCCTCTTCAGGAGGACTAGTTTTGAAAATTATGTTGTGCTAAAACCTGTTCACGGTACATTTTTCATTATTCCAAATTAAATTCTTTAAGAAAATTCTTATGAAAGTGGCGAAAACTTGGATGGAGTGACACAAACAATGCTAATGAATAAATTCTAATTAAAAATGAATATTTAATGTATTTTTCTGGCGCTAAATTTGTTTTCTTTTTCGAGAAAAATAGTTCTGTTTTTTTTTTTTTTATTATTTTATAAGGATAGAAATGAATTTCATCGCGGTTGTAGTAAGCTTTTTTATTTTGTCTGGTCTTGTAATTTCTAAATTTTTAGTGGTTTATATCTATAAACTTTCATTTTTATAGATAAAAATGTAATGTTTCAAAACAAATCAGTATTCTTTTTATAGAATCACGAAAATTGTTTCATCTTTAATGAACTGAAAATTACAAATTAAATAATAAATGTATTTGAGAAAAACTTTTACTTGGAGATTTGTGGATAACGTTCGCTTTTGCAGTGCCGATTAAATATTCACATATTATCAAAATGTTGTTAAAAATTCTGAAATAAAATAAATAAATAAAGTAAATGTTTTTGTTTTGAAAGTAAAATATAGTCTGCAAAACGTAAACAATATCTTTATCTATCTACTACCTACATATGCTGAGTTAATATCGATCTAGCATTTATCTCACGCCTTTCGCCATGTAGTATCTTTACAAGAGTCGGATCTGACCTAGAATGTAGTATGGTTGTAATATTAATACTGAAACTCCTTAATTTGCAACTTCTAGCATTGATGGGGTCAAATGTTTTTTTACACGGTTTTATAAGGGATGATTTATTTTCCATAATGTTGCTTCTTTTCTACAGACACAGTTGTTAGTCTGTCTCCAATCTACCGCTATTTCCATCGCAAATGTTCAGAAGAGTTCTACTTCTTAGTTTCAACATTAAGATATTTACTGTTAGGAAAGGTCATGCCACTTTATTGAGTGACGATTTTTTCTTCCACGTTCTAAAGGAAGTTTCACTCTGATATCTTTTTCTTAATCAGTTACACATTTGGAACAAACTTCCGTACTGTTATTTCTCTGAAACTAAATTTAAACACTTCAAGTCGTGGAACAATCATTATCTAGCCGCCTTACCCTAATTTCTTACCATGTTCTCTTCTATTCGTTTGACTCACGGCATTGATCATTACCATTTTGTTTGCAACCATCTACTTTGAATTTAATGGCATGGTCATGAGTTTACAGGGATAAATTTGAAAGGAACTATTAAGGAAAATTTAACTTAATGCTCTGCAAAATTTACATTCGTCATCTGAGCAATATTTATTTATACAAGATGTATAAAATGTAGCACAAGGCATAAAAGGGGGTGGGGGAAGAACGGTCTTCTTCTGTCTTACATCTAAACTTAGCTAGTCTCAGACACGGACCCAAACATACCAACAATAAACCAATCACCAAAACACCACATTCACTCCTATCTTTCTTACTGCGTCCACGATAATACCTCAGATTCTCTATGAAGTCCTAACTAGTCCCCTTATGTACAGATATTGTTCGTGGGGGGGGGTCATAAAATAACATTTTTTTTTTCTTTATCTGAGCGTAGAGCTGCCACACTTTTTTTTTTTTTTTTAATATCTCTTCAGGAGGAATGTGGTTATGGTCCTCCTTAGCTTTCTTTTTTTAATACTTGCTAATTGCCATGCATTCTTAAGAAAGAAAGTAGCGTGGTTGCCCGTTTTCTTCACGATGTGTTTAAATCCAACGTTGTTCTTTTCTGAGACTGGTTTCACTCATAGCTGGGAAGAAAAGAAATACTCATGCATTTCCGAAGTGAATGCAATCGCATCAGCCTGAATTTGAACTCGGCATGCTGAATTCATTTTTGATATTTTCTAGGATGATTCTCTTATATAACGAGATATTAGAAAGAAAATTGGTTAAGTCTTCACGTGAGTTCTTTACAGACGAGAAATTTTGAAAGCATACACCAAATAAATAAATAAATGACATCATCGTTTTTATTTTAAAAAAAAAAAAAAAAAAAAAAAAAAATGCCAAACCACAATGGAAGCGGTTAAGAAATGATCTAACTGGTATTTTTAGAATTACTATTGCGTTTTCAAGATTGTTTTTTACAAGACATTTTTGGTGAGTGAATATTGCATTAAAATATTTGTAAAATATAAAAAATGATTTTTTCAGATACAATTCCTACTAATTAACACATAGTTGGAAGCAAAAGAAATGTTTTTTTTTTACTAAGAGGATATAAATGTAACGAACACAACTTAACTTCGATCCCCGCTATCCGATCTCTCACTGCTATCTATTGCACCCCGCCCCTCCCAAAAAAAAATTTGAACGAGTAACATTAGTCTCATTCTATGTGTCTTGACCTTTGACGTAGATGATTATAGCTCTTCACATCTGCCTACCCTTTGTAGCGCTAAACAATTATTGCTTTTCCTAAACCTGCCATTAATTGCGTCACATAAGCTACTTATCTATGTTACACGCTGTTTCCCTCTACTTTTCTTGATATCATTAAGCCCTGTCAGTTTTAAATTTTTCAACTCTTCTTCTTTCATATGTCCGAGAAATGCCATCTCTCTTTCTGACTCAAAGTATTAGTATCCTTTTTGCTATCATTTTATTTAAAACTTCCTATTTGCTTACATGCTCCGGCCATGTTATTCTCAGTAGACTTCTGTAGAGTCACATCACTGTTGTCTCAAATCCCCACTTGATTTGTGATGAATTCTACCAGCATTCACTTCCATATACGAGGACAGATAGTACGTAGCAATTTATCACTCTTTTCTTTGTTTCTAATGTCGTTTTCTCTTTCTTAATACTTTGCTTAACCTTTGAAAGGCATCTTTTGCAATTTCCATGCGTCTTCAGATTGTGGTGCCACTTTCTTGCCAACGTTTATACTTCTGTATTTGCATGATTTTAATATATCTAATTCTTAGCTCAGATTTTAGGCTATTTCTCGCGTCGACGACTGTACATCCTGTTTTTTTAAATGGGAAAAGAAACAATGGCATACATTCAGAATGAGACTTTTCGAAGTTAGAATTCATTCTGATGTCGGAGAGAATTTCATCAGTCGATTTTACTTTGAACAATAGTCCCTATGCTTTGCTTTATTTAAGTGTCCGCAGTAGAGCAACGTATCTATTGTTAGCATATAACAGATATACGGCGACATCCCGCGGTTCTAATTAGCCACGGACAATTCATTCGATCAGTCACGAGCTGTTCAATCAAGCGGGTTTTCACAGAGATATCTACTAGACATAAGAATTGAGAGTCGGCTAATCGATTATTTGAAGTTACCAGAAGCCGCTTTTTTTTTTTTTTTTAGATTGTGTAGTTTGTCGATTGGATCTCTGAACACCCTCTGAATAAAGAGAATACAAACAAAAGAAAAACTTTAATTTAAAAACCACACTGAATATCCAACATCTTTTGTGATATTCTTTCGCGCATGTACGCATAAAACGATATTGATCATTAAATATTTCCCTTTTCACTGAATCAGATGCTGTCGAAACAGAAGTCCAAAAACCGGACCAACAGTCAGCGTTGTGATTTTCTAAGCGCAGTTTCAATGTGCTACACGGCCAAAAGTATGGGCCACCCAGTGAGGATCGAACTCACTATTCAGTTGTAATTGATCTAGCAATACAAGCTTCCTAACTATTACACCACGTAGGGGTTCTTTATTTTTTAAGCGTAGCTTAGATATGACCACAAAGACGAAAATATGGGACACCCAGTGAGGATCGAACTCATTTCTCAGTGGTAGTTGTTCCACTTACTTACCATTACACCTCATCGAGGTGTCAAAATAATTTTCCAAGCGAAGCTTAGATGCTGAGCCCAAAGTGGATCGAACTTACTATTCAGTCGCGAATGATTTCCTAATCGTAGCTTAGATGCGGCACAAGGCCGAAAGTGTGGGGTACCCAGTGACGATCGAACTCACTATTCAGTCGTAATTGATTTTGTGAGACAAGCTTGCTAACCATTACATCACGTCGAGGTACCCTGAACAGCAGTCAGTGTGAACGCGATCCCTTTACATATATAATCTTTATAATATTTAAAAGCGTTTATGATTTCACGGGAATAATTAAGAATTATTCGTATCATACTATAATAAAATCATAACCATCGTCTTAAAGAAATACGCCTTAAGAATAATAGAATGATCATTGGAAAAGCTTCTAAAATGTGCTTTTCATACACTATTGTTTACGTAGCAGTATTTTATTACATTTTAATTGTCTTTTATTTATATTTTCACTAATTTCCTCGTCTTTGTTATTGTCAAAACTTTTCGGCCGTTATGCCCTACGGACTTCTTCAAGTGTTTGTCGATCCGGATAGCCTTCAAGGAATTCAAATTCAACCCTTTATTCAATATATATCGGTGTAGATTGTTCACGTTCCGTTGTCAATGGCTAGTGATATCTCGTCTTGTTCTGCTAAGCGTGTTCACTTATTTTTCACTTTGTTCCCACAGAGTTTGTCTATATTACCCCGTTCATTTTAAACTCAATATTATTTCAACATTTTCACTAAGCGCTGTTTTAATCTACATGGCTTTTGTGATACGCTCCTGAACATAGAACTTTGAAGCTTGAATCTAATGTTTTTTTTCTGCCTGTTGCCGACTCAGCTACTGTCACGCTTTTCTTGCTGCAGCTTAAGACTTGCTGTCAATTCATTATTTGGTTATCGATCTTATGTCGTATTTATTTCTATGCTAGGCTTTTATAGGGTATCATATGCGTTGATTCCTACCGATGTTTATTTTTCCATTATTTTTCTGTCTAGTATAATTGATTCATCCCAAATGGATTGATGACCACAATTTTTACTTCGTACTTAGCGACATCCAGTGTATTGTATTATAAAAGAATATTACCTACTTGAAATATGTCTAATTTATTGCAACCTTCATATTAATTTGTCAGCGAATGTGCATGATTACTAAACTATTTTATTTCTTCTTTATATATTTAAGGATGAGGCACAGTGGAGTAATGGATAGCGGCTCGGATTGAGGAATCGGAGAGTCGAGTTCGAATTCCAGTCGAATCCATTACATTCACTTACGTACTAATACACTTGGTATGAATCCTCTTCTCCCCAAGCAGGACAGACCTGTTTCTGTAGCCTTGGATGGCAACTGGTCTACCGCAGAAAGAAATGGCAACCTACTGCGGAATAAAATCTGTCTCGTCAGTCATGTATCGAAAGATAAATTATCGCCTAAGCGTGTATCACGACTGATGGAGATATCGGCTGTTGTATGTGAAATAAAATCTTCACGATTATTGAAAAGTCTGCCCTTTTGAAAGTTGGTGCTTGCAATTTGTATTTTGTTCTGTATTTATTGTATAGTATACACTATTACGCGAATTTTATATCTACTCATGAATAGTATTAACAAAATGAAAGCTCAAGGTGTATAGGGTTATTTTTTTAAAAATATTACCTTCATCTTATTTATTAGACTATTTATTTAATAAATATATTTATATATATATATATATTTATTTATTTATTATTTTTTTCTAAATAGGAATGGATAAGTTCGCCTATCGTCCGATTCACACACCGCCCCCGTCTTTTGAACAAGAGTAGAGGTTCTTCCCTAGCTTCCTGTTCAGGATTTGGTTTCCGGTTTCTTCAAAAGTCTTATTCATCTTTATACTTCTAACGTCTCCGCATAAACTCTGAAATTTTATTTACTATTTACATTTGTAAATCTATTATCCGTTTTATACTCCTCCCCTAGCTTTTGAACGGGAGAAGAGATTTATCCCTTGTTTCCTGTTCAGGATTGGGTTTCCGTTTCCTTCTACAGTGTTTTCATTTTTTTTTCGCTCTCGTAACCCATTGCATCTTAGTGACATTATCACTTTGCTTGAAGTGAATTGATTAAAAAAACAAAACAAAACAAACTTAAACTGAGAACATATGTAGATATTAATGTACTTATATTCTATATTATTATGTCACAAGAAAAGTTCTATTTTTAATAGCAAATCTTCAAGTATTAATAAGTATATATTACAGATAATGCCTGAATGGGATATGATTTTTATCCGAAAATCTCCACCGAAAAATAGGTTTATCAAACTTCTAATATACTGCGAATATTTACATTCAGAATTAGTGAGGGAATACTTTTATTTCTGCTCGTAGAAATAGCATACATTATCAGATTAACAATGCAAACATTACTTTTACATACGCACCTGAATTAACTTATACATTTAGAACTTAGTAGACATTGTCCTTTAAGAAACTTAATTATTAATTGTAGGTAAATATATTTTCTTTCTATGTGCAGTGGAACTTTAAGACGTTGACGATCATCGCTCTTTACAATTTCCACTCTGTTGCAATAATTTTTGACGTTTTTCATCTCCCTTAAACCTTAAACATTGTTCTCTCATCCATTTATACAAGCTCGTTATGTAGTTTGTGCTAATTTCCATTGGCGCTATTGCCTTCGGTATGTCCTGTGAGTGTTAGAGAACTCTTTCCTCATTATGTTCCCTCGAAATTTCTGGTTTTAATTATGTGTGCTTCGTGTCTCCATTTTATTGGGTTGGTACCAAAATAATGTCGTTTTCTCACATAGTAACATATGTGAGAGAACGGCATTATTTTTGCACCAACCTAATAATTAAAAGATGGCATGGCAAAGGACGCCGTTAGGCATAAGATATTGAGTGGTCACAGAGATATCCACAGAAAAAGGACTAGAGACCTCTCGCCTCGACGCGAAAAAGGAAGACACATCCCACCTCTGCCTCGCTCGTCTACAGCAGAAGGTTAGAACCAGAATAAAATTTGCCTGCTGCTACAATCTAGTCTCCCGGTTTTCTTTCGTGTATATAACCAAAGAGTGATTTTATAGATCTGACCAAACTGTTATTTTAAAGCTACAAGCGTTTGACTGAAAGAACTTGTACCTTGAGAACGAACCTGGTGTCTGGTCTGAGCTGCAACGCTACATGTAGACAGATGTTGAAAATACGATGGAATAAACATGAGAGCAACGACTAAGTTTTATGTAAAATGAAAGCAAAAAGGATACGTACACTTAAAATCAGAAACAGACAGTTGAAATTTCTAGGTAACCGAATAAAGGAAAATGGCTCAGATATTTGGAAACTCAGAGGACACACAAGAGTTAGCGAAGACAACAGCGACTAACTGAGATAAAGAACTTGTGTAAATAGTTAACAGAACAGCAACTAGCTATAACAAAAAAAGACAAAACTTATAAAGAGTTATAAAGAAGATGACATTGAGGAAAACCATGATTGGCCAATGTCCTGAGAGGACATGGCACATAAAAGATGAAGCGAGAAATATACCTCGGACTTACTTCATCACTTTTTGAATTTTGCTTGCAACAATTCTCTGCTTGCATTAACGTAAAGAACAGAGAATATTCATTAACTTCTCGCCTTTATTGACAGCAATGACGCCGTAAATCTTTTCTTGCCTTGAACCTTTGTTTCTTTGAATAAGCAAAGATCAGACGTTAAATTTATAGATATTGGCAACTAGATATACTTTTTGTAATTTTCAAATAATTCGAAAAAATAACGCTAATATGACTATTAATACGAAACATGATATCTAGACTAGAAAATTTCGAAATCAGGTTTACTCATAAAAGTTAAGGGTTAGCAAGAATGCATCCTCGTGGCAATAAAATCTTCCTCGATTTAGTAACAGTGTTTCTGGAATTTGGTTATCAGGTAAAAAGATGCTTACAACAAAAGTAACATTTACATATCATTTTATAACCTGAGAATCAATGTAACCAGCAGGCCAAAATATGCTAGCGAGTTGTATTCTTTTTAATAAATACTAAATGGTTGATAAAGGCGTCGAAGTGCGTTAACTTTAGAACATTGAAAGTACTCAATTTCCCTTGAAGGTGTGATTCATATCCTTAGGACGGATTTAACTAAATAAGTGTGTTGAAAGCGGAAAGAGTCAGAATCCTTTCCAAATATGCAACTATAATTCCGTTTCCTTCTACACATGTAGTATTATGATTCATCCAATGCAGTGATATAGATCTTCCTTATTTGTATATAAAGTTTTCTGTTTATACAAATATGAACGCGAGTATTTTTGTGCATAGGCTAATGTGTCCAGCTTAAATAAGAAAGAAATGTTTGATTTATCATTAATATAAGGATGGATAAATATTTTTTGGAATTGGATTAGATTAGCTGCGTGCTTGATTTTTTTTATTTTTCTATTTTTAAGCGTAGAACTACTCAAAGTAATTTTTTTTTTTATGTACTGTAACCATTCAAGATATGATCCATCATGGGTCTCCACAACTTCCTCTCCCTTGTGGCTCTTAATAAATTTTGCACTTTTGTTATCACCCATAAACCTTGTTCCACCAGCAATTTACCCAAGCTCGTTAGTAAGTTTATGCGTTGTTTTCGTCTGTCCTCTTGCCTTCAGTCTTTCATGTGAGTATCATATTTTCCAAACCCTTTTCCCTCCATATGTGCCTTAGAAATTTCAACTGTCTCTTTCTGATGTTAAGTCTGATTGTCCTTTTTGTTTCAATTTTCTCCAAAGCTTCGTCGTTGCTCCCATATTCGGCCAATGGAATTCTCAGTATCGTTCTGTAGAACCACATTTAAAACTAAGGATATAAAGAAAGTAAGATAATACTATATACTACTAATTTATTCAGTCATTATTGAATAGTAATTTTCATTTTGAATTAACATGTACTATGAGATAATAGAAGCAAAGTGAGTGAATAATCTTTTGTTTCTAAATCATAACATTAGAACGTAATCATCAACGTCCAATGACTGTCTTTGCTTCCATTTTCCAATGAAATTTCTCCTGAACGAAAATTTGCAAGCCAACTTAGTACATACCGGTTAGTTATGACTACTTGACAACAAACAATATATATTTTTTGCCGATGTCACCAAAGCGTTATTCCCTTGCTTGAACTGCTATAACAATATGTGCCTTGCATTCTCTCCATCAGTGGGGCTAATTCCAAAAGCTAATCAGAATATTAAGAGACAGAAAATCTTCGTTCGAAACAAAGAAGAGTACTGAAAGGTTACGGTATATCTATCCTCGTATAAGGCAGTGAATACTGGACAAAAAGAGAAAGAAGAGACTTGAAGCAACAGAAATGTCGTTCTACAGAAGGATGCTGAGGATACCATGGATTGAAGATGGGAACAACGACGAGGTTTTAGAGAAAATAGAAACAAAAAGGAAACTTATACATCAAGAAGAGACAGTTGAAAATTTTAGGGCACTTAATTAGGAAGGAGGGCTTGGAAAATCTGTTACTCAGAAGACAGATTGAGGACAAAAGGGAGAGAGAAAAAACAACGTATAACATACTTAGTGAGTGTGAGTAAATGGATGACGGAACGGGGTTTAAGAGAAATAACGAAAAAAACAATATTTTTAAGAGCTATAAAGAACAGAAAATTGTAGAGTGCCATGATTGCCCATGCCCTGAGGGGACATGACACATAAAGAAATAGTAGTACACTGCCAATGTCGTTCAAATCTAAGTTTATGTTAGTCTACTCCGAATATATTATTAACTACCGCGTATGGATGGTACAAGGTGACCCATAAAAAACAGGAAATTTTAAATTTACAAAAGACGTTTCTCTCGTTGTACGGTCCGGCCTTCTTCAGGTGATTGGAATTTTGAACTGAACCCTTTATTTCGTTAATCGTGGTAGACTGTTCTAGTTCAACGTGCCATGCTTCTTCCGGATGTCTCAGTTATATCGCTTTAACTTAACTCTCCAAGTTTATGTTCATCATTGATTAGACAGGTACTGAACTTTGCGTCAAGTCACTGGATCCAGCCAACGCTTTTAGCCACTGGAGAGTTCAGTTAAAGCGCGATAACTGAGACATCCAGAAGAGGCATGGCAAGTGGAATTGGAACAATCTACCCGGTGGACGAAATAAAGGGTTCATTTCGAAATTCCAATCACCAGATTTGGTTTCTCGTTGTTGTGGACGAGTTGAATTCTCAAAATCTTTCGTATAATTCATTATGTAACATTTTACATACATTGTTTTATTTGTGCAAATTCTTAAAAAGGCTAGCGATTTTAAAACAAATTAAGCTCACTTGAAACATAACAACGCCGTTTCTAAACAAAGCGTTAGTAGAAGCTATAACACAGCTTTCCGTTAATTGAAATTCTGACTACTATAAAATTACATGCATTCATAAACCAACGTAAATACTTGACACTCTTCTGATATAAACATATTCTGTTTCTTCTGTTATACTAACGCAATTGATTCGGTTTTATTATAAGGAAAAGAAAAGGAAATATTTTTGCGTGAAGTTGTTTCGCAATGATTTATTATAATTCGTTTTTTCTAATTTGAAAGAAAACAAATACTCAATAATAACATTTATTTAAATTTTTAGATCTGTATTTGAAGATCGTTTATTTATTCGCTTTTCATGCTAATTCCTAAATGGTGACCGCTGACTCATTGAACACATTAACAAATATAAACTTGTTGACAATCGGAATGCATAACTATAGACTTTTGCTTGCCAAAATGAATTTAACGTCAGACGACAAATTGGTTATGTTCCAGAAACCTCTACAAAATACTGACTTAACCACTTGGTAGTGTACAGCTCTTTCTTTCCACTCGTTTTGGGGCAAGAATCCGGTATTAATAGGATGTCTTTTTATTACCAACTAGCTGAATAGAGCTAATTTCGTCGTTTTTGGCACGGCGCTCCCTGAAAATATTGTCTTCAATCTACATTTTTATTTGATGTCGCATACATAACTTTCGGAATTCCTTAGAAAATTTTCGTATTTGTGTAATTACATTTAAAAAAACTTTTATTTGAGAAATCAGTATTGCTACATCCGAACAAAACCTTGGTCAATTTTCGAAGATATTTCTTCTAAAATATAGAAGCAATCAAAAAATATTCCTGTTACAAGTAAGAAGATTCATTGGTAACTGCAAGCTATACTAAACCGAGTTATATAGAAAGTGATGTATCCACTCTGCTGTTTTCATAATCAGATGCTGTTCATAAATAATCAACATAAATCTAAAGTTACAACTATTTATATTTTCTCAGCAAACTTGAAAGATTCTGAAAAGAAATATAATATTTTCAGTAGTGAACTTTTGGCTGTATATTTTTCTATCAGGCATTTTCGTCATTTGTTAGTAGATAGATTTAATCACATTCACTGATCATAACTTTTGACTTTTCATTTAATATAAAAATTGAAAGATATACTCAGAGAAATACATCATTTATTCCATATTTCATATTTTCCACTGACACTGTCACATTTCTGAAAAGGAGGACATTGTTGCTGACGCATTTTTACGTATTAGCCATGCATAGCTATAGACTTTTGCTTACCAAAATGAATTTAATGTCAGATGACAAATTGGTTATGTTCCAGATACCTCTCCAAAATACTGACTTAACCACTTGCGTTGAGCTACTAAGTTTCGAGTATTTCCCAGAAACAATTCCAGGACACAGCAATGAATGAAATTGATAAAAATACTTCAGTTTAATTGACAATTTTTTCTATCAGTTATGAGCCACCTTCCGCTGCAAAAAGAAATTTCCAGTATTTGAAAAACATTTCGCATCCTGAAAAACGCTCATTGTCGTCTGATTTTTCTGCACAACATTTTTCATGACTGAACTTCGCTGTTTCTTAGGAATTTATGCAAGAGTTGGGAACATCCCATATGTCCTAACGAACTTTTTGAAAGACTTCATTGCCACTTTATAAGGCACATTTTGCCGCACAACTGGAAAGAAGCAAACAGAGGAATTACTTTAAAGATGACTTCTTGGCTATTGCATTAAAAGTAATGACGCAGAAATGGCATACTTTACTATTACGATTACTGAAGAATTTTTCCTAGCGACATGCAACAAAAATTCTTTAACATCCACTATGTTTCTCCTTAGAAATACCTCTGGGGAAATTTTAATTTACGCGACAAGTGTACAGTCTCCTCAACATATTTGCCTCCAGTTCTCAACAGTAGCGAAAACTTATTTAATAATAAAAATTAATAAGAGTCAACGGGAAGATTATTGATTACTTATCAGTTAATACACGACGTAGAGCTGCTGAGAAAAGTACTAATTCGTTTTGAAAACACGGGGACACTCGACTTTAAGGTCCGGTCTAACACAATAATCAAACACGTAAATGTAACTGTTTACGAAATGTCTCTAGTCTATGGAAATTGTCATCGCTATGCCCTGTTTTCAAGAATGCAAGTGAACGTCTCTCCCGTCGCAGTTACGCCTACTCAGTCTCTTTAGTGTCATCTGAAAACTTCTTTTATTTGTTTTTGCTTTAGTCATTTCATCCAAAGCAAGATAATAAAGCCACTAAGATTCAAGGTGTTTTTGTTGTCTAGTTTTCTATCAAATTTTAACAGTTTTCTTCTACCGTCGCTTTTGATGAAACCGCACACTATTACGTATCCACCACCAAAATTCCCTGTCTTTCTGGTCTATCTTGCATTGCTTCCTTAACCGACGGACCTTCTTGGATAATACCTTGCATTTGGATGCATTTAGTTTGCATTCATCACTAAAAATTACTTTGTGGAACTTTCCTGCATCCTATGTTAGTTATTCTTTTAAGTGAATGGGACATTCCGGCGTAGCTTATTTGGCGTGACTGATTCGGTGTAGCCGAAACGACATAGAAATTTTTCGGCAGAGGGACAATTAGGCTCCAGATTAGCACTTCGTCATTGTAGTCAAATTTGTTCTCTCTCTCTCTATCTCTCTCTCGGTTAGTAGTCAAATTAGTACTTCGTCGTTATATTCTCGAATAGTCCAATTTAAGAAAAAGAGTAGTTGGGGGCATTTTTAAATTTAAGAAAAAAAGTAGTTGGAGGTATTTTTTATATTATATTTCCTTCAGTACAGCTTCATATTTTTATAATGGAAGTTGAATCATTAGATCCTGTTGAATTCCTGAAAGGTGTTGCTCATAATTGTGAAATGAAGAAGTAATTTTTAAGATTAAATAGCTTTACTAAGTTTTTTAATTCTTTTGAAATACAATATTTTTAATTTAAGTTTTTAATTTACATGATTCCATTAGTTTTTAAACAGGATCCTTAATTCCCTAAATGAATAAAAAGTCATATTGAAAGTTGGGTGTTTTCAACGCTTTTATCCTTGTGCGGGGGTGCCTCCGATCAAAGACAGTGACGTCGAAACAGTGTGATGCCTAAACGGCTGTGCTGAATAGTCCAATTAATTTTCTGACGCCGAATCAGCAACGCCAAATGAGCTACGCCGAAACGTACCGAATTCTTTTTTAACCACTTCAATATTCTATTCCGTTGAATTTTTTTTTTTTTTTGCTGCTTCAGGTTATTTTTCGTAATAGTCTGCCTACTTTACCAACCCAAATACTGTTAAGAGTGCATCAACTCCTCACTTGTCTGGCAGTTAATTTCATATTGCCTACCGAAACTCTCACAGTCTTTCTTTCAACTCTCTTGCCTATCTTTAGTGGTCTTTTATGTATAAAAAAATTCTAGTAGCAGCAAACGTCTTTTGGACAGTGTTATGATGTTGATTTGGGGTTAGTAGAGACAAACGCCAAATAACACGTAACAATAAAAAGGGTTTTAATAGGTTGGTAAAAAGGTACAGAAATTGCCTGAGTAGTCAATAACGAGCTCAGCTAAGAACTTCTCTGTCTCTCGGTCTCGGTATTTATCAATCCACCCACGAGGATCGAATGTGGCACAAGGCCGTTTTAATGTGAGTATCCCCGAGCCCATAGGCTCGGCAAAATTATGGCCTTTCTGAAACCGCCTAGACGGGTTCAGGCCCTGTCAACCTCCCCGGACGAAACCTTGCCCTTCGGCAAAGCCTCGACGGATTCCCCTCTGCTAATGCAGAGAGTTCGACAGTCGCCGAGAGTCTGTCTCTCGGACTCGGTATTTTTCAATCAACCCACGAGGATCGAATGTGGCACAAGGCCGTTTTAATGCGGGTATCCCCGAGCCCGTAGGCCCGGCAAAAAATATGGCCTTTCTGAACCCGCCTAGACGGGTTCAGGCCCTGTCAACCTCCCCGGACGAAACCTTGCCCTTCGGCAAAGCCTCGTCCAGGTTCCGCTCTGCTAATGCAGAGAGTTCGACAGTCGCCGAGAGTCTGTCTCTCGGACTCGGTATTTATTATTCCACCCACGAGGACCAAATGTGGCACAAGGCCGTTTTAATGCGGGTATCCCCGAGCCCGTAGGCTCGGCCAAAAATATGGCCTTCCTGAACCCGCCTAGACGGGTTCAGGCCCTGTCAACCTCCCCGGACGAAACCTTGCCCTTCGGCAAAGCCTCGTCCGGGTTCCACTCTGTTAATGCAGAGAGTTCGACAGTTGCCGAGAGTCTGTCGCTCGGACTCTCTCATGTCAACTGACATGCCACTACTTAATGTCTTTGTTCACAGACGCAGATAAGTTCATCTTCAAGAGGGGGGGTGGCAGGTTTCCGACACAACAGATAGCTTGAACACAGTTTCAGGAAATTCGTAGCTGTCTGGTTATCTCTCATTGACTCATTTTCTCCTTTCAAATCATATTCATTTTTCTTTCAGGAGCAATTTCAGTCATAATTTTAGAATAAAAACGTAAGCTAATGTTCAACTACAATGACTTGCTAAAGCACAATACCGTCATGTTAATTTAGAAATTTGCATATTATCATGGCTTTATCCTCTCAGATCTTTCACTGGCTCAGTAGTTTTGCATAGCCTATTTTCAGATTCCCTCTTCTTAATGTGAATTATTTTCTGTTATACACCACCTATGAAAACGCAATAATTTATTTTCCAATCATCATGCAATACTGATAAAAGCATACTGTTAAACAAAATAAAAATTCTTCATAAAATTAGGGTTTATAATCATTTTATGTAGTTTTCCAGAAACCTTTATACACCAGTGTATATGTGTGCTTTTTGTTTGTGTAAGTGTCCGTAGTTGCGTGTGCCTGCATGCGTCTTTTGTGTGTATCTGTGTATGCATGCATGCGTATATGTGTGTGTGTGACTGCATAAATAAAATATACTGAGAAAATTTCGAAAACATCAGTGGAAATACCTTGATAGATTCAAACAGTGTTAAACTGTATGATTGTGTCTGTGCGGGCATACGTGTGATATGAATATAATAATATACGTATGCGCAAGTAGGCGAGTATTTCTCTTTGGCCTGTAAGTAAAACTTGCCGGTTTGATATCTTTTTTTTCTTTCCAATTAATTTTTAAAGATTGTGCGCTCGGATCTTAGTACTTATATTTTCCTCTAAATGCCTTTGTCGATATTTTCTCACGAAGAGATTAAAACTTAATCGCTGGGCTTACAGTTTTAAAGTGAAACTACATGTATATTTCCTTTTATTGTTCAAGATAAAAAAACGAAAGGAAATTTTAATCAGCGCTTGCTCCGGAAGGAATAAAATTTGTTTATGAAAAAAATACTCCTTTTTTTTTTTTATCTCATATTTAAAATAAATCTTTTCGAACTTCACTCAATATTTATCTACAATCTTAAAAAAGTTCAATATAACGTCAATCGCCATCTTCTTTTTCACTAAAACCTCATCTTTTATTGTCCTTTCTCCTTTCTTACTAAAGTTTTCTCATTCTCTTATACTTCCCTGGCACTTTTACCGGGAACGTTAAAAAATAATGATAAAACTAAGATCCAGGCAGGCCATCTCCCGAGGCAGTAACTCTCTTTCTGAAAGAGTCTGGGGTCATTTACCAAAGGTTTGAGGCGTCTTCTAAAAGGGGAAGTGACGAGGGATCTTAAATAATTATTTTTTACGTTATTGCCGTTAAACCCATTTTAAACCCCGACGTTATATTCCATTCCGTAGTGACGTAGAAACGCTGAAAAAAATGCACTTAACATTATCTCCTCGTCCCTTGCGTCTTATTGGCATTATCTCCTTGATTTAGGGGAAATGACTTTAAAAGATATTTAACACCAAAATAACATTCTTTCATTGTGTTTTCAACTCAGACTTATTAATAAACAATAAATATTGTAACAAATGTCGAGGCTTAATTCTCATTTCAACGCCTATTTTAATGCGCTATCTATACGCGTATCTTTCTGAGATGACTATTTGCCATTGTTTTTTTAATATCCGGGGTATTATCCTCTTTGTTGCTATTATCCTGCCGTTTTAGCAGTTATGCTATCCGTCTGTGAATTTCGGTAATCTTCAACCAATTTTGAAATGAATCCTTTACAAAATATTCGTGGGTAAACTCACATTCCCTTCTCCATGTTTTTTTTATTATTATTTCGGTTTATTTAACCATTCTTTTATTGCTATTCCTGATTGCTCTGAATATGAGCATATCGGATTTATCCGGTCCAGATAATGAACAGACAATTCAATTTAATTCAATACTTTAGGCAATTTTCACCGAGAAAAGGCCGACACAACCATATAAGGCAGTAATGCCACTAAGACAAAAGAGGTTAGAGGTGTGGAAGAATTCGGAACAGAAACATTAATAATGAGAGGGAAGAGGAAAGAGTAATCAGGAAGACAGTAGAAAGCGATTGACATTGCATTTAATTTTTTTTCAGATTAAAGTTGGATGGAAAGTATGGAGTTAGAAGAGAGTTCCACAAGCGAGAAATATGAGAAAATAAACTGTCTGAATAGAATTAATTGTTACATCTAGCCAGCTCAACTGTAAATTGATGAGATCTCCACGCCAGTTTAGTAATGTGTTTAAATAAAAATAAAAAATAAAAATCTAGGTAGCATAGCGAAGAGCCCATCTTTTCTATTATATTATATTTCTCTATAATAAAGTGTTCCTAGCGTCTAATATAATTTTCTTGTGGTCTAGCTAATATGTTAACGCTGTAAATACTTCTGTTCTGCAACAGCTTTATCATTCTAAGCGTTTTGCCAGTGTCTTCCGAAAGAAGTAGAACATGCTATTATGCAACCCTGAACTCTATAGAGCGACAGAATTGGTAAAAATTAATTTTCAATATTTATTTCAATATTTATATTGAGGATTTTATTGACGATATGTGATTTCGCTCGCCAACAAGTTTTGCTTGAATATGCCAATTTTTTTGTCGTAGTATCAGACCAAGTTATTTTAGAATTCGAAGATGATTACAGCTTGTGATTTGGGATGAAATATTTGTCTTTCATCGAATCCATGAAGGATGTAAATTTCGCTCTTTAAAATATCTAAGAGTTGATTTTTCAAATGATTAATTGGTACATGAATTCTGGAAGATGTAGAAGATTTGAAGTCCGAGAACAGAAACTTTCTTTCATCTTCAGTCTCTCGATGCGATCCATTTCACTTGACACGACAGATATTCATGTATTCCTAACACTTTCTATTTGCATGGCGTTTCATCTCTTTCTGCGGTTTTTACAATAGCACTAGATTCGGCGGCATCATGCTGACATTATTTTCTTTTAATCACAATATCTTATTTGCTCAACGCAGCTTCTCATTCAATGCATATCACCCAGTGACGGTATGCTGTGTGCAGATCCTTATCGTGAACACATCTGGAGTAGTTTGTTTAGACGAAGGGTCCATAGTAAGGAAAATAATAATATCTGCATAGCTATACGGAGCCTGCTTTGTAATCAGTGCCCGATTTGTAAGTTCTATCAAGCATCCTGGCACAATCGATTGTTTCCTTTGCAGGGTAAAATTTTACAGAGAACATCTAAAATATATATGCGCACCTATTATTCATTTTCACTAAGAGCGGGAACAGAATATTTTCCCTATGTATGTAAAAAACCTGAATTTCAGGCACATAATGAGAAAAGAGGGGTTGGAAAATTCGCATTTACATGACATACTGAGGGCGAGAGGTTCAAATGTAACGTCGAGTAGCGTTGATAATGAGCTTCTGTAAATGAATGGCAAAACATGAACTGGGAAGAATAGTAGACGGATAAGTGTTATTTCGTGCAATAAAAGATAAGAGATTGTGGAGAGCTATGATCGTTCACATCCTGGAAGAACAACTGAAGAAGGCACACACACACATACACACACTTCAATTCTATACCGCACCCCCAGTATATAAATGTCTGCTTGCGTCTACGCTTGCATGCATCATCCGTTGGTATACTAAGCTACTCCCCATCTATTTTTACAGTATGCCCTTCGCAAGTGTTGTATTGTTCTTAATAAATGAATTCCATCGATGAAATCTTCTTGTGTGGTTGTTGCCCGGGGTTAAACTTTTTCAATGTTTTAGTTATGTAACAAATTTCCAATGGCCGCAATAAGGTTTAAAGAGTATGACACTGTTCGGAAATCTAATAAACAAAAACAGGGATAAAGCGTCAGAGCTTGATTCAACTGCAAGCGCAAAAGCATGAACGCCCCCCTCCTTTTTCGTACGTTTACTGCAAAGCTGGGGTTAATAAGAGGTGCTCCGGGAATGTTTCACTTTCAACGCTTCAGTAATACTTCTCAAACAATCTTTGTATCAAAGGTTTTTCAAATGCCAACTTAGGATGGAACCATATGAAAAAAACTATTGGATAAAAGGCAAAAGTCAATTTTGGAACTATCTTTTCGCAGATTTCGTCTACTTAACTGAAATAATCTAAACCAAATATTTACGCAAGAATATTTGTGTGTCATATGTAATTTACATGGCAAATCTGGAAAACATTGGCTAAAAAACCAGGTGGTTATGCCTGAAAGACAGTCTTTCAGAACATTTTTTCTTGATTTTTCGTTATACGCGGGAAACGAGCAGGAATAAAAACAACACGATCTTATTTTCTGCATGAAGGCAAATATTATGTGATATGTTTGGTGAAAATCCGATAAAAAATGAATTATGAGTTATTGAAGTTTTTATTTTAAGTAGTATGAAAAACTGGATTTTTTTTCACAGCCCTTTGCAACTTTTGCGTGAAACATATGTCGCAGAAAAACTATCAAGCAATCTACAGAAACATCGTAACATGAGCTATGTTTTGCATTCAGTGCAAAGAACATCAGCTCATCCAGTAATAATATTGTTCGCCTTGGCTTTTGCAAAAATTCATACGCTCCATCAATTGGGAGGGGCTGGAGAGTGAAAAAATGGTCTTGACCGAAAGAAATAAATTGGCAACATGTGTGTACAATTTCATGGAAATCGAGAATAAATAGGATACACACACGGACAAACACACGCAGACACACACACAGATATCTTCTGATATATATATATATATATATATATATATATATATATATATATATATATATATATTAGGTTGGTGCAAAAATAATTTCGTTTTCTCACATAGTAACACATGTTAGAAAACGAAATTATTTTTGCACCAACCTAATATATACAGTGCTGTTCGATAAAAGTGACTCACCTGATTTTTTTTACTTAAAAATGTTTTCGCCTATTGTTTTTGGGGTGAAACTAATTTTTTATCTTACTAATATGAAGACCCCTTCCCGACAACATAGTAAAAAAGTTTACTCACCCTAAGGTATTCTATTGATAATTATAATTTTGGAAATAAATGAGATTTAGGGAAAAACTCTCTGCAAAAAAAGTGACTCACTTATTTCCTGCAACTAGTAATCAATAGAAACATAACCGAACAGCTTTAAATAAAGAATAATAGAGGTATAATTTATTTATAATAGGTAATATAGTTCGAAATATTTAATAATCTATGGGTCCTCCTTTATTTTGAATAACCTTTTCAAACCTTTTTGGCATTGACTTGACTAGGTTCTGGCAAATATCATCTCCAAGCATTGAATTCAATTAGGATATGAAATTCACAATCAAGTCCTCTTTGTTGCTTAACTCGAGGGCCTGTACTTTATAATGCTCTACAAGTTTTCTATGAGGCTAAGGTCAGGAGATTGGGGTGGCTTTCATCAGAAGAGAGCAGACAAGACTCTAAAATTCTCTTGTACTGCTCGCTCGTGAGGGTCTTTTCAATAGGTTTTACGAAACCAGTTCCATGGAAAGAAAAGCATCCCCAGAACATTATACTGGACGGATGCTTGACAGCACTTACTGCTAAATTCAAAGAGCTTTCAAAGCTTCTTCTTCGGATTTTAGATCGCTTATCCTTTGAATTTAGCTCAACTTTCGTTTCATCGGAGAAGAGAACCTTCTTCCAGTCTTCTACGGTGAAATTTTTGTAGTAGTGAGCCCATTCCAGTCTCTTGGCTTTGTTGGCTTTTCTTATTAGAGGCTTAAACCTTCGTGTACAAGATTTATAGCCTTGTTCTATCAGCCACCGACAGACTGTTGAAGAGGCAAAACTAACACCTTGCTCTTCGCTTAATATGGCTGCAATTTCTTGGCTAGTTATAGTCCTATTCTTCGCAGTTTCTCTCTTGAAGACCCTGCCAGTTCTATCATACTTCTTTTTCTTTCGTCCCCTTGTTTCCTTCCTTAAGCACTCGAGAGACAGTTGATTGCGAGGTTATAGCAATTTCTGCAATTTCTCTCGTAGACTTGCCTGCTTTTGAGAGGGCAATAATAGATGCCTTAAGTGGTTCTGAGTGGCTATTTCAAGCTGTTTGTGTATGAGGATTTCTGGAATATTCTGGAGTACTCTAGATTTAATTTAAGCTGTTCTAGAATTCTCTAGAATATTGTTCTGAGTGTATTGTAAAATAGTTTTCAATATTTTGTCAAAAGCTCTTTATATTTACAAGTTTAATCATTAGAATGCGATATCTGACTCACTTTTTTTTTTTGCACAGAGTTTTTTCCTGAATCTCATTTATATCCAAATTTATAATTATCAATAGAATACCTTAGGGTGAAAAAACTTTTTCCCTAGGTGTTCGGGAAGGAGTCTTTTTATTAGTAAGATTAAAAATTATTTTAACCCCAAAATCAATAGACAAAAAAAAAAAAAAAAAAATCAGGTGAGTCAATTTTATCGAACAGCACTGTATACATATTCCGACCCGAACAATTTTCTTCTAAACATTCCGGATGAACGGATATCCGCTCGAGTAGGTTCCGTTCCTTGAAAGACTTTTGGGCCTCAAACTCGCATACGACCCCAATATGTGTAAATGACTATATATATATATATATATATATATATATATATATATATATATGTGTGTGTGTGTGTGTGTGTGCGCGCGCGTGCAATGCGGTCTGTGAACGTAACATGTCTCCCTTAAAACATTACGGGTTAAAAGTAAAACAAAACATTTTTTATTTCAAAACCGGTTGATAACACTTCCCTCATTGGAGTAAAAAGAAAATAAGCAAAGAAAAATTCTTGAGTGGGGATCAGAAAAAATAAAACAGCAAATTTGCAGTTATGTGGCAAGTGACACAATAAAAATTTTTGTATTATGTCTGCTAATTAACATTTTGTTATCTCTGCTCAATCTTATTATTGCAAAATCTTCTTCAAGACAAAGTCTACGCCTATCCCTAGTGTTTTTACACGTACTGCTTTTTTTTTTTAATAAACTCTCCCTGCAATTTTAGGTGACTTACCCGCTTTTCTTGTAATCTTCCAGTAATAAGCTGACAGCGTTTTAGTATTTTTATATTTACTGTATTTAAAACTCAACTCATGGTTTTAGTACCCTTTTTCCATTCATTTTCAGTTTCCCCTATATATATTCTCTCCTCATCGATTTTATTATTATTTTCTTTTTCTTTAATATTATACTCGTGTGCTAAAGCGAGTTATGGTCATGGACGTATACATCTGGACCCCATATTCTTTTATTTGCGTTCTAGGTTCCTGAAGATCGCGAGTGCGGGAAAATCGAGTAACGTTCGTGCTGTCCTTTGATAGGAGTTGATATTCTTTCTAGGTAATGTAGGCATTCGGCACATTTCTTTATTGACTAGGTAGGTGTTTGCCTTTAGGTAATTTTTTTTCTTTGTTCGAGATTTTTTCTTGTTAAGGTGTTAGGTCTTTTGGCAAGCTGTCTTTCGAGTACACCAACATCATTTGTTTCTTTAATATATATATATATATATATATATATATATATATATATATATGTGTGTGTGTGTGTGTGTATTAGTAACATTAATGTGTAACGCGTTTGATATTTAACAACTATGAAACTACACGTGCCCACAAAGTTTAGGGTTTGCTGAAATTGTTAACATTTAAAGTGTTTCAATAATGTATCTGGGCATATAGTCAAGCCGTTTTCATTTGTTTTTTTTTTCTTTTGGTTTATATCTTACTGCTTTTTTAATAGATCTGCTAAGAAAAGTGAAATATACGAACCCTTCCTATATATATATATATATATATATATATATATATATATATATATATATATATATATATATATATCCACCCTTGTGCAAATTAATTGAAAGAAAACAAATAATTCCATTATTATTTACTTTTTTCGTATTTTCTCAATGAAACATGACTCAGTGCATATGTTATATCTTCGTATGTTCATTCTACGAAGTCGTTCCTTGCGGATTAATCACAGATTCTCGATAGGATTTAAACGAAGAGAGTTTTAGAGCCCGTCCCTAGTACTTTGATTTGCTCACTGGTAAGCATTGCCAGTGTATTCGTGCAGCATTACAATTTTCGTACGTTTGCTCGCAGACAATGGCCGTAGGACAACTATTCGACAGTCAAGACAATAGTTTCTGTACGTGATGAAAAATTGTTAGAAAGATTCTGTACAAAACAAAACAAAACAAAAACAACAATTGTTTAGACTAAAATAAGAATTGGTAAAAAAGCACCTAATATTTATATACTGAATTACAATATGTATATTTAGAGAGAAAGATTAAAATTAAAACTATGTTCACTTTATATATATATATATATATATATATATATATATATATATATATATATTCAATCATCATCATATATATTCAATCATCAGGCCGATATTTAACATAAGCGGGTTCGGGATCTGTTTACCTATCCGGACGAAACTTTGCCCTTCGGCAAAGCTTCGGATTCCTCTCTGCCAAAGCAGAGAGTTCGACAGAATTCGCACGCAGTCAGAGACTGCGTGTCGACTGTCTCAAAGCAATCGTCAGGCCGATATTTAACAGTCCCTCCACGAGGAATGTATGTAGCACAAAGCCGAGTTTAACGTGGGTTTCTACGACCCCGTAGGCTCGGGCAAAAATAATCCCTTAGAACCCGCATAAGCGAGTTCGGGATCTGTCTATTTCCCCGGACGAAACTTTGCGTTGTGCATGAAGCTCCGAGTTGTGCTACAGGTGTGGGATAATATATATATATATATATATATATATATATATATATATATATATATATATACCGGACGTAACAGCAATAATGTTCAATTCGTGTAACAGCATGGGATAATTGTCCATCCCACAAAATGATTAATATCTAAAATACTTAGTTTCTTTTTGTCAGGTTTTCAGATAAGACGTTTAACCATCTTGACACCATTTGTCGTGAGAATCCCTGAAAAATTCTTTGAGTTATTCATTTTCTATCAGCCCTATTGCAATGGCGAGACGAAAAAGATTATTGAGGCCTTCAGTAATCGTACCAACATTTTTATACTGGCTCCATTCAAGGACCATCAAGAGAATGATGGGTAAGTCTTAAAAAGAGGAAACAATAAAGAGGAAAACTGAATCAGGAGGCCACAACAGCAGGAGGTATCATCATTTCAACTTAGATCAAAATACATTCTTATTGTCCAAAGTAGAGTCCAATAATGTGAAAACCTCGTAGAATTCAAGTAAGATATTTTAATCATTTCTAAGATATAACGGTTCAAAGCTTAACCTAACAATTGGACAAATTTGCTGTTAATCAATTTGGACAATTTTGGATTGGAATCCTTGTTTTCGTTTGGTTTTATTTTCGTCTCTTTTCGTCTCTTCTTCGTTTGATTTCTCGAGCAAGTGAGGTCTACAGTATTTTGATTAAGCAGCAATTTGTCTTTTTCTCTTTTTTGATTTTTCTCTTTTTGATTATCTCTTTCAATTCATGTTTTTTTTTTCTTTTGGCAGACTTGAAGTTGGTAGAGTTGCGCGCACACAAACATTCTCTCTCTTTCTCTGTCCCTATCTCTCACTCCATGGGGGTTGAAACACCAATTTCCGTACGAAAACTGAAGTTAAACAACGTCGAGCCCTTGGAATAGCAGGCGCTGTAAGCCTGATGAGCGGGTAGCGCGGGATAACAGCTCGGAATTTTAAATCGAAGAGCCGAGTACTAATTCCATTTGGGTTCGTTATATTTACTTACGGGCAAATATATTAGGGTAAGGTATGTATCCACCTCTTCTCACCAGCTATGGGTTAATTAAGAATTGTCACATTAAACCATTATCTCACAGAAAACTAAACTATTTAGATTTCGGCATTGCATACGCGTTAGATGTTAATATGCCGCTAAAAACACAAAAAAAAAACCAAATCACGTTCTTTATATATACATACATACAAATATAAATATAAATATATATATATATAAATATACATATATATATATACATACATATATATATATATATATATATATATAAATATACATATATATATATAAATATACATATATATATATATATAAATATACATATATATATATAAATATACATATATATATATATATATAAATATACGTATATATATATATATATAAATATACATATATATATATATATAAATATACATATATATATATAAATATACATATATATATAAATATACACACATATATATATATATAAATATACACACATATATATATATAAAAATATACATATATATATATATATATATAAATATACATATATATATATATAAATATATATATATATAAAAATATACATATATATATAAATATATATATATAAATATATAAATATATATATAAATATATATATATATAAATATACATATATATATATATAAATATACATATATATATATATAAATATACATATATATATATATATAAATATACATATATATATATATATATATAAATATACATATATATATATATATAAATATACATATATATTTATATAAATATACATATATATTTATATAAATATACATATATTTATATAAATATACATATATATATATAAATATACATAAATATATATATAAATATACATATATAAATATACATATATATATATATACATATAGATATAAATATATACATATATATATACATATACATATAGATATAAATATATACATATATATATATAGATATAAATATATACATATATATATATATATACATATATATATAGATATAAATATATACATATATATATATATATATATATATATATATATATATATATCAAGAATTGTGAAATTTATTAATAGCCAGGGCGCAAATTGCCACGTAAATATTTAGAGAGTGCCTTCACCGCAAGGTCACCTATGATAAATTTGCCACCTGGCTCTTGCAAAATTTCACGGTTCCTGGCAGTTTTTCCAACTATCACAGTCTGGGTTACTGCACACTTAAAAAAAGATGAAAAGAAAAAGAAAAACACTTTAAATGAATTCGCCTAAAATATCTATGAAAACATTTCTAAAATTCCCAGAGCGTCTCAGTGGTGCACATGTGTAGTCACGCCATCATAATAATTTCAGTCCGCTGAAGCCCTGAAGGACGAACCGCGTAAACCTTTTTCACTTTGTCGCACGCGCGCGCGTACACACGCACGCACGCACGCACTCCTGATTAAAATCTTAAGAACAGATACAAAAGGGTTAAAAATATAAAATACTGTTACTTTAATGGAAATATATTTGCGAAACATTTACATTCTTTTAAGCATTACGCCGCGAGCAAAGCGAGAAGCCACTAGGATGCAGGGTGTTGCAGATGACTTGGAGCTGGAGCAGATAGGAGTGATAGAAGAAAGGATGAGGAGAAGGATAGTGGATAGATCGGAGATGTCGATTGACATTACATTTGAATAGTTGGGGATTATAGCTTTCAGGGAAACAGTAATAGGGAAGGGTGTTCCACAGGCGAGAGGTGCGAGATATGAAGCTATTGGAGTAGAAGAGACGGCTACATTTAAAAGTTTCTACGGTGAAATGGTGAGGGCGGGATGCCAGCCTCGTAGGGCGCTTGAATTCATGAAGTCTGGGAACCAGTGAAAGCAGCTCACCAGAGCAATTACCATGAAAGTATTTATAGAAAAGACAGAGAGAGGCGACGGCGCGTCTGTGAGAGAGTGACTGTAGACGAGATGCTAGAGCAGGGCCAATTATATTACATATCCGTCTCTGGATCTTGTCAAGAACTCCGAGGTAAAGAGAAGGTGCACCGGACCATATATGGCAGCAATACTCCATGCAAGGGCGAATGGTTGATTTGTATATTTGAAGTATCGATTCCCGGGAGAAAAATTTCCTGGCGCGGCACACCGAGCCAACTTTCCTCGCGGTGGACGAAGCAATTAACTCAATGTATTTGTTCCATCTCAGGTCAGCAATCAACATGAGACCGAGCAGAAGCAGAGAGTTGCTCTCAAGAAGTTGATTACCAGACATTCTAATGGCGTCAGGGAAAGATCTTTATGGTGATTAATAGAGAGCAGTTTCGTTTTTGAGGCGTTAAAGTTGACCAGCCAATTCTTGCTCCAATTAACAACCGATTGGAGGTCCATTTCAAGACGAGCGGCCAGGTTAGTTTTGTCAGTGACACTAGATTTGTTTTTGAGGCAGGAGTAAATTGTAGTGTCGTCCGCGTAGATGCCAACTTACGAATCTATGGCGTCAGGAAGGTCGTTGATAAAAATAAGGAATAGAGTGGGGCCAAGAATGGAGGCTTGGGGAACACCTGCGTTCGTGGGATAGGAACTGGAGGAGAATTCGTTGAGAACGACCTTCAATTCACGGTTTGACAGGAATGATTGTATTAGGTCAAACAATTGACCCGTAATGCCATAACCCTGGAGCTTGCGAAGAAGGCCGGCATGCCAAACCCTATCAAACGCTTTGTCTAGGCACCGTTATTTTGAAAGGCTTGGTAGACGGTTTTAGTGATGGCCGTAAGCACATCAGCTGTAGATCTGGCGTAGCGGAAACCATATTGTTTGTCTGAGAGCAGGTCATGTGAGGCAAGGTGGTTAACCACTTCGTCGTTGATTAGGGCTTCGAAGACTTAGCCGAAGAGGGGTAGGAGACTAATAGGACAGTAATTAGATAGGTCAGAGGGGTCGCCAGAGTTCTTAAAGACAAGAAAAATGGATGAGGATTTCCAGCAGTCAGGAAAACAGGATTCCTTGAGGCAGTAGTTATATAGTTTAGAGAGGGCGGGCGCTAGTTCAGGTGCGCATTTCTTCAAGACAATGGCTGGTATGCCATCTCCACCACTAACCTTGTGGGGGTCTAAATTGAAGATAATGCCCAATACCAATGACGCGGTTATGTGTAACCCGCTCAATAGGGATTCAGTTCTTAGAGGAAAGTCGGGTATGAGTACACAGGAGAAGTCGAGCATTGAATTAAATGAGAATTTCCGAGCAAAGCATTTAGCCTTGTCGGTAGAGGAGGTCAGGACCTCGAACTTGTTGAACAAAGGAGGTATGGAGGGTTTTCTATTGTTCAGGACGCTCTTGCAGAGCTGCCAATAAAATTTGGAGACAAATTTGCGAGATGCAATACGCTCCTTCATCCGAGCAGCAAATATTGACTTAGCTTCGTTGAGGACAGACTTACACTCGTTACGGGCAGAGGCAAAGAGACGTCTATTGCAGTCCGACATGTCGCTAAGAAATAGGTGAAAGAAGTGGTTCCTATGGGAGATGGCGTCTGAGCAAGCAGCGGAGAACCAAGGGGAGGAGTGCGACTTGACCTTAAATTTCCTTGGGTGGATGAAAGCGTCGATTCCAGCTTTAACCGATGATGAGACCTCAGAAGCACATTCTTGGACAGGGAGTGTAAAGACAACATCCCAGGGGACATCGCGGAGGAAGTCACGGAACGAGTCCCAATCCGCTCGTTGATAGTAGAACGAGGTTCTTGTGATAGAAGGTTCTTTGCGTGGGGTGGAGTTGAAGGAAATGTTAACAGATACTACAGCATGATCGGAGTTACCAAGAGGGCAGAGCTGCGTGGCGCTACAAGATTCGGGGATGGAGGCAAAACACAGATCGAGAAGAGAGGCCTTACCTTCCAGGCTGAAGGCAAAACGCGTGGGGAAGTTGACTATCTGCGTGAGGGATTGAGAAATTGAGAAATTAAGTGTTTGAATGCCTGCCCGGTCCCTAGTCGCATTCTCGAGCCACTTGGTATGATGGGCGTTAAAGTCACCAAACACGAATATGTGAGCAAACGGGTGGAGAGAGAGAGAGAGAGAGTGAGCCTTGTCTATGCTGTCAGATATGTTATCGAATATCCCACAGTCTTGAGAGGATGGAGAGCGATAGAAGAAGAAGAGATAGCTTACGCCATTGAGCAGAGATAGTCGGAGACACATGTACGAATGGTCTGGCGATTCGACAGATAACTCTCTGGCCAGAGGGAGATGGTCCTTGACGTAGACATCAAGGCCGTGCATGTGGGTTAGAGAGTCTTTCCTGAGGAGAGGAAGGTAGCCGGGGATCGAGAGATCAGAGGAGGGAATAGACTAGATAAGGTTGGTCTCACACAGGGCCAGTATATCCGGGCAGTTTGCAGTGAGGAAAGATTCCATACTGCAGAAATTTGTTCTAATGCCACAGATGTTGGAGAACGAAATGTTGAGGGGTTTAGGTGATTTTTGAGGGGCTGGTTTAGGTTTACTTTTTTTTTTTAGTCTTAATGTGGAGTGATAGTTGGAAGATGAGAAGGCCTGAAGTAAGAGAAGAAGATGGTTATCGACCGCGACATGAGCAGAGAGGAGTTGGCACAGCCTGGATCATAATGTGGCTTCAGGGTTGCCTACCGGAGGTGACTGCAGGGACACCTTTCCATGCGCGTCATGGCACTACAAACACCCCGGTATTATACAACTGTTGATCAGAGCGGCCGCTCAAGACGCTACGTAAGATTTAGGGGTCCTTACTACCAGTCGGAAAAAGCAACCAGTGAACTGTCAACCGTGTACCCTCAAAATGAAGAGGCAATGCCACAGACTGCACACGTCACGGAAGAAACACATCAGCACTAGTACAGAGGCCAGAGAGAGAGAGAGAGAGAGAGAGAGAGAGTTCCGGGAACCCCGTCCTAGACAAGAAACAAGGTGTGAGCCTCTACTCATGTCCAGGAGAAGCGGAAGGAGTGTTGACAGGCGGTAGGAGGATCTACTTACTCGTATTACATATAACACATACAACGACAAAAAACAGAGGGATAAGGGCGGGGAAGTAGTTGGCAAAGTGCCCTGGCTGACACTAGGCGTGTGTTCAGGGGGATAGGATGGAATTTATTAGTATTTTATCCATACACAACACTAAGTTTTAACTTAGTTTAAGTCCCATTGTTCTATTCTAAAGAAAGAAATGAAAAAAAATATGATTATCCACCTTTTTGTGGATATGGTATAAACGCTGGCTCACTTGTGGCAGCTGGTGATATTGGTAGTCCGCATGCGTTCTGATGGTCACCAGTGAGTGTTCCTAGTTAGTACATTTTATCTAGCTAAAGACAAGGCCACTGGACCATAAGAATACTGAAGACATACTAACGCCTGGTGAAGAGATATTTTTTTAGCCTTCTATCGAAGTGGGGATTTCCAACTACACAAACATATAGTGTTATAAGTTAGGTTAGAATTGTTAGACCAAGTATCAATGTTAAATTAGTCGCACAGAGTGGGGGGAGAGAGAGAAAAATAGATAAATACATAAATAAATACACGAATACGCTGGCAAATATATATATATATATATATATATATATATATATATATATATATATATATATATAGAGAGAGAGAGAGAGAGAGAGAGAGAGATGCTTTTAGATGCATCTCTGGTAGAACGAAATTATACTCACACCTGGCAGAAAATGATTGTCCGCTTGCATTCTGGTGGTCGCCAGTGAGTGTACAGTCAACCCTATCTTAGTGCCCAAGCATCATGTTTCAGTGAATGCAGTGCTGGGGGGGGGGGGTTAAGGTTAGCGACCATTCCCACCCGTCACCAACAGTGGGCTTGGGGAATTTGCTTTAATAAAATTTTAAACCACGAGGAGAAACGAACGGCTTAAAAAATTCCACGTTAGAACATTTTATCTAGCAAAAGACAAGGCCACTGGACCATAAGAATACTGAAGACATACTAACGCCTGGCGAAGATACATTTTTTCCCTTCTTTCGAGGGTGGGGATTTCCAACTACACAAACATATAGTGTTATAAGTTTTAGAAAATGTGGTTTATCATAAATCAGGTGAAAATCTTAAGCTTTTAATTGATCAATTTAAACAAACATTGAAAAATATTTTGGGGGTTGGTCATAAATATAAGACCAAGTAATTAAAAATGGAAAATACAAAACAAATAATTCACAACTGAATATTCAGTATTTTCTCCATTTTTGCGAATTACTTCGAAAATTCGCTTTGGCATACTCATCATTAACTTCTGTATGAGGGTGCTTGAGATGTTCGCCCAGGATGCCTAAACTGTAGCACGAAAAGCATCTCCAATTCCAAATTTCAATCCATGTTTATAAGCATCTTTTGCCATCCATGCCCAAACATTCTGATTGGGTTTAGATGTGGAGAGCACGGAGGATGGCTCAAAAGCTGAATGTTGTTTTCCATAAAAAAAAAAAAACTCGTTCGACCTTCGAGCGTTGTGCATTGTAGAATCGTTCTACTGAAAATCTATTTTTCTCCACATAGACGAGGGCCTTCAGTAATTAGCGATGCCTTTCTTAACATATTACTGTAACTAGCAGCTGTTTGACGACCTTTTACCTCCTGTAACTCAAGAGTTCCATTGTACGAAAATGGACCCCAGAGCATCATTAATCCACCTCAACTGTGTCATGTAGAGAAAAATTCCTTTTAGGACATCTTTTGCCTGCCAGTAACGCTGAAAACCGACTGGGCCACCAAGTTTGTATTTTTTTCGTCTGAAAACAATACTTTCTTTCATTTATCCACATCCCAAGATTGATAATCGGAAGCTAATAGTAAAGGGGGGGTTATGACGAAGAAGAACGCGAGGCCTCTGCAGCCTTTCACGTTCTTAAACCCTTTCTCCTTTAAATGCCATCGAATTGTTCGAGAGCTGCATTCAGCGTCTGTATTTATTTTTATCTGATTTAATATTAGGCTTGAATGTCTCTTAACTTCTCACCTAATCCGTCTGTCTAGAGATGGTGAAATTTTATTGGGGCGACGCTATGATTTTTTTTAGTAGCATACGCATCCGGATTTTTAATGACACTTCTGCTAAGGCCAATTTCATTTGCAATGACTCGTTGAAAAAGATCATGTCTTTGAAGTTCAACAATCTGTTCGACCTTTGTTAAAATTTTACCCATAGCCACTTTAAAATATGAAATTTAATGCTGGAAATGAGCTAAATAGATGTCTATACGCCTGAAGCTATGAGCACACTGATTAGTTCTAAGATTTTTGTCCAGTAATTTTTTTTACGCATGGTCTTATTTTATGACCAACCAAAAATTATTTTTTCAGTGTTTGTTTAAATTAATAAATTAAAAGCTTAAAATGTTCACTTGTTTGTTGATAAACTACATTTTCTAATTAAATGCAAATGTTTCGCAAATATATTTCGATTAAAGTAACAGTATTTCATATTTTTTTTAACCCTTTTGAATTTGGTCTTAAGATTTTGACCAGGAGTGTGTGTGTGTGTGAGTGTATATATATATATATATATATATAAATAAAAAAAATAGAAATGATTAGAGATAATTATAATTAAGTAATTCATCGAGTCTAGGAGAAACCTATGCAGAAAGCACTAGACGGCCGTTTCGTCCTATATTTGGAACTCATCAGCAGTGCGCATCCACTACCGAGTTACGAGATCGGGCAAACGTCTTACCAACGAGCCTCGGTTACGAAGAGGTAACGAATTACACGCGAGTTTCTCTTACCCATAGGATTGCGCCTCCATAGTCCTATGGGTTCCACCACGGAATATGTGATCGAGTGGCGTTTTATCGAGTCTTAATTCGTTACCGTCCAGTGCTTTCTGTATTTTGTAGAGGTTTCTTCTAGACTCGATGAATTACTTCATTATTATATATATTTGTGTGTGTGTGTGTGTGAATACTGGAAGCCTAGAATCCTAAAATAATTAGGAAATTCAGCATTAGGAACGCACTTGACGACATTAAAGTTGACATTCGATATCCGGGAAGCAGAGCGAAATGATTCTGTAGTCGACGGCGATGTTGAAGATAACGAAGATATATCTAGCATGCACTCATAGCGTGTACATTTTGAATTAATACGGCAAGCAGTCAAAAAAAATAAAATATACGTAATAAATGCGTGAATATTTTTTTTTAATGCCGTATTTTGTTATGGATTTGAAATCTATGTGACGGATTAGTTTATAACATAGATTTCACTTACTTTCCATCACGCCGTTCTGAATATATCGACGGAAGAGGCTGAAAAGAAATGTAATATACAGTTATCGTGTATTATATATATGCTCGAACATAATGGTGCGCAGTATACACGAATATTCTTTGTATTTATTATAACAGTGCTGGTACATTAGATTCCATTGATTACATTAACCTTCAGACAAATCCTTATGCGAATTTTCATCTACGTTTTGCATTAGATCACTCATATTACTGTGTTCTCATATTTCTTTTACTTTTCTTTTTTCTTCTTTTAGTTAAATATATGGTTTTCGGCAAAAGATACAGACCACGTTTGATGTATGAATTGGAAACGTCAAAATGAAGTAGGTATGCAAATTTAACTATCAAGCACGAATGATTAACGACCTGCTGCAGGGTTTTTCCTTTCGTATTTTTTTCTTCTGTTATATGTTTTGTGTAGGATATTTCTTGGCTGGCTAGTCCCGCTCTATGCCAGATATGCCTCCCCGTGTCTTTTAGCTTTTCCGAAAGTTAAGACACTGTTGAAACACCGTAGACATTAAAGAGTAAGCGACGATTCCGATGATTGCTATTCTAAAATATGAACTTTGTATACTGTCTAGATAAGTTCCAATACTTCCAAAGTCAATGATAGTTATTTGGGTACCATTGGACTAAGCAGATTACGACTGGATACGTTCCGGTAAGAATTCTCTTACACAAGGAACTATTTTCGGTTCTATTCCTGTCCCCCAAATTAGGTCAAATTACAAACACCTAGATCTTTTTTATCCTTTTGCGGATGTGCCTTCTGGTCGAGTGAAGAAATTTTCAGCAATCATTTCTGTTGCTGTTGTAGACTAACCTACGGACAATAATGGGTATGTCCCCATTCAGATAAATACAGTAGTAAATACTGTATGTTGGTCTGCAGTTGGGGCTTCGTCTCCAGCTGTGCTGGTCAAACTGTCTGCCTCCGGGCAGAGAGGTTCTCCAGACGAGTCTATGTCGAAGGGCAGAGTCACGTTTCGGGAAACAGCTACCCGACACCGTTTTATACGGAGTCTACTGGGAAATTTTGGTCGAGCCTACGGGCTCGGATACTCCACATCAAATTCGGCCTTGTGCCACATCTAACCGCGTGGAGCGGTTTGTAGATATCCTGCCTCTGTTAATTCAGTGAGGAATTCATTTGACTCACTTATAGCACTTGACTACTTCTACGCGCCTCTGGCGAATCTTATATGTGTTATTCGTGTCCTAAGTATTTTCGTTCATTACCAATCTACGTGTGATTATTCTATTCAGTAACCTTCCTAGGTTACAAGTTACATAAAAATATAAAAGAAAAAAATCTTAGGTATTAGATTAAAAGTAAGCATTTTCCTTTCGAAAACTGTTGTTTGATTTTGAGAATATTCTGACTAACAGCTGAAGCAAAATAATTAGATTCTTAAAAGGAAGAATATAGGAAACCAAAGAAAAAAAAGTATATTTGCTCAGCAACCTGAATTCTCTTTCGTCAATATTTATATTTCCAAAGTAAGAAAATAAAATCTGATTTGTTTAGCGAGAAGCTAAACACAAATGATAAAAAATAAAGTTTTTTTTAGACATCCCAACTTGAGTCATGTCTCCACATTTACCTGTTTATCAAGAGGTAAAATCTGTCAGTCGTTTTTGAAGTTATCTTTCAAACAACAAACACGAACAGGGATGATTAAATTCCTTTTTTACCCCGAACTGCTCGCTTACATAAATTATCAAAACAGGTGTAAAAATAATTATACAGAGTTAATTTTTAAATTTTTAGTAAGCGATCAACTATTATATCTCTTTGCACACACACACACACACACACACACACACACACACACACACACACATATAGTGCATCAAAAATACTTTTACAAGCTTTGTGAGCGGGTTCCTCAAACCAAAAGTTGTATGTGCATTAACCATCGGCAAACGTTCTCCCGTGGAGAGTGATCGGAGGGTGAAAGACTCTGCATACATTGTAAATGATACGAACAGAGAAGCTGCTCTTGAAGTAACCCCCCAATGCAGTACTATGTAATGAACGACATGCTAGAGTCACTTGACACGTGCTGATACATGGATGGACGCCGAAAGTCTGTAGAATGTATTCTTCGTGCTCAGGCGTAAGAACGGATCTCGGTCTTCCTCGATCCATAGTTTATGGTGCCAGAGATTCTGTCTCAGCAACGCGATGATACACAACCGGAAAGATTGGATAACTCGGCTGCCTTCGGTCTGGAAATGCAATCTGATACAGCGGTGCAGCCTCCCGTTCATTACCATTGGCACTACTGTATGTAAAATCATATATACCTTCTCACCGTATGAATATTCTGCCGTTGTTAAACCGAACACTTCTCAGTTACATCACTACTAGACACGTTAAACGTTGAAGACAGACTTTTCACGAATGACAAATGTTAGCTAGGCTATATGGTATCATAACTCTGTCTACCTTAACTTTCTTTAAACTTAATAACTGGAAAACGAAGGATTTGCGGACATATGTTTATATGGAAATTTGTCCTTGTTTCGGTGTGAGGAAAAGTATTGTTGATACACCCTATATATATATATATATATATATATATATATATATATATATATGTGGGACTGACAAAAACCGATTTTAACTGGTTCTCTTTTTAGATGAATCGTTCTGAGGATTTTTCAGTGATTCTTATGACAAATGGTGTCAAGATGGATAAACGTCTGGTCTGAAAATCCGGAAAAATAAACTCTGTTAATCCGTTGGGTTTTAGATATTAAACATTTTTGGGGGGTGTCCAATTATCTCATGCTGTTACACGATTTGGACAATCTTGCTGTTACAATATATATGTATATATATATATATATAATATATATATATATATATATATATATATATATATATATATATATATATATATATATATATATGTGTGTGTGTGTGTGTGTGTGTGTGTGTGTGAATGCGTGTGTCTGTGTTCAAAAAGAACAAATAGGAAACGTTTATCAATATAATATGTTTCCCTTTTATTAAAGATTCGCCAGAGATTGAGAAAGAAGTGATAAAATAAAGAAATTCTTTTATTTTCAATTTTTTGAGGTCTGATTTTCCTACGTTAGTCATGTATTGCAGAGTACGTACATAAAAAAAAACAAAAAAAAAAAAACACTCCCATATCAACACACGGCATCGCCAACAGATATCATGCCTACAGAATATATACGACTGACCAAGCTGATTCTGATTAGTGGGTGGCAAATAATTTTATTAATGACCTTTAAAAATTTTCACGGCACAAATATCTGCCTCGGCTCACCGATTAAAATCACTGACCTATATTATAATAAAATTAAATGAAGGAAAAAAGTATAAATTTATACTTATTTCAAACAGCTGTTTTTTTGCCAAAAATGTTTATGTTCTTAATTACACCCACATACACACACATATACATACACCCGTGCGCACACACATACACGCCCGTGCGCACACACATACACGCGACGATTGCATCTAGCATGAAACAGACTGTCGCCTCTAAGTGTTGACTACTATGTTCACTTTTATATTTACAGACGCTCTATCTCTGATATTGAGCACTTTATCCCATAAATATACCACATCTTAAGACTATATTTCTTCATATATATATATATATATATATATGCGCTTTGTCACAGATCATCATCAGTGATGTTTTTTTTTTTTTAGCTGCGGATCATTAGGGGCTTCGGTTATTTCAACAATATACCACCTATCTGCTGTGACTTAGTCGATACTGATCGGATATCGACATGTGTACCATCCGTCAGCTATAACTCTTCTCATAATGCAGCCAACACACTGCGGCTACTCTGATATTTTGTAGGACAATCACATCCAGGTCAGCAGCTTCTTTGCTCTTCTATAAAAAAAGGGACCAAACGCAGTAATCGTTTCACTCCCGCAGTTAATATGGCGGCATTATCGATTTTAAGTGTTAAGTAACGATCTTTCGTTTGACACACTGAGATATACGCACACTTTTAATATACCAATTCTACCCAATGGTGATACCTTTTATCCTGTTTTATTTAACGCTAATCATTCAAACAACACTAAAAAAAAAAAGTCCTAACCCCGTTGAGAGGTGATAGATCTTAGCCAAGGACGTAACAATGTTTCGGGGTACCCGAAATCTCTCCTCTAGTCGAGACTCATCTTCTGATGCAGTTTACTCATGTGTACCTCTACCAATATATATATATATATATATATATATATATATATATATATATATATATATATATATATCAGTACAATTTCCCTGCTGTTTCTTATCGACTTTCAATCACTTGAACTACCTAGAAACCTCTGTTGCCACTGGTACTGAGCGAATGTCATTGGTTTATTCCAAGCCTGTTATTCATTTATACCTACATGTATAGCTGTCCACTCGTATTCGAGGATACCCGTATACTAGTGCGGCCAGGTAATCCCTATTGCAGACTCTCGCTCAGGCGCATTTGTGTTTATTCAACACCCACAGAGCCCACATGTGGTTTATACTGCAAGTATGGCGAGCAGACCTTAATTACAGTTTCTGGGAAAGAGCGTGTTACCTAACGTGATCAACAATTTGAACAAAGCCAGCACGCACTAGCCCTCGGTCATATATATATATATATATATATATATATATATATATATATATATATATATATATATGTATGTATGTATACTGACCTGGAAGTCATTAAACTAGAAAATACCAAACGAGCCGCAGTGTGTTGGTTGCATTAAGCGAAAAGTTGTAGCTTACTAGCAAGTCGATATCCGATCATTATCGACTCGGTCACCGTAGGGAGAAGGTATGCTGTTGAAAGTCCCGAAGCCCTTAATGATCCGCAGCTAAAAATCATCACTGATCAAATTACTCTCACCTTCATCAACTTAACAACTATAAAACGTAGTTATACTGTTACGCGCAAGACTGTGAATACTTGGAGTCTTTGTCTGTAAGTGTGTGAGTGTTTACTCCTTGTTATTTATACGTTAACACTTAAATCATGTCGAGAATTCTACATGGAAGCAACACAGTGAGGACTGAATTCACTATTATAGTCAATCTGTCTACTACTGTTTACCAATAACACACTCCGCGGAGACGTGTGTTTTTCATGTGCGTGTTTACCCATATAAACTCTGAGCGACTAGACACTGGTTACATTGCAGAATCTAACAATTCGATGCTTAAAAGATTTGAAAGTTTGTCCTCATATATTAGTGTAGTTTTTTTCTTTGCACAGGTAAATAAAATATTTAGTAATAATTAATGAATATACGTATGTGCGAGGGTAAAAGCTAATTAGGCATTTCACATCACCTGGTTCGTTACTGGACATATCCTCACAAGAAGAATTATAAATTGGGTACTCTACATAATTGCTATGTGAGATGTTTTTCTGCTTGAGCAGTCATGGACTATAAATGACCGATATTAAGAAGTAATTATGATTTGAAGGGACAGTTTTATTGCAGTCTATGCATTAAATGAGGTGAAGTTTTTAGTCTTAAGTTAACCATGACAAAGAGATCTGCAAATTCGGCCATTAATAGTTTTTTTTTTTTTTTTCATTTTTCAAGTGTTTATTTTGAAACGACGTCTATATCATTTAATCTGCAAAGTGCTTTGTTTGCTTCTTCAAATTTCCGTTTAATTGTATTTATTCATAATTTTGGCTTTTCGTTGAATAGATTTCGGCGACATTTATCCTCTTTTTTTTCTGCAGTAGTATTTCGCCGCCATAACATATTTTATGAAATAGTCGATGCTACGCATGCGCTTCCTTCGATCTTTTTGTTTCACTATAGAATTTATAAGTGAAGTTCCTCACCAGTTACTAATCTCGTTTTTTGATATTTATCAATTCTTCGTTTGATTTTAGGAAAGGAATCTGAATACAGCATTATAAAGACTGATCATTTATTTATTGATGTCGTAATTTTTTTACTTTTCAATCTAGTTTCTATAAGTTTCCTTGTCCCGAATTTCTTTCTCTCCTGCATAGTTAAATTTATTCAGCGATCAGCAGACGACTTTATAGTAGTTCAGTTCCATTACATGAATTCATTTAATACCCTTAGGAAAAGTATGACTCCTCTTCTCCCCTATCTACAGGGAAAAAAAAGCAGGACAGACCGGGTTTTATGGACTTGGATGGCAACTGGTCGGCCGCAGAAAGATATGACAACCTATTGCGGGAAAAAAACTGCCTCGTCAGTCATGTATCAAAAGATACATGATCGCCTAAGCGTGTATCACTCATGGCATATAACTGACTGATATTCATTTTCGCGTAAATACTCTTGGAAAATGTATGAATTCTCTTCTCCTCCCCCCAGGTGTAGGGAAAAAAAAGCAGGACAGACTGGGTTCTATAGCTTTGGATGGCAACTGGTCTACCGGAGAAAGAAATGGTAACCTACTGCGGGAAAAAAACTGCTTCGTCATCATGAATCGAAAGATACATGATCGCCTAAGCGTGTATCACGCATGGCACATAACTGACTGATATTCATTTACGCGTAAATACTCTTGGGGAATGTATGAATCTTCGTCTCCTCTCCCCAGGTATAGTGATTTTCCAAGCGTAGCTTAGATGTGGCACAAGGCCGAAAGTAGGGGGCACCCAGTGAGGATCGAGCTCACTACTCAATCGTAATTGTTCTAGCGAGACAAGCTTGCTAGCCATTGCACCACCTCGAGGTGCTCCCTCCCCCCAGGTATAGGGAAAAAAAAGCAGGATATACCGTGTTTTATAGCTTTGGATGGCAACTAGTCTACCGCAGAAAGAAATGGCAACCTACTGCGAGTAAAAAAATCTGCCTCGTCAGTCATGTATTGAAAGATAAATGATCGCCTAAGCATGTATCACGCATGGCACATAACTGACTGATATTCACTTCTTTCTGTTGCTTCACACTTCCCTTCGTTTGTCAGTATCTTTATTGTTGAGACTATTTTCTAAAATTTTTCTCTTTCTTTTGTCGTGGTCCTTTTTGTTTGATATATACCATTTTATTTCAGAATGCGTGTCTACTTGCACCATAGCAAGGTTGTCTTTTCACACAGCTTTTAATAGCAACTATGAATTCACACTGTAAAAGAAACAAACAAAAAAAAGCACTAGATGATATTATTTTCTGTTACCGTTTGCTATGTTGACAGTCAATGACAGGAAGATATATGAGAGCGAAGATAAGTCTCTTACATCCACATCAGACTGTAGATTCAAAGTTCAGAGAAAACGCCCAAAGCCGCACGCCCACGCGTCGACAGTAATTTACGAAGCCCGTACTTGAATAAGCAATAATGTTTCATATGAGTGATCTACACACGTGTTCCTATTAGTCTGTAAACGATAAGATTACATTCACTATAATGCTATGATTTGTTTCCTCGGTCGCATTTGTTAATCTTTTAATATTTTTTTTGTTCCTTACGTTTAGGGGTGTTTATCCATTGGATCAAAGGCTTTTAGTAATTTCATGTATCTATTCTTTTTCTGCTCTATTCTTACCTCCCATTATACTTTGTTAGTTTTGTACCTACTTCTATCTTTTAACAGATATCAACTATTTAAATAACTACACCTGTTCTATCATTGATTAAAGGAATCTGTTCGATGCTGGTTTCTTGCATTAGCATTTTACATTAGCTTATTAACTTTCTACGTTTCTGTGTCCTGAAAGAGGAAATATTCTGTTCATATGTACGTGTTTTGTACTATTAGTACACATTATGATATGTCTTTTTCTGAACATAATTAAAAGGTGTAATCAGGTAATATCAAAGTCGGAATCCTATCACTTGTTATATTTTTACATGCCCATAATTATTATCTCAGGTATTTATGATCCCGTGGGAATTACTATCAGATCTGGACATTCATTAATTCCTTATAGTTTATTGAGAGAAACTGAGGATTTGATCATTAAGAACAAATTCTTCATACAGGCATATTAAGGAACTGTTTATTCCATTGATCGTAATTCTACTTAAAATAAAGCAAATATTTGTAAACAATAGTAATAACAAATAGAATGAGAAGTATTTTAACAGATATCAAAGAGGAGACTATTCGGTAAATCACAAAATAGTTTGACCAGGCATATTTCGAGCCAATGTTTGGTGTATTCTGTTTCTGTTTATCTTGCGAACGACGAAATGTGTTTTCTCCCGTGTCTTCCTACCTCTTCAGTAAACTACGATTACCAAGAATGGAATGATGTCAGTATTATGGACAATATTTTGTTAGTTCCATTTTGACATTCCAGGGAAACTCTAGAATTTATATTCAGCCAAATATACGCTCATCATATGTAACGGAACGTGTAAGCCATAACATGGAGCTGGGCCGCACCTGAAAAGAATGTATCACATTTTTATACGTGTTATTCTTTAGTACGCATATTCAGTATTATATAGACCTTTGTCTCGTCCCGTGGAACAACTCGTTCATGATGAACGAGAGCGTCGAATACGCTGAAACAAAACATGATGTTTTGATAGTTTATCCACAATTTTGATTTTATGGACATCTTGTTCGAAAATACAATAAAAAGTAGACTGAGTGACTTGCTTCTATTTATCAAAACATATTTGGACAAACATAAATGCGTGTACGTTTATCTATCTATCTATCTATCTATCTATCTATCTATCTATATATATATATATATATATATATATATATCTATATATCTATATCTATATATCTATCTATCTATATATATATATCTATATATCTATCTATCTATCTATCTATCTATCTATATATATATCTATATATCTATCTATATATATATCTATATCTATATCTATCTATCTATCTATCTATCTATCTATCTATCTATCTATCTATATATATATATATATATATGTATATATATATATATATATAAGTTATGAAAAACTTGGTAATCCGTATGGGTAATCCCAAGGAGGATGAAATTCTGAGAGCTCAATGTAAATCCAGAGCTAATATTTTAAAGAAAAACAGACGACTTTAAGCTACCATTAAAGTGGTCTGCTTTTCTTTAATATATATATATATATATATATATGTATATATATATATATATATATATATATATATATACCGAGTGTAGCAGCAAAATTGTCCAAGTCGTCTATAAGCAGAATTGGCTATTTGCTAGATTAAGTTTTGAACCATTTTACCTTAGAAATGATTAAAGATATCTTACTGGAATTCGCCGTGGTTTTCATAACTCTAGTGAACTTTAAGCAATGACAATGTATAATTATTCTCCAAGCTTAACAGAAGAATCATGATGAAATCGATCATGAACGAAAATAACAGGTTCATCATTAATCAATCAAAGGTAAGGATCGTAAGCTCATGAAGGTCTGAAATTAAGTTCACACACACACACACACACACACACACACACACACACACACACACACACACACATACACACACACACACATATATATATATATATATATATATATATATATATATAAATTATTACAGGAACATTTTCCAACTTATTCAAGATCATCTTCGCCTCTCTAACCTTCTAACTTTCTGTCTTGGTGTAACAAGGTGCCTTGCAATTTCATTTCCAAGTCTTTTTTTCACTGCTATTTCGACTGCAATAACTGAAACTCCTCCCTCAGGTACCAAACGTCTTATGGATTGAGTTGAATCTTTTCTAATTGATCCCTTTAACTATGATTTGAAATGATGACCCATCTTCATGTTGTGACCTACTCAACCAGTTTTCCTCTCTACTGTTTCTTCTTTTTTAAACTTGTTCACCTTTCTCTTCATGGTTCGTGAATGGACTTTGAAGATAGAAGCTAGGATATGAATGTTGGTATCATTACCGAAGGCCCTAATGATCTTTTTCCTCTCACCATTGCTTATTTGGAAAGGGAGTGGGGCAGAAACAAAACAATTTTAATTTGTTCTTTTTCTAGCTGAATAACTGAAAGGGTTTTTCGGTGATTCTTACGACAAATTGTGTAAAGATGGCTAAGCGTCTTATCTAAAAATCTAGCAAAATATTCAATTAGTTTAGCGGATTTTTAGCTATATTTGTGGGATGGACAATGGTGCTGTTACACGATTTGGATAATTTTGCTGTTACACCCGGTATATAGTACCGGTAATGAGATGTGAAAACACCATATTTTATAAAAAAGTTAAACCTGACGTAGTACAAAAGAAGATTTCTTAGATAATGGCTTATGAATACTGAAAATAGTCAGTTACTGGAAGTTAATATCTCGTTTCCACTGGAATTTATGATAATTGACAAAAATATTTAAGAAGTAAATCATTTATGTCTCTTTTACTGATTATGCTTAGTAAAGGAATACCCATAAGTCTGTCTTTTGTCTCATATCATTTTCTGAAGATTTTATTCAAAACATATTAGAGTGTCATGCAGTTTTTTTTCCAAAGGGTAGAGATAATTTGTTTTGTAAAAACCATCGGAGCAAAAAACAAAAAAAATCGTCATAACAAGAGAAAATATTTCTCTGGTTTTTATTCAAAAGCATTATTCAACATACTTACCGTCTTAGAGAAACTGGTATTGCTGTGGTGTCTGTGGTATTATCTGGTTCTTAGATAACCCGCTGGGCATGAACAGAGAACACAAAATGCAAGTTTGCGATGCCAAAAATTGAATTTTGATGTTTCTTTCATATTTGAAAGTTTCTCCACCTTTGACATATCTTTTGAACAAGCATAACTGTTCATTTTTTAATGTTTTTAAACTGGGAAACATGGCGACTGAAGTATTATGGTAGTAATTTTAACGAACAAATACAAATTTACTTTCAACAGAAAAATTTAAACCATTTTGCAATAAACTTTAAAATACTTTCTTTTTTTTTTTTTTAGATATTCCTGTTTAGTTGCAATAAATCAGTTGAAAATTACTCAAATAGATTTTACATAAACTAGAATAAATAAGTCATCGTTTTTCGGGTTTCTTATTACTAATTTATTTATCGAAACAATAATGAATTAGTTTAGGAATATGTAATTGTGAAAAATGGATCCTTTATGGAAATATTTATTTTTTTTTAATGTAGTATTTTACTTTAGAAAATGCTTCACTTCATGTGGCTCAATCTACGATTTCAAAATACGTCAATATGAGCTTAGCAGTCACAGAATATATTCAAGGCAAAAAACTAACCTAAATAGCTTCTATATTTTCCTCTTCTTTTCAGTGCGAGCGATCATGGCTTTCCATAACTTTCTATCAGTTGTAGTTTTTAACAGAATGTGTCCTTTTTACTATACCAACTTTTCCTTGTTCTACCAACCATTTACACAGGCTTGTTGGATATATTACTCACTGTTTCCCCGTCCGTCATTTGTTACTTCAGTATGTCTTCTCAGTGTCAAATTTATCAAGATCTCATCCTTCATTACGTCTCCCAGAAATTTCAGGTGTCTCTTTCTGATTCTAAGAGAAAGTGCTCTTTTTCTTCAAATTTCCTTGAAAGTTCTCAATTGCGCCTATATATTTTTAGTATCCTTAGAATCACATTAAATCTTCTTTTCACCTTCAGGGAAATTTTCCAGCAATCACTGTCATTTTGGAAGACAGATATTATACATCAGTCTAACGGTTTTCTCTAATTTTCTGAAGAAACTTTCTTGTTTTCTCTACTATTCTGAAGAAACTTTCTTGTTTTCTCTGGAAGTCATATTTCACTCTTCCACTGCGTCTTCAGATTTCAGCCTCTTTTTTTCCTTCTTTTTTAATCATTTCATCCCAAACAAGGCAACAATGTCACTAAGACGCAGCGTGTTAATGAATGTGAACCAATATCAGAAAAAAACCATTATTAATCAGCGAGAACAATAAAAGAACAATAATTAAGATGAGGGACGATGGAGTAATGGATAGCGGCTCGGATTGAGAGAGCTGTGTTTGAATTTCAGTCAAATCCATTACATTCATTACGTGCTAATACATTTTGGAAAGGTATGAATCCTCTTCTTCTTCCACCAACTATGGGTGAATAGCAGAACGGACCAGGTTCTATAGCCTTGGATGGCAACCGGTCTACCGCAGAAAGAAATGGCAACATACTACGAGAAAAGATCTGCCTTGTCAGTCATGTATCGATGGATACATGATCGCCTAAGTGTGTATCACGCATGGCACATGACTGTCTGAATTAATATGACGGAAGACAAAAGTAGATATTGCATTTAAATTTTTGAAGATCAAATTTGACTGGAAGGTATGAGGCCGGAAGAGAATTCTACAAGTGAGAAATGCATAAAAAGAAACTGTTAACATAGAACTTTCGGTTATGTCAAGCCATTTCAGCTGTAAAATGATGCGGTCTTGCCGTCAATCTATTACTGCGATTAAATTCATAGGATCTACATAAAATAGGGCGAAGTCATCAGAGAATTTTCCATGAAAGTATATATATATATATATATATATATATATATATATATATATATATATATATATATAGTTTATGCAAAACTAGGTAATCCGTATGGGTAGACCCAAGGAGAATGATATCCAGAAAGCTCAATGTAAAATCAGAGCAAATATGTTTGAATAAAAACAGATCACTTTAAGGTTCCATGTAATAAGTTATTTTTCCACAGCCCTTTTACAGGGCTCTGGATCATCAGACTTTATTTCCAAAGTTGAAATGAAAAAGGAAAAGAAACTTACACATTTTTGACGGACTGCACCAAGCGTATGTGAAATTAATGAAGTAAGGAAGTGAGGTGGGAGAGAAGACATGAGTGAGTTAATATTGATATGGTCTTTGAATGCAGGCATAAGTGGGTGTATGTGTCGACATGTGAATGTCTATGTATATGTATGTCTATATATGTATGAAAATATGTAGATGGGTGTGTGTATATATATATATATATATATATATATATATATATATAGATAGATGTGTGTGTGTGTGTGGGTATATGTGTATATGTGTATATGTTTATGGATTTACATATAACTGTATGTGTGTGGATGCATATATATATATATATATATATATATAAGTATGTGTGGATATGCGCGTAGATATGTGTGTATGTATTTCTCTATAGGTGTATATGTGTAGATATGGGAATATACATATAGTTTATGTGTAGATGTGTGTGCATGTGTATATTTGGATTCATAGGTGTATAGGGAGATATGGGGATGTAGATATAGATGGGGGATAGGATATGTGTAGATGTGTGTATGTGTATGGATTGTAAAAGAAGGACCTAATTTTCTCTTAGTAGTGTTTTATCCAAATTTCTCCTCTAGGACTCTCCAATAATACGGAGGTAAATTTTAAATTGGTAATTTAATTTGAATGGAAATATATTACCCTTTAATAAGCATTAAAGATGAGAAAATTATTTAAATTTGAACAACCTTAAAGAAAAAAGTATGTGTACGAATATATAGAATATTGTAAAAGAAGGACCTAATTTTCTGTTAGTAATCTTTTATCCAATTCTCTCCTCTAATATTCTCCAACTGGAAGTGAGTTTAAATAAATAATACGGAGGTAAATTTTTAAATTGATAATTTAATTTAAATTGAAA
>OZ010574.1:50524108-50566608 GCA_963932145.1 Acanthosepion lycidas | reverse complement strand
TTTATTCAAAAATTATAACATAAATATGTTATAAAATCAATACAAAAATAACCATTTTGTCTCAACACCTCTGGTGTCTTATCAAGTGATGATGTTGAATGTAGAATAAAGGGATTTAAAAGTTTCAAATTAATTAACCACCCCTCGCAAGGGGAAACTCTGTTGCATAAGCTGGAATGACCAATCAAATTAGAAGTATACGAGAATTAAAAAAAATTTTGACAACAAAGTATGGTTATAATAGCTATTAAGTGCTTTAAAGTTGGGGTTGGACTAAAATAGAATTTATTTTAACTAATAAACATTAAATTATGTGATAAAATTTGAAATTACCCATGTTAATATATATATATATATATATATATATATATATATATATATATATAAACAAATGGACAAGTCCGACAATATATTAAAGACATTTTTTATGTTTAACGTTCTTTTTAGAGATACAAGTATTTAAGTAAATGCTCTGTTTATAATAAACAGTATTAAATAACATTTACCGGCCTGAATGTCCGAGAAATTTTCATAGAAAATATTCGTCCTTTGACAGGATTCGAACCTGCATCCTATACGGAACCGCCGTTTATCCGGGCGTGCCTAACCGATTCGGCCACAAAGGAGCGTTCGGTTGGCAAGGTCGAATTTACTGCTTATAAACTTCAATCTTCCATGAATCTCGTACATTCATAACTGCTCATGTATGACGTCATTTGTTTACATTTGATACGCCATGAGCAGTTATGAATGTACGAGATTCATGGAAGATTGAATATTAATGAGCTTTCCTAAAATTGAAATTTTTGAAAAACTAATAGCATTTTTGTTCTTGAATATAAATACTTGTTACAAAATAAAATCCTCACATATGCCTTGGAGACACTGGAGTAATGAATAGCGGCTCGGATTGAGGAATCGGAGTTCCAATTCCAGTTGGATCCCTTACATTCAATTACGTGCTAATACCCTTGGGAAAGGCATGATCCCTTTTATTCTCCTCCATATGGGAAAATAGCAGGACAGACCGAATTCGCTAGCCTTGGATGATAACTGGACTACCGCAGAAAGAAATGGCAACCTACTGCGGGAAAAATCTACCTCGTCAGTCATGTATCAGAAGATACAAGATCGCCTAAGCGTGTATCCCGCACGGCACATAACTGACTGATTGATATTTGCCTTGATAAAATCACCCAGAGGACGAAAGAGACAAGTTTTCCTTTTGTCTGTATTCATAGATATTATTATATAAATGGTGTTATGTGAGTGATAGAACATTTAGGGTTACCCAACGCGTAATCGGCGAGTCGACTGAGTTAGATTTACTTTGCGCAACGACCACTGCAAAAAGTATGAATCTATCATCAGATAATAGTCTTTCATGAAGTTCCAGTCCTTTTCCATCTTTCGATGCTAAGCCAAAGTAAATAAAAGAGTATAAAGGGTGTTCCAATAACTTGGATCGATTTTAAATGTGAATTAAGTGTAAGCGTCTAATGAATTTTTTTCAGGTTTGGCGGACACTTGGGCAATATTATTTTTCATATATAATTGCCATGACTTAAATAACATGATCCAATAGAGAAATAAATAAAATTTTGTTAGACATTTTGTTCGTCATGACGGTCGTCTTCGAGTATAGAATCCAGAGGTTAGCAGTGAATATTTCGGAGACAGTAGAAAAGCGTAGTTCAGGTTAGCAGTGGATATCACAGTAAAGTAGCAGAGCGTAGTACTTCCTTCTGTTCATCTTCGCCTGACAAGTTGGCACTGGTCATTCTGGTAGGGTAAACAAAAATGGCCGCTTTTATACACGACGGATAGACTGTTCTGCGGCTTCTGATTGGTTAACCTTCTATTCGAGGACTATAAAGTGAGTCGTGTCATTCGAACTGGCTCACTAGTTACATACTATACACAAAAAACTGTAACAAATTTCACCAATAATACTGATTTATTTACTGCTGACTTTGATTCGTCTTAATGAAACGCCCTTATGTATAATCCGTCTTAATGAAACACCCTATACATAGAGACGCCAGCAAATTTATTTGTTGCTCTCTTCATGGGTTCTTCACTATTATAAAATGCTTCGTTATTTTTGGAAAAATAAAGAAAAACTCCCGCCATAATTAAAATCAGACAAAAGAAAAATCAAAACTCTACATATGAAGAGCTATTTTGTAGACGAAACTTTTCGTCTTATAAAGAACGTTATTCAAAAATGCCCTTTCCACAACTTGTATCTTTACCATTGAAGTGGTTTTCATAGGAAAACGCATTCCAGTTTATCAGAATATTTCAGTTTATTAGTTGTTCTTACTACATTAATACTGAATCAATGTTGAATATGCAAATATTTACTTTTTTTTATGCGCCAGCATGTTCAGGACGTGGGCGATCAAGGATCTCTACAAATTCCTATCCTTTGTTAGTCTTAGTAAGTTTTGTCCTTTTGTAATCTCTCCTAAATCTTATTCAGCTAATCATTTACACAAACTAGTTAGGTTACAGATGCTTGACTCTGTCGATCTTTCATTATACTCTGTGTGTGTCAAATTCTCCAAGTCCTCTTTCTTTATTATGTGTTCTGAAATATCGTCGTTTTTTCTATTTTCATTATTACTCCTTTCCTTGTTACTCTTATGATCAGTCTATTGTATTCTCAGCATCCTTCTGTAGAACCACATTTCTGTTGCCTCAAGTCCCCTCTGCATTTGTGAGAATATTGTCCAGTATTCACTGCCATATAGGAGGACTGAGAGTACATAGCAGTTCAGCACGCTTTTCGTTGTATCTAAAGAAGATTTCCTGTTTCTTAATACTTTGCTTGGCTTTTGGGAGGCATTTTTCGCTATTCCAATGCGAATTTCGGTTTCACATTTTTCGGCATCTGTTAAAACACTTACTATTTAGAATAATCCATTAAAATAGAGTTGAAATTAGTTGTAATCTAATTTCGCTACCGATGCAGCTAAGGTAAAAGTAAAACGTTCTGCCGCTTAATGTGAATCAGTTTTCGTCTCGCTAATTCAGATCTGATATCTCCATTATAAATTTTACTTTTTTGAAGTACCCATTTCCACGGCTAGATTTGTCAATATAGGAAGTTTCAAAATCGTCTTATATATTTATTATACATTATGTATGGTTAGTTAAACAAATTTAAATACGATAATTATGTAAGTTGGCATATATATTCATGCTACATATCTATTTGTTTAAATATATAACGTGTGTATTAATGTATGTATTTGCTTTATCGTGTACGTATATCAGTGTGCTTATATCTGTGCAGAAAAATATTTTTTTATCAAAAGGTATAATAGAAAATATAATTCTTTTATTCTGAGTAATGTACTTGCATCAAGGTAAGTTAAGAGTTACTGTCACCTATAATCGATGGGTTACCACTAGCACCTGCTTTTAACGTGGGGTAATAAAATAGAATTTTTTTATCGATTAATCATATCTGAAAAATATGTTTTGACATGCAGTTGCTTGTTCAGCTCAATATTTACACCTGTCGAAAAAAGGGGATAGTTTCTAAGGTTTTCTTCTGAATAGCGCGTAAATGTTGTTTTCCGTGATACGATCGAAGTCAATGTGAAAAAAAATGTTTGGCTGGAGTCATTTGTATTTATTGTACATTCTACCAATATCTGCGATATCTGTAATGAAATCTTATTCATTAATATATATATATATATATACATATATATATATATATATATATATGTGTGTGTGTGTGTGTGTTTGTGTGTGTGCGCCCGTGTGTATGTTTGTATAATTTTAAAAAATAAACATTCAACTTGTTTACCCAAATTCCTTCCTACATACATAAATACACACAGTAAGTACCTGACTTTTTCTATCTCATGCCTTTACAAGAACCAGATCAGGGGGGAAAAGATCAGGGTGTAATTTAACAGCAGTCTAAAAGGGTCTATGCGTTCGAGGAGGTGACGAATTACTTTCCATAAACACTTTCTCACCGAAGGTCTCTCGTTGCAAGCCCCTCTCTGCTCGCTTGCTATTTACATGGAAAGTGTTCAGGGCGAACTACATTACTTGGATGCACCAGTTGTAACTTTCAGGTTTAGGACCCGCCATGCCACGCACATTGTAGCGAACCACCCAATACAATCGTATTCCATTGGTGAGATGTAACTTCCATTCGAGCAACTTCTTCACACGAACCGCGTCTTTGTGGAACCGGCTCCCAAGATGATGCTTACCCGATCTCTACAATCTTAATTTGTTCAAGTATAGTGTTAACTCCAATTGTCAATGCTGGATTCATCCCCCCAAATTGATTAAAACTAACCAACAGGTTCTATATGCTTAATATTTATTATATTTTTCGGATATTTTGATTATTGTGCTCGAAATCATGGACAGTTTGTCCGAAGTTTATATTTTGTAATTTTGTTCAATTACTATTGCAATCATTATCAAGAACCAGTAACTTCGGGGAGTTTATCCACAACTTCGACCACAGTACTCAATAGCTTATCCTAAAATTGGAAAAATATAATAAGAACATAAACTGACAGACCTTGTCGATTCTTTTTAACTAAACATATATATATATATATATATATATATATATATATATATATATATATATATATAGTTGGATTGATGTGAGTTTGTGACTTTGGGTTTCATGCTCTCTGTGATCGTCAGACAAACAGATTAATTTTTTAATTTTGCATTTATTTATGGTTGCGTACACCGGTGTTTTATGGTAAAGGGTGAAAAAATTGCCGTCGAAACGCCACTCATATGTACGTAGACATTCATACAAGTACGTTCCCGCATTGCAGCTCACGTAAACATATATGAACAGTGTGAGACTAGGCGTATATGCGCATCCATGTGTCGTTGCCAACATACGTACGCAATTGGTCGCTGTATTCAATGTTGGATTGTGTAGCAAACTTCTTTCGCAAGTCGCAGTGTCAAAGTACAGACCGTTAGTCTATTTTGTTCTCGCACACGCATATATACGTATGCTCGCGCATTCACACACCTTCTATCCGTCTGTTTTTTTTATTTTTATCTTAAAATGGGGTCTGCGTAAGACAATGATAGGTAAAATTGTTATTATTTTAGATTTCTTAGTGCTGTTTGTTATTATTTAAAACCAGTTATTTGCTTGTTTTGGCGATTTAGCTGATGTAAATGGTAGAAACTCCAATTTATAATACTTATTGGTATTTACGCGCTGGTATTAATTTTGCTGAGGGGGGAGTATAATTGTGGTCTGATGCAGTAATGATAATTGTGGTACGGTAGTAAGTGTGGAGTAATGCGGCAATGGTAATAGTGATGCAGTAATAATGATGGGGAGCGGGTGATGATAATACCAATTGCATCAGCAATTAGTTATGGTAAAATGGTAGAAGTGATTGTAGTAATGGTGGTGGAATGGTAATAACAATAATTATAGTCATTATGGTGGTATTTTAAATTAGAAAATAATTGATGATGCTATGGTGTCAATGGTTTCTCTTTTCGTGTTCATAGGGTCAGTGGTGGTTTATGTAGCGGTGTTATTCTTGGTATTCTTTTTTATCCGTTTGGTATAAATTGGGATAAGAGGTATTTGTTTTCATGTCTGCATTTAGAAATCACACCAGTCCAACTAAATATGTTAGCTCTATCAATGATATTGAGCGCTTTCCAATAAGTCCCGCGCATATATAATATATTAATAATATGTATAAAAATTGCATATATATATATATATATATATATATATATATATATCTATATATATATATATATATATATATATATATATATATATATATATATATATATATATATATTTCACACACACGTACATATATACATATAGGGTGCGATGAATAAATTGTCGTCTAAATTACGGAAAATGAAAATAACACTGACATCTCAATTTAACAGACATATTTACCAAAATTACACAAAAATATCTTGGAGCCCTAAAAAGTAAATTTATTCAATAAAATCTCCATTGGCTTCAACTACGGCCTCCGGACGACTTCGGAATCTCCTGCAACTCTTTTGAAACGTCTCCTTGTTTAATTTAGTGAATGCTGCCTTAATCTTTACCTTCAGTTTATCTTTGCTGTAACAAGGAGTTTTGTTGGTGTCTCGCTGAATTGCGCCCCACACATAATATTCAATGGGGCTGCAGTCTGTTGAGATAAGTTGCTAGATGTAAGGGGTGATGTGGTCGCAGAAATTCTTTGGTTGGGATCGACTGCGTGTGTGGCGTGGTGCAGAGTTCTGTTACATATGGTCTTGTAACAGCCACACCCTTTACCCAGGACAGCACTACCACTCCAATGCACTTGATGTAGGCATTCTTGCTTAGTCTGAGGCACTATAGGAAGATGAATAGAGGAATAACTTCCTTACGGTTCCTTTATTATTAAGGAATTTTTTTGGTCCTTCGCTCAACGGCGCCTCACACATAATAATCAAGCCGGTTGAAGTCTGGGGATTTAGGTGGCAAGATGTGATGTAGTCGCAGAAAGTTTCTGACAGTCATGACTGTGTTTTGTTCGTTTAGCATGGTTCAGTCTCTTGTTGCCAATCATAGAGTCTTCCAGCAGCCACTCGCTTGGTACAGGGTAACACTACCTTCTCAAGGCACTTGATGTAAGACTTCGTGTTGAATCTGAGGACACTACCAACAAATTGTGGAGTTCTTTTCTTATGAAAACGATTGGAGTGAGTTTTCCAAGCAGCCGTACCTTCCTAATCACTCTTAGACTCATCCAACACTTTCCAAATCCTCTGCACTGACCTCAGATCGACACCCGAAAAAACTGAAACGTTCGTATTGGAGCTTCGGAGCTAATACCAAGCAGTACAGGATGCCACTTCCAAAATTCTGGCGGAGAGAATTGTATCATGTTGATTTTTTTTCTCACAGACGGTGCAAAATCGCCCTATTATACTGTGCAGTTGGTAAAATTAAAAAAAAAAAAATCAACGTGCATGCACGAAATTTAAAATACAAAATGTCGACAATTTAACCATCGCAGAATTTACACACGCACACGCATATATATATATATATATATATATATATATATATATATATATATATATATATATACACGCTTCTATATGTGTATGCCTACAAATATCTCCTATGGTTATACATAAACATATATTTGGAAAAATTAAATATCCGACCACACGAAATTATATGCTTGTGAATATATGATTTGTTTTCATTTTTAATTTGATTGCTGGTTTTCTAGTTACAGTTTTGTGTTTCGTTAGTTATTTTTTGTTCGTTTATTTTTTCGTATTTGTCGGTATTGTTGGATAGTAAGTTGATTTTTTCTATACAGTGTATAGATACGGATATAAGAGAGATTTTATATGGTCCCAAATTAGAGCCTGTGTTAATGTAAACAAAATAGACCAAACCCGGATATAAGATACTTCTTCTCCGGTCCAGACAACTCTCTTATATCCGGGTTACACTGTATTTTTTATTCTTGTTCATGATCACAACCCCCCTCCCTTGTCAGAGGGAGTGATGTGGATTTCTTAACTTCTCGCTAGGTTCTTTAGTGCATTTAGGTGTCTGAATGGTAATGTATATTCGTTGTTAGTTTCTATAGTAGCAGTGATAACACGCCTTGAATAAAAGCTTTGGTGAAATCGGTGTCGTTTTGTTTATGATCTTTTAGTATAAAGTCTATAATGTCTCTTTACGGATTACGGTGACAAATTTTAAACCGAGCCTGAGAGCTTCTCGTTCTGCAATGGAAAGCTTTATCTCTAATAGATTTTCTATTAGATTAGGCTTTCCAACATATTTCTACTAACTATTGCTGATAAGGGTGTTGAGTTTTTGTCTTAGTTTGTTATTCGTTTGATTGTTTGGTGTAGGTGAGCCATTTCCGGCTTAGTTACAACGTATTTTTTGTGGAGTTACATTCCAGCATTTCTTGCATTTATAGTAGTTAGTTTTTCTAGTAGTTCTAATTATTTGACAGGTGCTTTTAGGAGATCGCATGCGCATGTTGTAAAAATGTGATGTGATATTCTAAGAATTTTGTGTTTGCATAATGGAATGACTTTTTCATCAATGCATTTCAATAGGAACTTTTTAAATGAGTTGGCCGCTGTTACGAAATTTCTGTGTTCTTTAATAATTTGATGTTTTTCCATGTCGACGGCATGAGATAACGAGGTATGTTTTTTATATATCAAGAACAGTATTGGGGAAATTTGCGCACTGGGTCTTACAACATTTCACCATTCCTGGCAGATCTGTGGAATACCTACTTACAAAAGTGATGGAAAGAAAAAGAAAAAGACTCTAAATGAATTCCGTAGAAAAAAAACAAAAAAACTCTAATATTCTCAACACGCCTCTCCTATGTGCATAACAAAATTAGTCCTGAAGGACGAAACGCGTCACAAGTAAACTTTTTCCACTTTGCCATAAAATTTTCCAAATACTATTCATGATGTATAAAAATATATTTGGTTATCTGAAGACTAAGATGTGGTTGCATAATAGCTTAAATATTTATATATACAAGTCAATGGGGCACGATAGATAGCAAGGTCAACTATATAACTGACCTTTTATTAAAGCCTCACAAATCATCCAATATTATATATATATATATATATATATATATATATATATATATATATATATATATATATAAAGGGCACGGTGTGTAAATTGGGAGCATATTATATTTTAATTTCGATCATGCGCGTTTTTGTTTTTGATTTTGTCGACATATATATATATATATATATATATATATATATATATATATATATATATATATATATATATATATATATTGGGAGCCGTCGATAGCTCTTCTAGCACGAAGTCACAAGTCATCGTAGTCGTGCTGGTCTTGATCCCGCTAGATAACACGCTTATTCCTAGAAACTGTAACTACGGTCTGCTCAGGATAATTGCAGTATAAATCGTAGATGGGTGGTGAATAAACACAAAATGCGCCCCGTGGAAGCGTCTGCAATAGGGATTGGTTAGCCTCCCTAGTAGGCTGGGTATCTTTGAATACCAGTGACCAGCTATATATATATATATATATATATATATATATATATATATATATATATATATATATATATGACATCTATATAAAAATCCCTTGAAAAGTCAACATGAAACACGGATTATGCGTATTCAGGAGTAGAATTAAAAAAATAGTACACCTGCGGATATTAATTTACAGTAAGTGTATTTTTCAATTAAGCACACACACACACACAGAGATACACACACATATATATATATATACGCTTCTATATGTGTATGCCCACAAATATCTCCTATGGTTATACATAAACATATATTTGGAAAAATTAAATATCCGACCTTGTGAAATTATATGCTTGTGCATATATGTGTGTAAACATACAATTATACGGATATTCGAAAAAAACAAAATCGTTGTTACGCTATTCTCTAGAGAGATGAACGAATGTTCAGTACAGTATTTCAGACATTGTAAATATCCCCGGTGTACAATTTAAATATTAATTTAAGAGAACTTTGCCAATTTTTATTATAATTTGCAATCGCTATTGATTATTGGGGTTAATCGGTTCATTCAGGTGTGGCGTTCTCTGAATTGAGAGTGACGTGGAAATAAATCGGTAAATAATAACTCATATTTATTTTGCATGCGTGCCAACTGAGTGCCTTGTTGAAATTGTTGTGCACTTGTCCAAGATAAGACGTTAAATGTCCTCGTTTTGATAATTCATCACGGAACGCCTCTCACTGTCGCCCGTTTATGCCTGTGGCTAATTATTGTCTGACTGTAGATGCTACACGATTTTTTTTTCAGTATCGCAACAAGTTCTACCACAAATGAAATTCGACGAAGGTAAATGTTCTTCATTTATTTAGGCACGTGTATTTGGTTCATAGAGAGATAGATAAAACACACACACACACATACAGATATACATACATACATACATACATACATACATATATATATATATATATATATATATATATATATATACACACACACACATATATATGTATAAATACGCCAACATGTTCCTACAACGGACATAAAAGCCGATAAGTGACCAAAAGAAAAAAAATAACGATGAATACATCAAGAAAACACACGGTATAATAAAACTGAAATGAAAATAAATAAAAGATACGCTATGAAAAGAAATCAACCAAAAAGTCTGATACCTACCAAAACAATAACAAATAGAGTTGCATGCCTAAGATTCAAAGACGGGGCACTTAACGCTTCTCAGCATCACGACTCTGAAAAAACAATGTTCGGACCGCTACTTAAGTTTCACGCAGCCGCGATCATCAGCCGACCAGAACGTTCTATTCGTGGTAGCGTGAGACTTACGTACCGGGCCGAAACTATATATTAGGTTGGTGCAAAAATAATGACGTAATAATGTGGTTTTTTGACGTATTTTTTAACGTCAAAACGACATTATTACGTCATTATTTTTGCACCAACCTACTATATTTGTATCTAATTTCAACAGATTTTTTTTTTTTTCTAAATCAGTGATAAAAAATAAAATTAGAGTCTCGAAATCATTCAAATGAAGACTTCATTTAGTTGAAAATATTTCCTGGGATCTTATGTGGGGAAGATTTATTTCCCATTCTACAACCTTTTTTTCTTTAGCCGAGACCTTTACAGATAGGAAACTCGGTTCTACTTGCCCGGAATTGGATCACAGTCAGTTTCTTCTTACTCCAAATGTAAGAAGAAATTACCTCTTGGACCGCTCCTATATTGTGGAACATACCCATGTGTCAATGCTTCAGTGAACACTACATTTTAACCTCTTTAAGTCAAGAACCAATCAGTATCTATCCTCATTATTCTGATAATTTTCTTTTTCTTCCGAGTGCGCATAATTCATGAAACATACCAATTTTAGCATTAACTCTATTACTTTAGCGGCTCACAACCCTTGTGTTGCGTGAATTTCATTATTAAATTAATTTTGCGAATTTAGAAAATACTACAAAATGGTAAAGCTCGAGCCGATGCTTTCTTTGAACGTTTCGAAAGCATTCGACATAAGGGTCTTCACAATTTGAAAGGTTATGTTGTTTTCGGCGAATTTTTGAAAAGTTTCAGTCGCGAAACAAAAGTCCTACTGAACGGCCACTCTTCTAGATCCTTTTTCTACTAATGCAAATGTACCCAGAGCTATATCCTTGGTCCTAATTTGTTCTTAATTTTCAACAATTACCGCCTTGATGGCATCAGCTGTCAACATGGTATCTATGCTGATAACACAACCATTTACTCCTGTTTCGTTAGTAATCGGTTCTATAATGTCTAATTGCCAGTTGGTCTAAAAATAACTTGCTATTAACTTGGACAAATAATGGCCTTTAAATTTTAACGCCTCCTAAACAAAACTGTTCGCTATCAATCATCTTAGAAACCTCTTTCTGACTTTTATCAGTATGGCTGATACTAATCTCCAGAAGACTGACTCGTTACGCCTTCTCCGGATAACATTCTTTGCTGGCATGATAGGGGGAAGACTATATTGTATGTATCGTTAGGTCAGCTGCTCAGAAAGTTGGTTCACTGTGTCGTGCAAAATAATTTTTCTCTCCAGAATCTATCTTACATATCTATGTCTACCTTTCGTCCATGTTTTCAGTATTGCTGCAACATGTGGTCCATTTATTTACAGAATCTTGATAAACTTCAAAGAAGAATCAGCAATATTATTGGTCCTGACCTGGCGTCTCGGTTTCCGTCAAGTCCTTCGAGTCGTAAAGTTACATTCCTGTACCTTTTCTATGCTATAAGTACTTTCATTATAATTATTCAAATGAGATCTCAGCTATATTATCTAGAAATTATGAATTTAATCGGAGTACTAGATTAGAAACAAGGTCTCGTCAGTTTACAGTTCAATCGAATAGATGTAAACGTAAGTTTTATGCTACAGTTTTTTCCTCGGACTTTTCGCCTGTGGGATTCTATTCCTGCTCCATGTTTTCCAGCCAACATTGATCTCCAAAAATTAATTGCAATTTCGCTCGTTATGTACTGTCTTCCTGATTACTTTTCCATTGTTCTCGATCCTTAATGTTGTTTCTATTTTCTAATTCTTTCACACTCAGTAATTCCTTGTTTATTAATGGTTCCACTGGCGTGAATTTGATTAAGAAAAATAAAAAAAGATAAAATATTTCTTTTTAAAAGGAACTACTTGATTTTTGTTTTATGACACCTTGACAATAGCATACTACAGCCTTCGTAATTCGTATGACATTAATTAAAATTTAACCAAAAAAAATCTTATCTTCAGGAAGGATATATATATATATATATATATATATATATATATATATAACTTCACAAATGATGATATATATATATATATAGCTTCACAAATGATGATACAGTGTAACCCGGATATAAGAGCTTTGTCGGGACCGGATAAGAAGTCTCTTATATCCGTGTTTCTCTTATATCCGGGTTTGGTCAAATTTATATACATTAACACAGGCTCTAATTTGGGACCAGATAAAATCTCTTATATCTGAGTTTCACTTATATCTGGGTTTCTCTTATATCCGGGTTACACTGTATGTATATATATATATATATATATATATCATCATTTGTGATCATTTGTGAAGTTATCTTCCGTCATTATCATTTGAAGTCTCGCGTGTTAATTGAAATTACGACTCCGCAGATAAACACAAAATAACAGTTAAAACTGAAGGTTCTAGAATCTAGATTACTAGCCTTCAGCCATGACATTTCCATATCATAGAGTATTGCATATCATAGTTGTAAAGGTTTTTATTATTAAAAAAAAAATGTACTTTGAGAAAATTAAAAAAAGCATGTGATGAATGTATCATGATGTAACGGAATATTCGATATTTTTATTCTTTTGTATTTGTTTATTTTTATTACTTTATTTATTTTATATTTTTATATTCATCGTTTTCCCCAGGTCGATATTTTCAATAAGTCGCCTCCTTGACAATTCAAACATATGTATCCAGGTCGGAACCATTCTGCTTGTCGCCTATAACTTAACAACGTAATCAATGTCCTTTATATACAGTTGCAAATACTAGTACTAGTTCGTACGATCAATACCGTCTTAGTAAATTAAAACGCCGATTAATATGTATCGTGTTACTATTATTTGTTACTGTTATTTGGATCCGGCAGTGTTGAAAAGTCACATTCACTACCTTAGTAAAAGAAACAGACAAGTGAAAGATAGGGAAATACAATAGGATAGCAGGGACATTAGGGTGATAAAATTAACTGACCCCGTAGATTGAATGAAGTATACAGTTCTAAATTGCGAGAGATATACCAAGTATGATGATAGACCCATATAGAAATCAACTAAATACAACGGACGATACTTTGTGAGTAGAACAACCAAGACGAATAAGTGGTGAGTGATAATTGTCTATTAACAACTTATTTCTTCTTGGAAATCTCAGCGACGTTAGATATCACACTTGTCACTGCCTTTTCACCTATTCACACAAAACTCAGAAGGTAAATTTCGCACTCGGCCTTTTTAACCTTCCTTCACAGACGAAACGATTCAAGCCTGTCGCTATAATATTGCTATTTCCTTGGAAAGTGTCATGTCGAAGTAGATATCTTAGTTCCAACAGATCTAACCTTTAAGGCTAAGACCTGCCTTATAATGGAAGTGAGCACTAGGGAAATGTTTTGTATATTTCTCACTGGACTAATTCAAGACAATAAACATGTGTGCGATTCTTGATTGAACCGATCCCTGGCATGTAATTCGGCTATAAAGAACAATCGAATGAATCAGAATTACAGATATTAAATAAACGTGAGTCAATAAATTTTCTTCAGTTGATGTCTTGAAACATCGAATTCACCGTTCGTACGAAACGATTTAGATAACCTGCCGATAGAATAGACACAAAATGTGTAACGAAAATATAAATTATAACTGGGGAGAAATGATAATCCGTTATTTTAATTCAATATTTGTAAACCTAAGAAAATAAATAGCTACTGTTGTTGACAAAAAAAACCCCAAAAAAAACACGTCAAAGTCTTAACATAGTATAAGTCTCCATATTACAAATTGGCAAACAAGTATAATATAAATGTTACTAATAATATTAGTCGTTTTTTTTTCTTTTTGATTTATTAGGTTGGTGCAAAAATAATGTCGTTTTCTCACATACGTTACTTTTATATATGATTTCTGAATTAATTCATTGATATATATATATAGCGATGTCATATATCATTTTGAAGCGCGTTTTTCGCTCTATCGAATCGTGTTATTCGTTACCGTTCTCAATCTCTTCATTCATTTTTTTTGCAGGCTTTTCGACAGCATGGACAAAATTCAAATCCGCACGATTTTTTTTGTTCCAGTTCAAAATAGGCCGAAAAGCTGCGGAGAGAGCTCGTGATATCAATGATGCGTTTGGCCCAGGAACCACTAACGAACGTGTGGCACAACGGTGGTTCAAGAAATTTCGCATAGGTGACGAGGGCCTCGAAGATGAAGACAGTCGCGGCCGGCCGACTGCGGTTGATAACGAACATTTGAAAGCCTTAATTGAAGCCGATCCTCGCAAAAACACACGAGAAGTTGCTGTCGAACTCGAGATCGACCACTCAACAGTCGTTCGCCATTTAAAGCAAATAGGGAAGTCAAAAAAGTTGGATAAATGGGTGAACGATAATCAAAAAAAAAAAAATCGTCAAAAAACGACATTATTTTTGCACCAACCTAATAATAATTTCACCCAATGCAAGGCAGGAGAACCCACTAATACACAAGAAGTTACCGAGTGTAAAAGAATAAGAACGAAGAGAAACATTATATAGATTAAATGAAATATTCGAAGAGGATTACCAAGTATGTTGATAGACACATATAGAAGTCGGAAGATTACAAGATTGTGAGTATAACAACCAAGATGAATATGTGTCCCTTCGATTGTCTATCAACAACTTATTTCTCCTTGTATATCTCAGCGACGTTAGACGCCCACTTATTCCAGTCTTGTCATCTATTCACACAAACTCAGAAGGTAAATTTCGCACTTGGTTTCTATAACCTTCCTTCACAGACGAAAGGTTTTTAAGCCTGTCGCTACTCTATCGCTATTTCCTTGAAAGGTGTTCTGTCGAACTACATTACTTAGCTCCACCAGTTCTAAACTTTGAGACTAAGACCCGTCATGCCACATTAATTGTACACTCGAGCCGCTTCTTCTCACGACACCGCTGCTTTGTGGAACCGATTTCAAAGATGTTGCTCTCCTGATCACTGCAATCTTAACCTGTTAAAGTTTATGGTTAACCGTTATTTTCTCCACATAAACTATGCCTCTCATTCATATTTGGTACCTTATGCTGATTGTCACGAGCCTGAATACGTACGTCATTCTAGTTTGACTGCCAGGAACAAAAAAAAAGGATGTTTGACTTTCGCGCCTAACGATCTCTCGGGTAGTTCACGTGACTATCTATGCATCTATTTTTAGCTTTTAAAAGGTTAGTCAAAGGGAAATAACTTTTGTCTCACGCAACAATATCATAAAAACAGCTTTACGTAAACAGAAGTAATGTTTGTTGGAAGGGAATGTGATTATTTTTCTAAAAATAAAATACCTGTCCCAATATATTATTAATACGTGTGTATTTGTTCTTTGTGATAATTTTTAGTCGGTGGGCGCGCAATAATTCAATTTTGCTAGAGTTCTGACCAATGAGAAGCGATAACTTGTTTACTCCTTCCGTTTTTCTATCTTTTTCGTTTTTTTTTTCTTGCTATTATTTTCGTATTGCTAATAACCATTTTTGTGGTTTTTCATGTTTTTAATTATACCCCTCTTAATTGCTTTAATTATCTCGAAAGTATTTTAGCAGACCAATGGAAATACAGCACAGAAATCGAAAAGCACATTCAAATAGCCAAAGATGCTTCCAAAAGCTAACAAGTGTTAAGACTGGAAAATGTAAAAAAAAAAAAAAAAAAAAAGTAAAGTGCACCTGTCCTCTTATATGGCTCCGAACGGTGGATATTTCCAGGGACTTAAAGCAACAGACATGCCATATTATATAAGTGTAGTGGATTGGTAAATAGGATTGTACCCTACTTGTTAAGTAGAAGGGGATTAATGTGTATACTAAAGAAAGACAGGTGGAAGTTGACTACTGATCACGTTTCGTAGAACAACTCACTGCAACAATATGGTATTGACGAGAGGGTTTTTAACTTGCTGGGATGAAGCAGAATTTGTCGAAACTTTGATCCGGTGTTTTTCAGTTCAGGATAGGGATAAAGAATTGAAAGATGACAAAGCAAGATGGGGAGAAAATGAAATAACTGACGTCTTTCTAGCCTTGGCAGGTTGTGAAGCTATAATGAAAATTTCTCTTATGGAATACCACAAACAATTGGAGAATTTGACTTCGAAATTTCAGAAATTAAAAAAAAAAAAATTCTCATAGCGGGAAAAGAAATTTAGAAAGAACCAAATTTGTGTCCATTAAACAACAAAAAAAAAAACAAAAAACAAACAAAACAATATGAATCAATTATTCAGAGATTAAGAGAATCTAGTAGACTGCGATTTGATAAAATTGACAATGAAGATTAAACTGTTTAGGATGAATTGATTCAGTTACAGTTGATTGAAAGTATGGCTGAAACATTTCATGAATAGAAGATATTAGAACAATTGCAATTGAATGATTTGTCTCAAAATGCTTGCGTGGAATTTTTACAACAGCTGGAATTGATTAAAAAAATATAATTCTATTGAAGATAATGTTGAAACTTACAGTACAAGAAAAGAAACGGGAGAAATGCAGATACTGTAACTATAAGTATGAAATTAACAGAAAAAAAGTGTCCTGTTTTGGAAAAAATTGCCTTAACGGCCGAAGAAAAAATCATTTTCGTTCTGTATAAAAAAAAGTAGGAAAAAGAGAATTGACATTTTTTTTCAATTCAAAGACCTAAAGAAAAGAATTCTTTGGAAAAAATGAAATTGAATGACATGAATTTTTGACTGCAAGTGGATACGAGGAATGAAATCACTCTGATCAAAAGAAATTTCTGGGAACAAATGAGTAAACCGAAATTGAGAAGTCATCTGAAATTGAGACAGTTTCATGGATTTTTTATGAAACCTTCGGAATACTTCAATAGGACTTTTAACCTATAAATGATTTGAAATTATTCCCTTTAGAATAGTAGAAAAAATATCTTTCTATAGATGTTCCAAAGGTGGATATGTCGAAATTAATCAGTAGCGTAAAATCAAAAATGTATAAACGAGAGTGTTAAAGAGTATAAAGCGAGAATACAATTAAACGAAAATTGTATCCCCATTATTTTAAATCTTGTAAATTACCTATTCGCCTACATTTAGTAGTTGCTAAGTTAAATAAAATGGTAGAGGAGGGAGTTTTGGACCATGTTCCTCCAGGTGGCAGGAAATGGGCATCTCCCGTTGTAGTATTGCGAAAGGCAGGCAGATATCTAAGAAAATGTTGTGATTTTAACGTAGGCATAACTCATAAAATATGCTCGAATTCTTTTCCTATTTAAATATCGAAACCGCTTTCCACAAATTATCGAAAATGAAATGTCTTGCAAAATTTGATTTAAAATCGGCCTACAATCAAATACACACTAATGTTAAATTCAAGGAAATCATCACAATAAATACTCACATAGGATTATTAAACTGGACGAGAATTCCGTTTGGGGTTAAAACAGCAAGTGCCATTTTTCAGAGAGCAAAGGAAAGCCTGTTAACTGACGAAATCAGTAATACGATTATTTACCAAGATGATATTTGCCTTGGTGCTACCACTAACGACGAAAACAGAACGATTAGTTAAAACTGTGGGAATGACAATAAACTGAGATAAATGTGAATCTGATTGTGATACTGTTATGTCCGTAAGGCTTGTTATCGGTGATAGTCCAATAAAGAACTCGAACACAGGTATGGAATAAAACAGATATATTACCACAGGAATATATACGGAGAAGTAGAGTGTTAATATGCACAATCAGGTTTAGTAGAGAGAACAATGTAGTCTCGAACAGTATCACTATTCCAATGTCTTGTAGTAATTGTCTGACCCCGAATCTGTTTCGGACTGCCTGACTCGACTTGAACTACTGACTGAGGCGCAGTATTTATTAAGTATGGAATAGTCCATTATTATTATGGGTAAGATCCCATAACAGATACAATATCATATTTAGGGTACCATATTTCAGATGGCATTGCACAAATCCAAAGCTAATTAAGAAAACTTCAAAGGTATATATATCTACTAATTCGAACCCTTTTAAGGATTCGTTAATTTTTATAACAAATAGCTACCAAAATAAAGCGACATAATAGAACCATTTACTGAACGAAAAAAGAAACGTACATTCAAATGGACACAAAGGCAAAGCTTCAGCGTTCAAGAATTTAAAAGAGATACTGACAGAGCAACGAATTGTAAAAAAAATTTTTCATCCCAGAAAAGAGGTTACGTTAACTACAGATGCGAGTGAGCGAGCTATGTCAGGGATTTTACCGCAAGAAAGCCATCCAATAACATACCTTTCTAGAAAATTGACGGCAGCAGAATTAAATTATTCAAATATTGAAAAAAAAAAACAAACATTTACAATTATGTGGAGCACAGACAGCTCGACTATTTTTATTAGGTAAGAAGTTTTTAAATATCGAACCCTAAACCTCTATAGTTTATTTTTAACACTAGAAAAGAACTATCAAAATTTACTTCTTCCAGGATTCTAAGGTGGGGAATAAAATTAATGGCTTATGATTTTGACATTGAGTATGTATTAGGTTGCTGCAAAAATAATGAGGTAATAATGTCGCTTTTTATGTATTTTGTAACGTCAAAAAACGACATTATTACGTCATTATTTTTGCACCAACCAAATAGAAGGAAATACAATACCACGCGTAGGTGCGATTTCAAGGTTACAATTTAATAAAAATCAAAAAGAAAAAAATGGAAATCCCGGATGAAAAAATATTACATTGTCTTGAAACTGACATATTATCTCAACAAAGATTGATATTGGAAACTTTACATTATCGATTCTTAAGCGCGACTGCGGAGACAATAAAAAGAAACAGGTGAAGTAATTGTTCTAAAAAGGAAAGACCTTAACTTATAAAGAAATGTTATAAAATGACGATGGTAAACAATGTTATATGCAATAGAAATGTGATAGAACCTTCAGAAACAATACAAAAAGATATTTTAAAAAGTGAACATGATTATGTGCATTGTAGGATACGGATACACAGTGGAAATTAAAATGTGAGGCATAGTGACCAGGGGAAGATGGCGGTATTAATCGATATGTACACAATGTGCAGAAATAAAGAATTTTAGATAAACCAGAATACAGTAATGGCCTAAAGAAATGGAACTATGGTCTCGTGTTCACATAGACCATACAGACATTAATGGCATGGGACTATTTCTAATTTTAGCAGAATCTTTCTCTGAATAGCCTGATGTCTTTAAAGTTAAAGATAGAAAAACAACTACAATAAAACAAATAAGAGTGGTATTTTCTAGATATGTGGTCCCTAAAATATTGGTATCATACAATACAAAAGCACCAGAATTCTTTTGATGAAGATCTATGTAAATGGTAGAGGCGGACTTGTTGCTTCCCTTACAAAACACCACCATATCACCATATTCTAACGTGATTGCATAAAGAATGGAGCATACAGTAAAAATAGGATAGAAAGCATTTTTAAGTATTTTTTAAATACTATATATAGACGGTTACATATCAAGGTTACTGCTTAGTTATAGGACGATTACTCATGCAGATTGATTCCAACACAGCGGACATTAAAATGTGCGTTAATCTGAAGACAAATAAGACCCAGGCACGGAAAGAAAGAAAGAAATAAATAAAAGAGGCGAGAAAATGATACTCTTTCTTGGTCTCTTTCTTGCTTCGGCAGGTTGTAAAGCTATAATAAAAAAAATTCTGTTATGAGATACGCAAAACAATTGTGGAATTTGTCTTTTGTTGAAATTTTAGAAATTATAAAAAGAAGTTTACGGCCTAAAATAAACTTGTCATGACGGAAAGATCCAATTTTCTGTCCATTAAATAGAACCAAGATGAATCAGTTATGCAATATCTTCACAGATTAAAAAAGCTAGCAGATTTTGCGAATCTGAAAAACTTGGAACTCAATATTTGACTGTTGAGGGTGAATTGATTCAATTACAGTTGGTTGACGCAGATTGGTTGCTTCCCTTACAAAACATCGCCGTATCACACACAATCTAATGGAATTGCGGAAAGAATGCTGCGGACAGTAAAAATAGGATTAAAAGCATTTTCTCCAAGTAGAGATATGATAGACGGTCACTTGCCAAAGTAACTATTAGGTTGGTGCAAAAATAATGACGTAATAATGTCGTTTTTTTGACGTTAAAAATACGTCAAAAAACGACATTATTACGTCGTTATTTTTGCACCAACCTAATACTTGGTTATAGGACGATTCCCCGAGTAGACAGATTCCAAATCCCATCTGCGTTAATGGTAAGAAAAATATGATCTCCAATAACAATGTCTTACTCGATAAATTAAAATATGTGGCATAGAAATAAGATAAGGTGCCAGACATCAAAGATTATTCAAGATTATTATCCATTAACTTGACTCGGGCCCTGAATATAGCAATGTTAGGAAATATGTTATTCGTGAACGAACCAAGCAGATCAAATCTGTTACTACTGGAAATATTTTGTTATCACTTTAAAAAATATATATTTAAATTAGTATGCATTTTCTAACCCTTATCACTAGAAGTATAGTCAGATAAACTTTTCACTTTCTTAAAATAAACATTCCAATGCGAATATTGAAGAATAACATTTGAAAATGAATATTCTTTAGTGTTTAAGCAATATTCAATAATTTTATTAACATTCGAGTACACTGCTTCAAGGTTAAATCATGTAAATTTACAATGAGTTTCAAAACCGAAAAAGTTAAAAATAGAAAGTTTAATGTAAGATATTCGCTTCTTACGTATATTAATAATAATACTATTGTCTGTCTTTGATGATTTTTGTCGCTGCTGACGATAAAATATATGTGTCCTCAAATAAGAATTGAACCTGTATCCTAAACAGAACTGTCATACAGCTTCACGTGCTATACCATTTAGCTACAGAGGAAGTGTCTGGTTTGGAAGCTTGAATTCTTGTTTTTAAGCTAGAAATTCCCCATGATTTCTTTTGAACGCTCATATCTGCTTGAATTAATGTAATCAACTGACATCATATATTATGAAATGGATTAAGTCTGGCAATTATTTTAATATATGTATTGTCTATACATTATTTTATAGATACAAATATTTAAGTAAATGCTCTGTTTATAATAATCAGTATTAACAAAATTTACCAGCCTGAATGACGCTTCCTCTGTGGCTAAACTGTATAGCACATCAGGCTATATGACAGTTCCGTACGATACAGGTTTGATTCCTGTTTGATTCCTGTCAAAGGACACATATTTTCTATAAAATTTCTCAGACATTCAGACCTGAATGAAATGGAATTATGTAAAATATGAACCAGTTTTTTGTTTTTAATTATTTTTAATAAAGTAAATTTTAATTATTTTTGACAATTACATATACGGAAAAAAGTTGTAGATAAAATAAGTCACATGAAAAAGCCTTTTGCACAAATAAAAAAAAACAAAAACTAATTGCATTGAAATCTTCTAACATCTCAAGTACTGTGTAAAATACATTGATCCTTAATTAATCAGTCGGCCCCTAAATCATTTCGTTGAATAAAACTTAGCGTGTGTAATTATCATATTTTATAGATCCATTTTTTATTGTCAGAACATTGTGATAACTTGCACATTAGTCTGTGTGCTATCAATTTATTTTCTGTCCAAATTTGGTAGTGGATTCACTAAAAAATTCACTTCATTTGTGTCTAAACAGTTAAGAGAAGTCATATTCATGCAGAATACTTTGATATGTGTTACGTTTATCGTGACGAATAAGATTATCCAGTTTAGGTGCTACTCGGATTATGTCGTCATTATTTATATTCTTCTATACAAACATTACGCTTTGCAAAAAAGACCGGACTCAATGATTATTGTTCAATGGACATCTCTGAAGTGTTTGTTGCCAGTGTGTTTCAGAAAACATGTTTTCACATGTCACATGTCGCCATTATTTCTTTCTCCTTTGAATGTAAAGGTTGTTTCATTAAAACGGATCAAAGTCAGTAGTAAATAAATCAGTGTTATTGGTGAAAATTTATTTAATTCTCTATTGGATAATGTTATCTAAGTCATGACAATTATGCGTGAAAAATAATATCGCCCAAATGTCAGCCAAGGCTTCGGTGGCACATCTCCACTCGATGGTCAAAGTTTCTGATGAGGTCTCTGCATAGTTGCTCCTCGATCTCACCAATATATCTTATTATCTCATCCTTCAGCTGTTGATTTGTTGGCATAGACCTTACTTTTGAGATGACCCCAAAGGAAGAAATCTAAAGGCGTCAAGTCGCACGATCGTGGTGGCCAATTGATTTCGCTGTTTCGAAAGAAGATGCAAACTGCGAACTTTTTTGTTTGAATGTCCATTTTCGTAATAGGCTTCGATAATTTTGACACATTGTTTTATTGTTAATATTTCCATGGTTGAAATTGCCAAAGACTTAAGTTGTTAAATCTGAAAGAAAAAAAAACATCATTAGTCGCTAAACCTTTACGGTCCAAGTTATTAGAACACCGTTTATAATCATAACTAAAGGGGCCACGTCGACGTGGTTTAATGGTTAGCAAGCTTGTCTCGCTAGAACAATTACGAACTGAGTAATGAGTTCGATCCTCACTGGGTGCCCCATACTTTCGACTTTTTGTCACATCTACACATGCAATTCCATCAACAAAAACATTGCGCTGCGACGAAACATCGCATAATTTTTCCAGTTGTCATTAATTATCTTTATATATATATATATATATATATATATATATATATATATATATATATATATAATGTATATATATATATATATATATATATATATATATATATATATATATATATATATATATATATATTCAAGCATATATTGTTAAATATAACAGACAACAAATATCTATTATATTTGATCATGAATCATTGTTAGCTCAGTGTAGTGGGCTTTAGTTTCGGGAGAAAAATATACGGCGCCATAGAACCGCGTTATGAATTTACGACCAGCGTCTTCTATGTCGCAATCGCATAGCAAACTTTTATGTAAACACAACAGCATGTGATCATTGATGGTGAACATTTCTGTTATAATGTCCATATAACTATTGTGATGATGGCTAATGCAAGTCGAAAGCTTAGATCGTGGAACAGTATAGTAAAAATATCCAAATATTGAAGAGTTTTTGTCTTTAATTTCTCTCGAATCTAAAGCCACTATACGAATCTTAGAACGGCACACGATCAAATATAATAGGCTTTCGTTATAATTTACATTTAACAATATATGTTTGAATATTAATCTGCTTCTATAATATATATATATATATATATATATATATATATATATATATATATATATATATATATATATATATCATAAAAAAGCTTAAACACTAATATTCCATAGTCATAATTTATTCCATTGGAATCGTAAATACGATCCAATTCATCATACCTACAAATTCAAAAAGAAAACAGAAAAAACAACTCCGGAAATAAAAAAAAATTTAGAGAGAGTGTAAATATGAGAATGTGGGACGAATGTTAGGGCTAAAGAGTGGGGTAACAGACGAGATAAGGTGGGAGATTAAACCTTAACAGAGAGAAGTTTTAGAGAGGTGAGTGGAAGAGGTTTAAGTGAGATAAACAGAAATGTTGTCGGGTGTCTAATACATTGAAGATACATTTCGTGGTGACATACACACACACCATAGACGATCTAATGTTAAAGATAAGAACAAGAGGGAGGGAGAGGAAAAGAATATAAAATAAAGACAAAAACTTTCCAATATTATATCCTTACTCTGTCCTGGACATTGAGTTTTACCTGGATTCTATCCACTTGGAATTTTTTATAAAAAAAAATATACATGTATGTGTATGCACCTATGTATATATTTTTATATATTTTGCATATGTATGTGTATATTTACCACTAATATTATATATATATATATATATATATATATATATATATATAACACTTCATGCTGATAATTTCAAATCTCATCGAATCAATATGGAAGAAGGTGACGATAAGTTGGGCTGAATGATAAGGAACAACATTTGAAATATTCATTTTCGCTGCTAAAGACATTTATAAAAACGAAAGCAATTACAACTATAAAATATCAATATTTCTTATAAGATTTTTCAAAGAAAGTAGTTAAAAGACACCTTTCAAAGAATCATTTGAAAGAAAATGTTTCAAAGAAACATTTCTAAGAAATGATATCATAACTTAGCTGTTAGACTCTATACTGTCTTTTCAAATCCCGATATGTGAGTTTTAACTCGTAATGAACGGAACTATTTTCGAAAACGTGAATTTGTAATTTTAATAAATACATATAATTTTTAAGTATAATTGTTACAGTGAAAAGACACTTTGATGACTGTGACAACCCATAAAACTGGTATAATAGCTCGCAGTTTGAAGTTTTCTTGTAAGAATGCATTTTTAACACCTACTTTAGACACAAATTTGAAACCAAAATTATTGCTTTGTGGATTCCTGACAAAAACAATCTTTTGAAACGTCAACCTCTTTAATGTGATGAATTTACAACTTAATTATCTAATTTTAGTAAAAAAGTAAAAAAAAAAAAATAATTGAAGAAGTGTATCTTTGAAACGTCCATCAAGTTTAATGCAGACGTGTAAGCGTAAAATCGTCTGGACTAATAAATGAATATATCTAAGGAGACTAGTTTTAAAAATGAATATTTTTTACAGATTGGAATCAAATCAATGACATCCAGTTCCGTGACAGCGGAGATAATGGCTACAAATCGGGTAATTTGGAGGTAAACAAGAAAGAGGTGAATATTGATTATAATGTCTACAGGCTCTAAGTTTATCATCAAACAAATTTATAATTTCGAGCGGAAGCCAATTCATTATAGCACGAACATATTAAAGTTTAGTTTTTGGGCTTTGAACTTTGCAAACAGAATCAGTTTTGTGGTGCGTTCTTATGTATTTTTTCCTTTTTTTTAGACCAAGATATCTAAGATTCGTTATGACTGTATAATTACTTCGATCACATTAAAAGGCTTCAATATATGTAGGTGTAAAATTCTGTTTCAGTGGGTGTTGTACGGACATGAAAGTTTTAGGCTTGTGTACAAATAACTGAAAAGGAAAGGTCAAATGATATTTAAAAAAGGAGAATGTTTACTGTCAATTATCGTGTATCAACGAAAAAGAGAATTGCTAAGGGGAGTAAATTCACACTCACATATATTGTGAAATGGAATAAGTCCGAAAATTATTTTAATATATTTTCTGTCTATATGTTATTTTTATAGATACAAATATTTAAGTAAATGTTCTGTTTTAACAGTAATTTAAACATGCTAACCAGGCGCTTTATTTGTAGCTAAATGGTATAGCACGTTAGGCTATATAACGGTTCCGTGTAGGATACAGGTTCAATTCCTCTCGGAGAACACATATTTCCTATGAGATTCCTAGGACAATCAGGCCGATAAATGTTGTTAATACTATTTATTATGAACAGAGCATTTACTTAAATGTTTGTATCTATAAAAATAACGTATAACCTGAATATATATATATATATATATTGTTATGGTGTAGACCATAAAAGATAACTCGGATATAAGGTTTAATAATATATTCTCGGTAAAAAAGTACAACATTAAACGTTGACCGGAGAGTACTTTCTTTCACTGGTGACTCTCCTCTAACTCGTAGTTGGTAGCCACATTATATAAGTGTGGAATTGTCCATTTGTAGGTAGGTTAGGTTTCCACAATATATATGTCTGTTTGTGTTGTATAAATTTGTTATATTTATGTGGGAAGTGCTCTCAAATTCGTGGATAGAGTGTATAGAAATATAACAAATTTGACATAGAAATCAACAATGAGCGGTGACTAAACATTTTTAAATTAAGTAATCAGCATACTATTGGTACTCCTCTTTGTGTCGATGCTTTTGATGGCGCTAATAAGTACTGTTGGGAAATTGACAAAAGGAAATCTGTGTTTAGGTTTATCAGTTTTTTGTGTAATGTAGGTTATAGTCCTAATCTTGATTTCCTTTTTTATTTTATTTTTTGATATTACTTTTATTTTCTAAAATTTCCTTTTTATTATTAATTTATATGTATATATTCTTCAGTTGTAAAATTTGCTATTTGGCTTTGAAGAAAATTTACACATATAGTTTATATGTGTGTGTGTGTGTATGTCTGTGATGGGAGTTTTTAATAAAATAACCCTTAAAACAATACCCCTAATACCATCATCCTAGTCTACGGTGATGATGCCTTCATCCTCTGATAGTAACGAAAAAAAAGATAAAATTGCTACTGGACCATATCAAATGTATGAGATCCTCAATAGATCGCTGTAACAGAAATAATAGCTTTCTATTCTTTTTTTGCACTACGAACCTCTTAATCCTATTTCCTTCGAGCTAATCAAGCGACCTCGTTTCCGTTTTCCAGGTTTTGTAGAGGCTTAAAGCATCTATGTGGTCTTGTGAGTGTTGAATTATTTACCGCCCAATAAGACGATATTGGGCTCTATCGAAACTGGAAAGTGGAGACAAGGTAGGCCCTGACTATATATGGTAGGAGTACACATTTTACTGTCTGATCGGACCCTCTTAAAAGGTAGAGGATAGTCTCACATCATATGGAACTATAAATCTGGCAATGCTCTTTGAGAATATGACTTGTAGTTCTCAGGTTAGTAGTTTGGTTTTTGTAACATCGAGAAGTGTTGGATAAAAAAGAAAAAGCTTATCCTAAAGTATCCCATGTCGAGTTTCCTTATTGCCAATAGTAAATGAGTCATAAGTGTTCCATAAACTGAATTATGAAAGGTGTTTGAATGTATTAATTCCCTATTCTCAGTGTTAGAAGGATCCAGTGTATATGTCAACACTACCCTCTTTCCACTTTCAAATTATAGTTTATGTTTTGAAAGAAAAACAAAATCTTACGCCCTCCTTCTTAGGACACTAAGAATGATGAATTTTTTTGTTCAAGATCTGTTTAAATTTATACATACCTGCACTGACATCTAAAGGAAAAACAGAAGGACTGTTTTCTTTCCTAAGACTTGCTTGGGATGTGGTACAGAATATCTAAGTGACCGGGGACATTTCTTCACGCCTGTGTTTGTACGCGCACAGAGAATAGTCTAAAAAGAGTGTAATTCCTTCCTTTCTGTTCTCTCCATGATATTTGAAATGATTGGGTATTTAGATTTTTACCAGTCTTATAGGAACGATACAGTTCCTCCATCGAATCAAATCAAGTCATACAGTGGAATCAGAACTTGGTAGATTGTGCGTGATTCTTGAGAAAGAATATATATGTGAAACTCTGGGTTACATCGAATGGTGATGAGCATACGTATATTTATTCTTAGTATAAAATCTAGGTGTGGAATTTTAATATCGACCTCTGTTAAATTATTACCACAAACACTCACTGTATATATATGTCCGTGTTTTTGGGTGTTTATATATCTGAATATATTTACGTGTTTGTGTATTATGATGTGACTGTGTGTGTGTCCTGTCATTTCTATAACTTCTTCACCAGCAAATATCATCTGAATTCAGATCCCTTCAAATGTATCTAAGTTCTTACGATGTTTGAATCCCCTTAGATTAGCGTTTGTTCTAAATGAAAATTTGGCTTTTCGATTAAAACTATAAACAATATATATATATATATATATATATATATATATATATATATATATATATATATATATATATATATATATATATATATATATTCCTCCGTTTCTTCGAATAATTTTATATTTTAAACTTAATGCAGTTTCAATTTAAAATTTGTAATTTTTTATTTTTTAGCTTTATAATAAATTTAAAAATAAATCTGAATGATTTGATGCGTTAATAAATTGCATCTAATGTCCATTGTCAAGCTTTTTTGAATTGTCATATACTTGTATTTTGATTGTTCATTGTAGTTTACGCATTAATGTTTTACATTATTGAGGGATGTTTGGTTGATTTTTGAACGTTTTAAATGTCTTTATTCTACAATCAGCACCATCACTTGACAAGACACCAGAAGTGTTGAATCAAAATGTCTATATTTGTAGCGATGTTATAACATGTTTATGTTATAATCTTTGAATGAATATATATATATATGTAACTACGTAAACAAAATATAAGACCTGAACTACAACACGAGTGTCTATTTATGAGTAAGAAATCTTTTACAAATGATGTACTCATTACTCAGATTTCATCTGAAAACTGAAAATTCACAACGCACGCGTATGTTATGTTGTTCAACTGAAGACTAACCCACATAGAACTGTAATAAATAAAGAAACCTTTTGATTATGCAGACAATGTGTGGGTGTAAGGATAGATTTATTTTAAAAGTTCTGAAACAGCTGTCAGTTGGGATTCATTGGAACTAAATGCACGGGATTGAAGTATACAATGACATGTGTCTGTCTATTTCATTTGAATTCTCGTAAAGATTAATAAATAAAGCCGTAAATAAATAAAGCTTCCGAACGAGAAAAGTTCGTATTATTTTTCAAAATCTTTGAAAAGAAATGTGTAAGTAAACAGAATATCTAAATATCTTCAGACGCCAGTAAGAAATACGAAAGTTTTTCTTTGGATTGCCAGATGTTTTTTTATCTCACTGAGTTGGTAACAAAATCCACAAAATATGCGAACAAAATGCGAAACTTTATACTCGGTTGGTAGGTTTTATTTTATTTTCCTCTTTTTATTCTAGCTTTCCAAAGTATTTTCATACTCCCACTGTCAGGCAATATCCTTCGATGTCGTTTAAGGTTACGAATGGTAGAAGTGAAAAGGATGCTGGATGTATTTGCATCGTATCAAAAGCAGCCTAGTACTGAGAATCGATATGGTTGAGTTGACAGATGAAGAACGTTCTGTGTTTAGCCAGACCTTTTAAAAGCCAGATCTCAATATATACATCTAATGAACCTTAAAACATTTGGCGCTTTCTTCACTATCATTAAAATCTCTGATATCAACTATTCCAACGTAAATGAACATGACTGGGTAAATATTTCGTCACGGGAACGGATAATTAGATGTGGTTCTAATAAAAGTGAATCGTGGTATTTGCGCCATTTCTTTTTAAATGTTAGAATAAGAGGAAAAGTGTACAACATTACGGGATGTCTGAAGTGTAAACATTCAAGAACATAAATTCTTTCTTTTTAGCAACCGTCGTAATCATATAGACACATGCGTATATACAGGGTGTACCAAGATATGTTACAAAGGTGTGGAGGCCTCATCACACAAAAACAAGGTAAAATGTCCATATAAACTTATCCAAAAGGACAGAATGTTTTCTGATCTCGGTCTTCCTCGATCCATAGTTTGTGGTACCACGAATCCTGTCTCAGCAACCCGACAATAAACAGCAGCAAAAGTTGGATGGCTCGGCTTCCTTCGGTCTGGAAACCCACTCTGGTACGGCCGTGCAGCTGCGCGTCCATAACAATTATCATATCTAAAAATGATAATGGATGCGAATCTGCACGTAATGTGCTCCTCTGTTTTCATTGATTTTGTTTAAATTTTCACTCTTAGTTTTCTCAAATATATTCATTTTCCCATAGATTTTACTTTCTTAAATGTGGTGAAAGAAAAACACAGTTGTCGTAATGGCCGTGAAGCCGCACGGCTGTATCAGATTGCGTTGACAAACCAAAGGCAGCCGAGTCATCCAACCGTTGCTGCTGTTTAACGTCACGTTGCCGAGACAGGATCCGTGGCACCACAAATTAGGGACCGAGGAAGATCAAGATCCATACGTACACCTGATCACGGCCAACATATTCTACAGGCTAACGGAGACGATCCTGGTATCAACATAAATCAAATGTCAAAGACATGTTCTACAGCTCATAGTATCGCATGGAAGGTACTTCAAGAGCAGATCATATACCCGTATCATTTGCAAGATGTGCAGGGTCTTTCGCCCTCTGATCACTAACCACGGGAAAACCTTTGCTGATGCTTTATTGCACAAACTGCCTTCTCTTCAGTCTTGTTTACGGATGAAGCAACATTTTGAAGAGACGGAATAACACGTATACATAACCGACATTTGTGGGCGGATTGGAATCCCCATGGTGTAATACAGTCTAAATACCAGCATCAGTTTATGACTAATATGTGGTGTGGAACTGTACATGACTGTCTAGTAATATAGGCCGTCCTGCAAGGAACAGAATTCAATAATTGATCGCCGATATCGAAGCCATGAGCCTGTCAACACTCTGGTGCTACAGGCACATGTCTACGTATTGACCCGGAACATGCTGGGCGATCCTAACCTTTAACCTCTGGATAATGTTGCCCACATAGTCGATCTCACATCAAGTTTCATACTGGTAAACAACTAAACTCTGCTGATGGACAGGCAAGACATCCTTTCGGCCAGAGGGAAAAGCCCTTCTGGTAGAAATAGTTTATTTATCTTATATAATCTTATATATAATATAACATTATATATATTTAAATATATAATATTAAATATTTAGTGTTATATATATATATATATATATATATATATATATATATATATATATATATATATATATATATATATATTGATATAATGGAATAGGCATGGACCCGTGTTCCCCCTCACTGGAATATGATTGGCTGGTGTCCGTCATAAATACCGACAGACATGTAGGTACGAGTCAAAGAGCCTTAGTCTGAGAGCTAAGTCTAGAACGACGCCCATTGGACTACGCTATTGATCTAAACTTCTTACCTGCAACTGCGACGCGTACCAGTTGATTACTGCTACCGTATTCTACTTGGTTATAGTAGCCAAAACCACTTAGCTACTTCGTTCAAATATATCCCCTTCCGGGACATATATATATATATATATATATATATATATATATATATATATATATATATATATATATATATATATTTATTTATTTATTTACAAGTTATTTTTAGTAATGTAATAAAAATATGTTGAATTAAAAAAAATCAACTACATTAAATCTTTAGAAATGTATATGTCTTTCTGTGTAAGGGTGAAACACTGGAATTTGATCAATATTTATAGAATCGCCAAAGAAACAATGTCCAAATAAATGTGGACCCCAGCGGACAAATAACTCCATCATCCTCATAATTAATAATTATGATTCCAATGATTGCACCGGAAGAACGGATGGGCTTGTTTAAGACAGTAGAATAAGATATAGCACTTTTATGATCAGAATGCTATCAAAGTGAGCCGTTTAGCTTTTATGTGCCTCGTTCTTCCATGAGCGAGTTAATCCTGTCTCTCCACAGCGAAATGATTGTAAAAATTTGTCCTACGCTGTTTTTCATTTTCACTGAAGGCATCCCCGATGGCATCAACTCTCACCTTGGTATCTACGCTGATGACAACCATTTACTTCTGTGTCGATATTAAGACTGATCAGTCCGACATGTCAAAATTGCAGGCAATGTCCAAAAAATGTCCGTCGTTAAGTGGGGCAAAAAATAGCTTGTTAATTTTAACGCCTCACAAACTAAACTTCTCTTCATTAATCATCTGAGAGACCCCTCTCTGCCTTCCATCAGCATGGGTGTTGCTTACCTCGAGGAAAGTGACTGCGCCTTCTCAGTTTAACGTTTTCATCTGACATGAAGTGGAAAGATTATATTCAATCTATTGCTAGGTCAGCTGCTAAGAAATTTGGTTCACTGTGTCGTGCAAGACAATTTTTCCCTCCAGAGTCTATCTTACATATCTATAAGTCTACCATTCTTCTATACTTTGAATATTGCTGCAACATATGGTCCGGTGTTCGAGCAATATATTTAGAGATTCTTGATAAAATCCAAAGAATTCGAAATATTATTGAACCTGATTTTTCATATCAGATTCAGACACTTTTCCACCGCCGAAATGTTACCTTTGTCCGTTTTTTCTATAAATAATTTCATGGTAAATATTTGGAAGACCGCTTCGTTATGGTACCTAGATTTTTTTAATTTAAGCAGAGTACTAGACTGGTGTCTCGATTTCATTAACTCACAGCTGAGCCGGCTAGATATAACCGTAAATTCTATGCTAACGGTTTATTTTCTGGCAATTCTCAATTGCAGAACTTCCTCCCAGCTCCATGATTTTCACTCAACTTTAATCTGCAGAAATTTAAACGCTGATAACTCTTTCTTCTTCACGCTTATTATTAATGTTTCTGTTCCTAATTCTCCAACACCTTATAACCACTTTTGTCTTAGAGGCTTTACGGGGTGATAAAATGAAAAGAAAAAAGTAACAACGGGATTTATTATAGACGGGCGTACCTTTAACAACGTAAACTACGCAGCTAGTAATGTGAAGATTAAAAAGGAAAACTGAAGGGACAATTAGACAAGGTAGTGGAGGATGGAATGAAGAAAGGGCTAACTATTGTAAGGAAAGGGAATGAATGATGTCAGCCAAAGAGAGAATCCAAAATGGAAAATAATTATTGAGAACAAAAAAAAAAAAAAAAATCAACTAGTTGAGTAAATTTAAATATGTGGGTAATAGAAAAATACACATTGGAAAATTCTGTAGGTGTATAACAACACAAGAAGATGTCTTTCAGAAACTTAGCAAGATATTAAGGGATTGGAAAATGTCTTTAAAATAAAGGTAACATTTTTGAACTGCTGTATATTATGTAATCTTCTCTATGCTAGAACAATTGTATCATAAATGAAGAATAGTTTTGAAGCCAGAGAAACGTTCTACCGATGAATCTTGAGGATGTCATAGACTGAGAAAGGGGGAATTAAAGAAAAAACAGGAGCTATAAAGATACTGATGCTAACGATTACAAAATGACAGCTGAAATTTTAGGGATACATAAAGAGGAAAGGGTGCATGCAAAAATCTGACAGCCATGGAACACACTGCGGGTAATAGGAGGTGAAAACAGAGACTAATATTGCTGACAAGTAATTGGATATCAAAAAGATCACGAAGAAAAAAAAAAGAGATTGTGTCATAAATGAGAAGGATTTAATTAGAGCAAAAATGAAGGAATTTTAGAGATGCTTATCACTAATGTACTGGAAAAAACGGACACACACACACTCAGGTTTCTCTCTCTCCCTTATATACATACACACACACCTAGGTCTCTCCCTTATATACACACAGACACTCAGTTTTCTCTATCTCTTATATACATACACATACACACATAAATACATATACATACACACACTCACACACACACACACACACACACATATATATATATATATATATATATATATATATATATATAGTAGCGGCTATAATATAATGAACGGAAAAAACAAAAAATCATAAATATATGTATTACTTAAAAATTAATGCATGATTTGCAATGAAATTTTTACCGAATAAAGATTAGGGTGTAATACAAAAATATTATACAAAATTAAAAAAATATACAGAATAGTTTTTTTTTTTTTCAAATAAAGATTAATTGGAACAAAGGAAATAAGCTACTGGACAAAAGTTAAGGAACGATGTTAATAATTTGCAAAAACTTTTAATTTACATTGTTAAAAAACTCGATGGAGCTTTTCAAAAATAAGTAAAAGTTCATTTATCATTAGGACTTTATTTTTAAGCAATATGGCAAATTCTACACGCAAAATGCTCTCATTTGAAGAAAAAAAAATCATTATCGCTATCAAGAAAAAAAGTCAATTTCAGAAATTTCTGATATTGTTCATCGGTCTAAAAGTGTCGTTCATCGTGTAATTAGCAGATATAAAACCGATAACACGTTAGATGCAAAACCAAATCCGGCAGACCCCCAAAAACTTCGCAAAGAGAAAATCGAAGAATTGTTAGAATATCTACAAAAAATATTTTGAAATTGCTACATCAATTGCCCGTAAATTCAATGAAGAGACAGATAATAAGATCTCAAGGAAAACGGTTGCTCGTAGGTTAAAAAATGTAGGATTGCATGCTCGTATTCCAGCTTCGAAGCCTCTGATTTCAAAGCGAAACCAAAGGGCGCGCTGTTTGGACTGAGGCACAATGAGATACAGTTCATTTCAGTTACGAGTCCAAGTTTACTATATTTGGTTCTGAGGGCAAAACTTACGTACGCCGTAGAACAGGTGAAAGACTGTCTTCTCAATCTTTCAAGAAAACCATTAAGTTTGGTGGCGGCAGTGTGATGGTGTGGGGAATGATTTCATCTGCAGGAGTTGGCCCTATCATCCGCGTACATGGCAATATCAATGCTGAGATTTACAAAAGGCTTCTTCAGCAGCATGTGGTACCAAGATTACACCATAATCATTAGGAACATCCTATTTTCATGCAGGACAATGCACCTTGCTACAAGGCTCAGAAGGTTATGGCTTTATTTGAAAAAGAACGAATCGCCCTAATGAAGTGGCTTGCCCAGAGCCCCGACCTGAATCCAATAGAAAATGTTTGGAAGATAATTCGAGAAAGGGCTCAGAAAAGAAAACCGAAAAACCAGGATCACCTATGGGAATTATTGAAAGACGAATGGGAGAGAATTATTGCTGATTTTTGCAAGAAATTAATTAGATCATGTGGTCGACGATGGAGAGAAGTCATTGAAAATAAGGGGATGTTTAGCAAATATTAAATTTTGTTGATATTTTGTTCACAATCAAGTAGTAACAAGAACGTTCCTTAACTTTTGTCCAGTAGCTTATTTCCTTTGTTTCATTTAATGTTTATTTAAAAACAAACAAACAAAAAAAAACTATTATATAAATTCTTGTAACTTTGTATAATATTTATTCATTACAGCCTAATCTTTATTCGGTAAAAATTCCATTGCTAATCATGCATTACTTTTTATGTAATACACATATTTATATCTTTGTTGTTTCCATTCCTTATATTATGGCCGCTACTGTATATATATATATATATATATATATATATATATATATATATATATATATATATATATAATCAAAGTAAGAGTCGACTGTAAGTGGCAGCGATTGAGTATCTTCTATTCTTACAATTTTTATTCTGTTATTTATTTAGTTGCATGTATGAATATATATATATATATATATATATATATATATATATATATATATATATATATATATATATATATATATATATGGGAAAGAGATCAAGTGCTATCGTTCACGTCTTACGAAAAAAAGTTTTTCATCCCATTGCACATCAATGTGAGTAAAGATCATTAAATGTCTTATAATGTAATTGGCAATGTCATATCTTGACACATTAGAAAATCCAAATCGTGCCATGCACAGAATTGGAGAATGGACGAATGTCGGAAGGAATGAAAGCCAAAAGGAAAAATAAAAGATGATTAATTCGTAAAACCTTTTAAAAAAAATTAAAAACTCTAAACAATGAGTAGATAAATAAGGAAGCACACACATATTTTAAGATAGGTAAATGGGACAAAAGATAAGAAATAAAAAAGAGGAAAAGAAAGACATTTAAAAAGAAACCTAAGAAATATCAACATTGCTGAATCGAGAAGAATGTAAATAAGTTATTTTTTTATAAAAAAAAAGCAAAGAAAAGCAAAAAACAAAAAACAGGAAGTAAGAAATTCGAGAAAAGAATAAAATGTTCAAAACTCTGCGTAAAATAAAAACAAGAAAAATAAACAAAATCACATTTTGTTTACGATGAATGATAAAATACGTTTATCTCTTACGTCGGGTTTAAGACGAATGGGAAATGTAAAAATAATGGAAAATTGTCCCTTTTCTGTCAAAAAAAACAAAAAAAAAAACACAAAAAAACAAAAAAAAACATCATATCATGACTGAAAAGAGTACTGGGAAATTGCTTGTGATTCTTTTTTATTATTCACTTTTGTCCATCGGATTTTCTTAACTTCTCCGGCAAGAGTTCCATTTTTCCATATCCTCTACATCAACATTTGTTTATGCAAAGAAAAAGACTTTCCTTTAAGTTATCTAACTTTGATTCTGCTTTTGATACAGATTTGATGCAATTTTATTTTCTTTTATACTTTTTCTTATAAATATTTTTTTTCCTTTATCTTCGCATTGAATTTACGCGCTGTTGGCAGAATACAGTTTGTGTCATTTGGTATAGGTGCAGTGATTCGAACATTATAGCTTCCAGAAGGTCTTAAATAACAGGCTTTTGTTTTGCTTAACTGAAAGAAAGAAAGAAAGAAAGAAATTTACAAACATAGCAGGACACTAAAAAATAAAGTCATATATAATAAATAAATAAATGAAGCATTTTCGTCGAACTATTAATGAAAAATAAAGAAAGAAGTGATAATATGTGTAAAGTATAATGTAAGGGTAAGATAAACAATTACTGGAAGAGGTACGCAAGACGGAAGTTCTAATAAAGAAAAAGGTATAAATAAAATTCACTGAAAATTGGCAAAAGCTAAAACAATGGAGAGAAAGCGATGACGGAAATAAAGACAGAAGAAGGAAATAAAAAGAAACAAACAGATGGAGAGGAAGAAATTATATTAAAATAAATTCATTACATCAATTGTAAGAAGACAGAATGTATCTTTGCAAGCAAAAGCAACAGTCCAAAATCCGAATTCTGAATTGGAATCACCAAAATCAAGCAAGTACAAAAATTTAAATATCTATGGATAGAGGACGGAATATTCTACGCCGAAATTCAGAGCCACCATAGGAAAAGCGAGAGATACCTTCAATAAAAACGAAAAGTTTTAAGAAACAAGAAATCTTCGTTAGAAACAATGGAAATAGTACCGAAATATATATCGTCTTATATGGAAGTGAATGGCGGGTTTCACAAAGGAAGAAGAGATTTAAAGCAACAGAAATGTGGTTCTACAAGATGCTGAGAAGACTATGACTTTTAGGCAAAATGGAAACAAAAAGAACGCTTAGGACACTTACAACGAGAAAGGGTTAAAATTTCAGGTTACATAACGAAAAAAACAGGTTTGGAGAATATGACATTGAAGGCAGACGGGACAGACGAAACCCTGGAAACATGTCTAAAATGTTTGTCAGAACAGAAATTAAAAGAGATAGCAAGAAGTCAAAATTTAATAAGACCTATGAAGGTGAGGAAATACGGAGAGCCATGATTGCCCACACCCTGAAGGGACCCGGCAAATAGAAGATAAAAGCCAAAATAAAATCAAATAAGTGGTTGTAATAAAAATTTAGAAATCGATGTGAAATTTACCAAATGAACCGAAGCATTAACATGAGAAATTCAGCATTGCCAAGATTTTTGAATTGATGCTAAAACTCAATGGGCATGTTTGATTTTCACTTTATTGTGAAATAAAGACCTTTATTTGGCTTAGAAATCGACGACACATATTTTCTTCCAGCACAGTAAGCTTTTCACATGAAAATATTAGAGCGGTGTACAACCATCTGAGTTATTACTGTCACGAATCATCTGGGATATTATAGTCTCTGTTTGTTCTTTGTTGCTCTTTCGAAATACGATGTAAAATCTGTAATTATTCTTTACCTTTTGAACAAAACTAAACAGATATTTAGAAGAACCAAATGAAAATGATACGGTTATTGATGGATGCACATCACTCACTGAAACCCCCACCAAACTAAACGAATGTAAAAAGATGAAATTGGCTTAATTGCAGATTAAATATTTTTATCGTATAATTTTTATTTTCCTTCAGAATGGATAATATAGTTTGTGAAAAAACAGACAAAAAAAAAAAAAAATTTACAAAATTTTCTGCTTGAATCGGTGTTTATATATATATATATATATATATATATGAAAGTAAATATAGGCGACAGACTGTTTCGTGCTATGCGCAATCATCACCCAACCTTGAAAAAATCTGTCGCGTCTGAGTGTTCACTTTTATATTTACATACGTTCTATTCTATATTAAGCACATTATTCCATAAATATAGCACATCTTCCAACTGTAATTCTTCATATATATATATATATATATATATATATATATATATATATATATATTCAAGAAATTTTTCCCACAGGGCACAGTTTTTGGAGCTGTTTGTGGGGTGTATCTTTGTCAGTACATATTGATAATTGAAATTTTATGCCACTTATGATTAGGTGTTAGGATGATACATTCGTCAATATAATTGCTTCCACAAAGCTGAAGTTTTTGACTTCACCTAAAATGTCGCCTCCAATATGGCAAGATTTGGTCGCATTTTCTTTACATCCTGACAACATAGACAGAGTTGGAACTATATAACTAAGTGATGTTGTTATTTGTTTTGTTTTTTTCTACCAAGTAACTAACAACTGTTCTGCGTCCTCCAACGTGACCTATTCTATGAAACTATAAATTTTGTGAATTCTTCTTGTTATAGTTTTAATTCAGGAAATTACTTATTTAGTAATATTTTTGGACAATTCTTCCTGAATCAATTTCCGTTTCTCAATCAGACTCCCACTATTTGGAGATAGCTCCAGGAACCCATGTATTACCAGATATAGTTATTTCTACCGTTCCCGAACGCGCTTTGTGTCTTCTGCTCGGTCATTTTTATATTTATTAATCGATTCCTGGTGAATTACTTCAATAGTTCTACCTTTTTTTTGTATCAATTTCTATTAATCCCTGATATCTGAAGAGAAACATAATGTTTCAACGGTTCTTAACATCACACAACTTGCTTGTAAAATCGTACTATAAAAGGGTTTTATCTTGCCACACTGGTCCACTTCCAAATGTAAGCAAGATTGTATCTCTATTATGATAGATTTTTGATAACATAAGATTATGAATTCTAATTAAGACTAGTTCTTTCGAATTAAACTCGGCATCTGACCATACAAAAATAAGCTAAGATTATAGATTTCACGGAGATAACTTAATTATTTTATCGGTGGTAAAAATAAAAATTGTATTATTTTTAATGCTTGTAGACGATGATGTTAAATGGTAGTATTTTTCTTCTATTCTATTCTTTGCTCTCTCTTTCTCTCTCTCTCTCACACCTTTAACCTGACCAACTCAATCTGGCAAGAACGCGACATTCTCCTCAATAGACATAGATGATATTTAAAAGATGATTAATTTCTGTTTGTGTCCTTTAGAGATTAAACCAAGCACTGTTTAGATATTCAACGTTTTGGTTTGTCTTTGTGAAAAGTTATTTAATAGATATGAAATAAATTTGCTTCATTCCCCCAGAGAATGAGTCTAGAAAATTAAATTTTGCTAGAAAGAAAAATGTCTGAGTCAGTGCAGACATATGTAAGAAAATCTATTATACTTAACCTCACATAGAATATGTTATATACGACTTTTAATAATAATTTGTGCTTCTCTTAAAGGCAAGTAAACTAATTTCTTTGTAAATGCCCCAAGATAGCTTCTCGTATAACTGAACTTCGTCTTAGTAGGAAGTAATGATTGACTTCAAAGCATTTAATCCTACTAATAAATCAGAAAGAATGAGAGAATACGTTCAAAGTTGCATTGTCTTGCAAGACTATAACTGAGATCTTGATTGAGAATTCTACCAGTGAAGAAACGTCTCATTTATGAATCACTATCTATAAAAGGCAGGATATGTGTGTTTAACGAATGCACGACCGCAATTTTCGACGAATTTGCACCAAAATTTACACGCACATGCTCCAAGTTAGCGGGAAGGCCAAGACCGATTTTGCATTTCCCAACTCCCATCAATAGTGGAAATAATCGATTTTTTCATGCTTCTACGGCAGTTTTCATGTAGTTTGCGGCCATTTTGTACTGGCCAGAGTGAGAGCCAATTGCTGGCTGCCACGAATAGGCAGGAAGATTCTATTGGCCCGCGTGAGAGCCAACAGCTGACTGACACGGATGTTAACTAGCATGCTAGCATGCAAAAAAATCGATAGCTGCATTCGTCACAAGAGTGAAAAATTTAAATCTGCATGACACTTTACTCCAATTGACTCATTCGCTTGCTTAAACTCAACGTTGATTCTGATTCCGCAGAACTGGGTTGAGTGTGAAAAAGTATTTGTTGTTAACATTCTTTTTTAATTCGGTTTTTCCAGTTACGAGTCCTTTTTTAAAGCTGATCGTTTTGTGTTCATTTTGTTTAGTTCTTTTTTCGTAACATATTTAATGTTTAGTATAGAACATAGAAAAAATTCGCAGTGTGAGATAGGCAAGAAGTAAGGCATGTAGCAACATCAGCACGGTAAAGGGCACTCCTTTAAAGGCAAGGCAGGGCAAAAATATTTTAAGTCAAGTGATAGCGATTATACTGTATGAGTCGTACGATTTTTGAATCAAGCACGGGCAACGCCGGGTCATGCTGCTAGTTAGTAATGATTCTCAGCTTTTATATTGACATGTTTTTTTTTCCTTGGGTTCCTCGAAATGATGTCATATCGACGAAGTGAACGATTAATTGTATCCGTACTCACTTTTACTTCACTTCTCGTCCTCCCTTTAAACGTAACTCGGGGTTCGTTGCCAAATTTATTCGCCAGTAATCTTGCCGTACGTTCCGTTACCTTTCTAGGACGACCAGAACGTTTTTTGGGACGAATGGAATGACAATTCTTCAAGTAGCGAACTATAGTATCAAATGAACTCAATGGCACATTTAACTGACTGGATATCTTCCTAAAAACAAGTCCATTTGTATGAGGGCAACAATACATTTAAGGAAGTCTTGATTAATTGTTTTGCTTTTCCCTATTTTGTCAATGTTTAAAGAACGGTAGATATTTACTTGACCACCACCCCCGAGTAAGGTTATGTCACAAGGTCAGTTTTTAACGTGGGGACCCGAGTGTTTTCACTCGGGCCGCTGGTCCAAGCTGGTCTTAGTTGGACATAGCTTGTCCAAACTGGTCAGAGCTGGTCTAAGCTAGTCATAGCTGGTCTTAGCTGGTCATAGGTTGTCCAAGCTAGTCAGAGCTAGTCTAAGCTAGTCATAGCTGGTCTTAGCTTGTGATAGCTGGTCCAGACCCGAGCCGGTCCAAGCTAGTCATAGCGGTGATATTACTAGCGCAGGGACTAATCCCTACAACAGGTAAGTATCTCAGGTAAGTAAACAGAAAAATAATGTCGCAATACTTTTAATCATTCCTAAAAGCAATCATAAAATTAATTTGGAACGTTCTAAAAATAACACCATCTTAATTTGGAACAGTCTAGTAGAATTTGAACACTTTCATAAAAAAAAAGCTTTTGTAAATAAAAAAAAATGTGTTGTAAACTTTTGAGTTACTAAATATCGGTTTTTTTTCGTGGGATACTTTTTTGAAGTTTTTTTTTTTTTTTGTATGAAAAACCTAAATATACGTTCTACGAGCAGTAACAGCTAAATTAATGTAACTGTGTTAGAAATTTTTTTTTGTAATATGTTGTAAACTTTTGCGTGGCACTTTATGTATATGTGTGTCGGAGTTAATTCCTTAATTGTCCAAATATTTCACTAGGGTACGCTCTCCCTACACTATAAATACTAGGCGATTTCTTTTCACGTTCTCTTTCTACTTGGACACATTTAAAAATGTCATCTCTCACAGAGAACCGCGTTTTCATCCACATACACGTACGTACAAACATTCACCAAAATACAAACTCTTTACGTTCACTCGCAAACACAAATGTTGGAGTCTTTGTCACTTGTAAATTTTTTGTTTAATACATATGTTTGTTGATATACATACACACATACATACATACATACATACATATATATATATATATATATATATATATATATATATATATATATATATATATATATAGTTAGTTTATGCAAACTTAGGTAATCCGTATGGGTAGACCCGAGGAGGATGATATCCGGAGAGCTCAATGTAAAATTCAGAGCAGAATTTCATTTTCATTTCAATTTTTGGAAGTAAAGTCTGATGAACGAGAGCCCTGTTAAAGGGGTTATGGTGAAATAATTTATTACATGGAAGCTTACCATGGTCTGTTTTTATTCAAATATATATATATATATATATATTGGTCTTCTTTACATCTTCGGTTGGACTCAACTTGAGTCCGGCATGTTCTTGTATTTGGAACCTTCTTCGAGCAGGAATAAACAACACGTGTTTCTAATTCAACAACACGTAAAACCCACGGTCCTCTACATG
>OZ010574.1:50331608-50519108 GCA_963932145.1 Acanthosepion lycidas | reverse complement strand
GTGAACATTTTCTAAGCCCCGTTCCCTCATTATATACCCTAGCAAATTCATCTCTGATTCTGTGTTTTTATGTTCCTTAAAGCATCCTTGTTACTTTCCTGTCTAATCCATGGAATTCTAAGCATCCTCCTGTAGAAGCACTTTTCTATTGCCTAAAGTTTTGTAACGAAATTTTACTGTTTCTTATCCTTTGAAAGTAATATATCTCTATCGATCGTCTTTGGCGTGTTTGATACTTATATGTATAGTTATATCAAATATATATATAAGCTAATATGAAGAAAGGAATTTACTTTCCATATAAAATATGTTCTTAAAATCATTGTTAATGCACTTAATCCGGTTGTGTATATATATATATATATATATATATATATATATATATATATATATGATCGATTCTTCCGTCGAGATTCGACGTATGAGGGTCAAGCAGATCAGTTTCCAGGAAGCCGACAGCCCGACACCGGCACATGAGATTTGATTATAGTGGTGAAGGCCTCGTGCAGGACCATTAACACATTTTGGAGGGACGAATACAGTGACCTGGTGCACCGAATGCCACAAGGTTCCCAAACGACCCTCCGCAGGTCTTGAATTCAGAGTTGTCCTTCTCCTAGATGCCATCCAAGGCTATACAACCCAGTCTGCCCTGCTATTTTACCCATAGCTGGAGGGAGAAGAAGAGGATTCATACCTTTCCCAAGGGTATTAGCTCGTAAGTGAATGGATTCGACTGGACTTCTCCGATTCCTCAATCCAAGCCGATATCCACTACTCCACCTTGCCTCTTCCTCAATATATATATATATATATATATATATATATATATATATATATATATATATATATATATATATATATATATAAAAGTAGATGAACTTAGACATTTATATGTGAATTTATATATATATATGTATGAACATTTTGGATAAGGGTGCTTATATGAATATGTGTACTTGTATTGTGGGCACATATGTATAGAGGTATATATATATATATACATATGTATGAGTATGAATATATAAGTATGGGGTATGTTTAGGTAGTAGCGTTGTTTTTGTGCTAGGTATCGTTATATATATATATATATGTATATATGTGTTTTGCATATGTGTAGGTGTATGTATATAGGTGTGTATTTGTGCATATGTGTACATGTATGTGTATATGTATATGTATGTATATGTATAGATGTTTATGTGCATGCATGTATTTATATATGTGTAGTATTTTGAATATAAAATTATTTGTAATCTGCATATGTATATCGATGTAAATATCTCAGAATTAATATTTGTAATATATGTGTGAATAGATGTATAACATTGTAATATAAATACATATGCACGTGTGGATAGTTATGTGTAGAATCCTTTTCATATGCTTTTTTATGTATATAATCGTGTGTGTATATGTAAGTATATGTATATATGTGTGTATGTGTGTATATGTGTATATATATATATATGGTTGTATATGTATATATAAGGGTGTGTGTATGTATATGGGTATATATATATGCATATGTATGTATATATACATCTATAGATGGATATATATATATATATATATATAGATATATGCGTATATATGTGTATGTGTGTGTGTACGTGTATGGAATATTTTCAAATGGAAGGACATGGGTCATTCTAATGGTGTTTTAAAATTACTCTTTTTTAATATTTGATATCACTTTTTCTTTTAATGTTCTATAATTAGAATTATGAGAATGTATATTTATCTTTTGGAGGGAGTTTCATTTTAAAATTTTTAACTTAATTTAAATTTAAATATATCACTCTTTAACTATTAATAATAATAATAATATTAACGAAATTCCTTTAATAATGAAGCACTTCAGAAGTCACCTAAAGTTAAACTTTAACTATGAAATCAAACTAAAATCTAAATAAATTTCAATTATTAAAATATAGGTAATGATTGATAAATGTATGTATATATAATTTATGTATGAAGATAGATGAACATTTGTGTATATTGTTACACGTGTGTCTATGTGTGTATTTGCACATGTAAATAAACGTATGTATATATGGATTTGCATGAATATGTTTGTGAGATATATGTAAGAAGAAAACAAAATCTTTAATATTACCCTCAAATATTATTCAATAATGAAACCCAAACCTTAAGTAAGTTTACCCATATAATAATTAAGAAAAATTGTATTCATAAATTAGATTAAAAGTAAAACTAATAAAGATGTTACCGAAAATTTTTTTACAATATTAAGGAAGTACACTTGGTCAGGTAAATAAACTATTATAATTTGAAATATTTCTTTAATATGTTCTCTATAAATGTGCTAATAAAAATAGTAGTTAACTTATATTAAGTCCCTAAACTATTTACTTAAAAAATCAAATATTTAAACTGATAACAATCATCAATATTTTTTTTTTTTTTAGACATCTAAATTTCTATCAAGCATTGAAATCTATCCTTTACTTAAATTAAAACACAATTACAACCTCTTTCGATTTACTTCCCTCTCCCGCTCTCTCCTTGCCGTAACACTCATTTGTATATATATGTATTACTGTCTTCTTTCTCCTCTCTCTTTTCCATTTTTCCTTTTCTTTTCTCCCTACTCCCCTCCCATTTCTATATATCATTTCCGTTAAGTTAACCATCTGAATAGGTCAAGGTCTGGTCACTCCTGCTACCCCAATGTAAAGCACGCTTAAGAGAGATATGAAATTAAACCCTCCCTATACTCTACCTTGTCTATTTAACTACCCCCTCACCCCCCCTGTTAAATTACAAAAATTACACTACCCATCAATTTTCAATATCATTTTTCCTTTCATTTCGTTGTTGGAAGTGTTACCTGATGATCCGGAGTCCTTTAAAAGGATTTTGGTGAAATAAATTATTGTAATGGTACCTTAAAATGGTGTGTTTTTCATTAAATATATATATATATGTGTGTGTGTGTGTGTGTGTGTGTGTGAGTAAGGATACACACATATATTTACATACTCACATATATTTATATATAAACACACATATACACACACTCATATATCTATACACACACATACACACATATATAGACGCACCCCTATTCTTTCATATATATTCATATATATTTACAAACATAGACATAAATATATATACGTATATATATGTATACATACATATATATATATATATATATATATATATATATATATATATATAGACACATATACACAAATGTATTTATATACATATATATACATATACAAACACATATATATACACACATATATATACATATATGCACACATAAGCATATATATGCACACACACACACACACATATATATATATATATACATATATGTGCACGCACACATTTATATATATACATATGTATACATATATATATACATATATAGATCTATACATATATGTATACAGACACACACACATATATATACATGTTTACACAGATATGTATGTATATATGCATGTATACGCACATAACTATTCACATATGTGTCTGTATATTCATTAATATTCAGTTAAAAATAAATATAACAGTATAATATTTCATTTGAAATAACGTGCGCGTAAATGGCGAAACGTGGAGACAACATTGAAAGATAAAACAGAAAAGAGAAAAGCATCTCTTAAACGCTATTTATGCTATCAGCATTTAATTTGCAAAAGATACTATAAATATTTAAATATTTTTCTCCCTGTCACATGTTTTCTATATGTGGAATTTTCCCCTATATTTAGTGTCTGTTATTAGGTTGGTGCAAAAATAATGACGCAATAATGTCGTTTTTTGACCTATTTTTAACGTCAAAAAACGACATTATTACGTCATTATTTTTGCACCAACATAATAACACTACTATTTTCCACATACATTACGAGTCCTATGAAGTTTATAATTAACTTATATTCCTCTATCTTCTCGTTGGTTTCTTGTTGACTATGGTATTATAATACTCATTTTTTGCATATTGAATTTAATTTAATCCTTTACAGAATTTTTTAAATAATTAGTATAAATTTGATATAATTTAAGTTATGAACTTATATTTGAAATATTAATATTATATTGATATAATGAGATTAGTTATATTGAAATGAAATTAAAAAATTAATAATTTACTTCCATGTTTTACTGTATCTTTTACTATATAATTAAATATTTAGTATTGAATGTATTAATATTAACATCTTAACATATTAACATAAAAGTTTTAATTTTAAATTCTTACTCCCATTCTATAATATTTTAAATGTCTCTCTGAATTTTTTGTTCATTCTTCTTCCTTGCACAGGTGTTGAAAGGTTACATTTAGGTCAGTGTCCATTTTCAACCGTCGCGTCTATCTGTACCCGACTCTGCCACAACCAGGTAAGGTCCCTTACCCTTCTATATCAATATAAATACCTACTCTATTAAAGGCCAATTCTTACTCCCTCTCCTTATATTCTTTCCTTTTTCTTTTTTCCTTCTTTCCGTCCTCTGCCTTTCAAATTTCCTGTGAAGAAAAGTGGAGATTTATTCATTTTAGTAATGTATTTGCATTGATAAGTCCAGGGAAAAACTACTTTCCCATGGACGAAATGATCATCGGGATGAGGTAAATTTTTTGGATCGCATTAAGTGTAATTCACACACACACACACACACACATAGCCACTGAAATATTAATTTCTATTCTCCTTCATTTATGCAAATATATCTTCATGCAATACTATTTCTTTTTGACTTTGCGTTTATATCTATGACAGCCGAGTTTTCACTCTATGTTTTTCCACTTAATATGATGCCGAATTTTATTGTCCCTAGGGCATAGTTGCAAACTACTAAAATTTTAAATTGGCTTTTATTCAAAATGTTGTACATTACAAAAGATATTGGAGAATGCTCATAAATTCATAGACATTTTTAGACAGACAGATAAGAGAGATAAACTTGAACAAATATCTGTATATTTATGTAGACATTTAAGTAGCAGACATCACTAAATTTTAAGCTAAATAGATTCACATACAAGCATATATATATATGTATGTGTGTGTGGTACTTTTTAATAATCGCATTGTGGCATTAAAAGGTTAAAAAGCCACGAAATCAGATTTACTAAATCTTAAATGTCAGTCATTCCACTTGAGAAAAGCAGAAGCCATTAAGTAAGAATGTTGACAGCTGTTCGATAAATAATAGTTTCATGTTAAGAGAAAGAAAGTTTCAGATTTTGCGAAAGAAAATGGCGAACAAACGTTTTGGCTCCCAGTGAATTCAACGCTTCCGTTGATAAAGAATTATGATGACTGATATAATAATTCTTATAGTGAATAAAACAGGTGAGATATCAAACGGAATTTAATTCTTAGAACGGTGATACTTTAGTTAAAACCTGATAACCAAAATCGCCTTTGATTTAACCCACTTACGTGTGTCATAAACCCCGTTAATAATTATATTTACTAAGTGGAGCTTAGATGTGGCACAACGCCAAAAGTATGTGGCACCCAGTGCGGATCGATCTCACGACTCAGTTGTAATTGATCTAGTAAGACAAACTTGCTAACCATTATATCACGTCGAAGTGTCATCGGTATTAATTATATAAGGTTAAAAAAAAACATCCGAATAGGTTTCTAACAAAATTCAATGTAGATTAACCTAGTCTCAGAATATACCTGGGTATATTTAGTTTAGTCCTGAATAAATACTGCGGTGAGTTTGGGGCTAGCCTACTTATTGCTGTGATGTATATTGCCTAGTCGAAACTTTACCTTTTTAGCCAGTTTATACCCACTTTAATTATTAGTAACCCCCAACAGTTTTAAACTGGCATGATATGTGATGACTCCAGTATACAAACTGATAATAATGACTTAAGATTTTCCAAGCGTAGCTTAGATGTGGCACAAGGTCGAAAGTATGGGGCATCCAGTGAGAATCGAACTCACTTTTCAGTAGTAGCTGACATAGCAAGACATGCTTGCTAACCATTACACCACGCCGAGGTGCCCCTGGTAATAATGACTTATTGAACTCATTTAGTAGTAACCAAGTATGGATGATTCTAAAATGTAACTAATACTCTTTAATACAAGTACACAGAGTGCTCTAGAAGATATATTTTTCAAGGTATAAGTTTATATTTCATGATATTTGTACTATTGGGTGAAGAAAAGACTCTATTCTAACCTATGGATTATATACTAATTTGGCTCCTTTTATACCAGAAATTAGAAACTGGTCCAGTTTAAATTATACATGGAGTATAAAACAGGCTAGCCTATAATAACCCCAGCTATAAACGAGGATTAGGGGTGTATAAACGGAAATAGCTGATCAGGAAACAGGAGTAAACTCATGATATCATGGTACAATATATAAATAGGTATGGTCGGATGTGGTTCTGTGGAGATTAACAGGTTGCGTGTTCGTATGTATTTTATGTGGATGCGTGTTCGTATGTTAACAAGTAAGAAAAAGAAGCCTATAGAATTTGGATTTACGAAGAGTTTATTTTTATGGTGACTATTGTGAAACAAAATACTTAATGGGTACGTAACAAAGTTTTCTTGCGGACGTCCGTTTTCTTTTTGGTCCCAGGAGTTAGGTTAAGTCAGTATAAGCATCGTTAAAATAGTCACTTTCAAGTCAGCCTTGTGCTGATTTGGAATAGCCAAGGAGAAAGCTTTAACGGCTTCATAACTTGAAGTATCGGAAGACACGCGCGAAGGGCATGCACTGGAAAGTGGAAAAAGAGTTCAGTCATCAGTTGAGCGGGGAAACTAGTATTAACGAGTGGAAAGTAATTACCACGTAGTTCTACGTCTTAGAGCAAAAAGGAGAAAGTCTTCGACAGTGACACCTAACGACGTTTGACGAAACCAAGTTGGGTAATCATATTTCCGGTACCTTTACTCTTAGAATCATGGGAAAATGTATTTCTTTTTTATGTTATTATTCATTATTATTATCTCTATCTCTAAAAGCCATGATTTGTGTGTGTAACGAATGCACGCCGCAATTTTCGACGTATTTGCACCAAAATTTATATGCACATGCTCCAAGTTAGCGGGAAGGCCAAGACCGATTTTGCATTTCCCAACTCCCATCGATAGTGGAAATAATCGATTTTTTCATGCTTCTACGGCAGTTTTCATGTAGTTTGAGGCCATTTTGTACTGGCCAGAATGAGAGCCAATAGGTGGCTTCCACCAATAGACAGGAAGATTCTATTGGCCAGCGTGAGAGCCAACGGCTGACTGATACGAATGTTAACTAGCATGCTAGCATGCAAAAAAAAAAAAAGAAAATCTATAGCTGCATTCGTCACAAGTGTGAAAAATTTAAATCTGCATGGCACTTTACTCCAATTGGCTCATTCGCTTTGCTTAAACTCAACGTTGATTCTGATTCCGCAGAACGGGGTTGGGTGTAAAAAAGTATTTGTTATTAACATTCTTTTTTCATTCGGTTTTTCCAGATACGAGTCTTTTTTTAAAGCTTATCGTTTTGTGTTCATTTTGTTTAGTTCTTTTTTCGTAACAGATTTAATGTTTAGTATAGAGCTTAGAAAAAAAAGTCAAGTGATAGCGATTGCTGTATGAGTCCTACGATTTTTAAATCAAGCACGGGCAACGCCGGGCCAGGCTGCTAGTTATTATTATTATTATTATTTTTATTATTATTATTATTATTTCATTTTTCGATTATATTTCATTTTCCCACAGTTCATCTAGATCTGAATCCTAATGCAACATTAACAGATTCTCGGACGCTAACTTTCTGCCACCCGCAACTAAGATCTTAATCGTCTAATGAGTTATTTGTGTACGTAACAAGAATCGAAGGCATTTTTCAGTCTGGGATTTATCCGTTTCTGCTTTACTGGGAAGAAAACGTTGTGAATTCGTTTGTAAGAAATAATAACCCAATCCTGAGTGTTAAAGGCTAATAAACATTATATAACAACTGCAGTCCTCGGCTCTTTCTCAATCACTCGTTCACTGACAAACAAGTGGATGTCGTGACACATTATTTTTGTTGTTTCTATCACCGATTTTGTTTTGGTTCTGCGTCTGCTGCTGGTAACCGCTGGTCTATTTGTTGAATCGAGTATCACATTTAACTTGGCATGTCTTCTCAAGATATGAATTTTCTATTGGTATGACCATATTTTCGTTTCCTTCCCTGCTAGCAACGGCGACCTGCCAACACATCGATTTCTCAGTAAAAAAAAAAAAGAAGAGAAATTGAAAACCAATAAGACAATATCTTGACGGAAAAGTATTGAACACATTTTTTTGTTTTTAATTTTTCTTTCAACCAAGTTGTGCCTACAAGTCCCAATTTCAAAAGGTCTTTTATATCTTTATTATATTTTATCAATCTAGGGGAGATAGGACCTAAAAATTAATATCTTCCCTATTAAATGGTGGAAGATAAAGATATTTTTTCGATTTTTCAGCTAACTTATGGCTTAACCAATCCCATCCAGATAAATTCTTGAGCCTTTGGAGAATTCAAAAGTTAGTTTCCTTGACGATTTTGGCTTCGCCACATTTCATTTCGATAAATGTGTGACCCTTGGGGTTTCCCAATAGTGCACATTTAGTGATGTAAAGTCAGTGTAACATTCAAACCAAACTGAAGCGCACTCTAATAATAACTTCATAGTTCTAATTAAGATTTTCGAATCATTTTCTCTTTTTTAACCGCCATTGGATTAATCGGTTAAGATAACCATTTCACTGCTGAAAATCACTGTTTACAACTTATAATATCAGGTTGGTGCAAAAATAATGTCGTTTTCTCACATATGTGAGAAAACGACATTATTTTTGCACCAACCTAATAAAATTTCAAAAGTGGTCGTCACCTTATTGCAGGATTCTGCCGTCCGTTACATCGATATTAATTAGCAGTTTATTTGAACAAAATCCGTTATTAATTCTTTAAGTTTATTAAGAAAAAAAAAATCCGTTAAGCATTTCTTTATCGGTTTATAAATACCCGAAAGATGCCATACACCAAGGCTCTATTCTTCGACGCAGTAATTAAACCCCTTCTTGGTGTCATCTGTTCCCGACTAGGTATTTTTACGGATGACACAGTTATTTACTCTTGTCTCATGATTAAAGACAACAAGTAAGGTACTGTGGTTATATTTATTCATTTTTATTTTCCTCGTGTACATTCGATATTTTCTATCATCATCATCATCATCATCATCATCATCATCATCATCATCATCATCATCAAGGTTTTGATGGCTAAGCCAAATAATTGTGTTTCTCTGAAATGATCTTTTGCTTTTGTAGTTAAACCGTTAACGATCCAGGTCATGCTCAAAGTCACAAACGCTGATTTTAAAAACAAATATGTTCTAAGAGAATTTTTGTGGGTTAAAACAAGTAAAGTATAACCTATTAATACTAAGTCTGATAGGTTTGATTATATCAAATTAGCAGATGATCTCGAAAATCAATGGCTGGCTTGTTGATTTTAACACCTCTAAAATGAAACACCGTCCTCTTAATCAACTTAAAGAACATTTTATGCCTTTCATCAGCATGACTTATGCTAATGTCCAGCAAAGCTACTCACTGTGACTTTTTGGTTTCACATTTTTCATTAACATGAAGCAGAGTGATTATATTGAATCAAGTGCTAGATCCGCTGCTAGGAAAGTCATTTCACCATGCCGCGCTTCACAATTTTTCTCACTATCATCTATCTTGCACATTTATAGATAGGCTATTCGTCCGTACATCGAATATTGCTAGCAACTATGGTCTGGTGTACTTCTGATATATATCTCGAGATTTTTGACAAAATCCATAGAAGAAGCTGCAACGTTATATGTCCTGACATGGCATTTCTGTCGCTTTTCCTCTGCCATAAAGTTGCTTCTCTTTTCTGATTCTATAAATATTTTGTGGGTAATTTTTTTTGGTAAGATTTTTTCGCTAGTAACCGAACTTGGCGAATTTAAGCTCAGCACTAGAATGACAGATAGGTGACAGAATTCCATTATTTAAATTTCTATTTTAATCATAAGTTTGATGTTAATTTTTCTTCTCACGTACTTCTCGGTTGTAGAAATCTATTCTTGCTTCCTACTTTCCTCTCATCTACGATTTTCAAACCTTAAATGCAAATATCGATTGCCATCCTCTGGCACCTTGAATCAGGTTCTTATATCACCTCCTCTGTTTACTTCTTTCTCAGCAACACCTGGCATCCTATTGGCTTTATTGCCCTGTTTGGGGGGAAATGAGTAAAACAATAAGTTATAAGTTTCTACATATAATCCATTCATTTCTACATATAATCCATTAATTCCCACCGTTACATATATAGGTGTTGACCATTAACGGGTTAATAATATATACAAACTTACATATCATTAGATCTTTTAATAACACTATGATGTAGGTTAAACCTCTGCTATCACTGTATATGCGGCCTTATTCTGAGCAATATCGCTTAAGTTTCTTTTAGAAACATAGAGATAACAAATAATGTTAATCGCTCGGAAATGTGAACATGTACAAGCTTTTTATGCAACGGTTTTTCATTTTCTGCTCATTTAAACTTTAGCTGAAGACAATCTCTCCTAAAAATGGGTTGTTTCTACTGTAGATGATTTGGCATGTGGAATCTTCCACAACAGCCAGCCACCCCTGCTAGGAAATGCACTATTCATTTGTGACTTTCACTATCACCATTGGTTAATCACCTTCAATCTAGCTCGCTGATTGGTCAATTCCGACCAATCACATACCCTGCACGCGAAGAATGAAATTTCCCGCGTTTTCCTTCTGAGCCTCCCACGTGGTACAACGAAATTATAAAAACAAAACACGTGTGAACTCTCTCTCTCTCTTTCACTCTATCGCGCGCGTCTCATTCCTTGCTGTCAAGATGTAATCTTCAAGAACTTCCGTCTTAACCTTTGCGGTTAGACGTTAAAGACCATTATCAACATTCACGCAAGTACGAACTCTGAAATCTCTTCTGAACTTTTACCAACTTGTACAATACACAATTCCAAACATGCTAAAGAAACTTTATTCTTCTAAACTACAGTTTAATAATTACTTTCACTTTATGAGCTCAAATACAAATATTTCCAAGTCTAAGAGACATAACTCTATCACACCTTCAACTCTTATGCTTGTACACCAAACACTAATAAATTCAATTGTTACGTTTTGAAACAATACGTTATGTTTTTGAATAATTATTCTATATCTTGTATTAATTTTTGTGGATGGAAGATTATTGAACACACCTAATTTTAAGCTTTCTGATAATTCAAACCTTCTATTCCTCTCCAACACACATTACACCTCCGCAACAGGCATCTCTATTTCAGTCAGTTTCTCACTGCCGTGATTTGGATTCCTTGTGGCTTTTCTATGAAAATATGTTTATGGCAATTTTTCAAATGAGCTTTCATTCCTGGTACATGGACCGCATAAATTCAAGCGTATTACTTGATTGGCAATTAGGTCTCACAGTTTTACTGTTGGAACAAGTAGTTCTAACCGTAAGTTCTATTCTAATAGTTTCTTCTCTCGTACTTCTCGTTTGTAGAAATCTGTTCTGGTTCTTTTCTTCCTAGCCACATCTAATTTTCAAAAATGTATATACAGCATCAATCGCCATCATCTGTCGTTCTGCTTCCTGTTCGGTTATTCTCCTTTCTCCTCACTGAGAGATTCTCAGTTTCCTTTACCCTCATTAACATCTTGCCACTTAGTGACATTATGGGGTTACTTGGACTGAAACAATAAAAAAAAGCAATGCTGTTTTTATAAAGTCAGTAAGGAACTGTTATGTCTTCTCCTATATAGCAGTGAATGCTGGATAAAGATTAAGGATGAAGAAGAGAAGCAATAGAAGGATGCTGAGGATATCATAGATCGAATATGTGAGCAAAACTAGAGAAAATGGAAACAAAAAGGAAAATTTACATCAGGAAGAGACAGTTGAAATTTCTAAGGCCCATAATGAGGAACGAGGGCTTGAAAAAATTGATACTCACAGGATAGACTGAAGGCAAGAGGCACAGGAAAACAACGCATAACACACTTAGTGAGCTTGAATAAATTGATGGCGGAATAAGTTTTAAGAGAAAAAAAAACATAAAGACAAAATTTATGAAAATCTATGAAGGACAAGAAGCTGTCGACAGCCATGATGTCCTATCAAAGCTACCAAAAAAACTGTTATACATTTGGTCTTTTTTCTGTTGTTTTTGCATTCATCATTATTTCTATGATCGTAGCAGCTAGTTTTATTATTATTATCATCATCATTATTATCATTATTATTATTATTATTATTATTATCATCATTATTATTATTATCATTATCATTATTATTATTATTATTTTCTTGCATTTTATGTGAATATTCCTAGTTATATTTAATTTCACTTTCCGGCTAATGGTTGACATACGATTCAATCAATTTCTTGGTTTGTGATTTTAGAAAAAAAAGTAATTTTATCTCCTGTTTTGGGTGTATTTTCTTTAACTGTCTATTCGTTAAGATTTTCCCACCTACTGTAAATAGTCAACAGATCTATGAATTTACTATATTATTATTATTTTTTTTTTTTACCTCGCTATGTTCATCCAAATATTTATCAGCCAAGTAGTGCATGTCTCATAGGAGTCCATCCAATATCGGACAAACATATCCCAGAAAAAAATATTTATAAAGACTCCGTATAAAGCCGATATTTTCAGTCGAAAATTTATCACATTTATGAATGTAAATAACCTATTAATGTCTTCTATGAAGATTGTTGATTTAAACTTTATATTCAGTATATTTGGCAGCATTGTTGGCAGCATATTTTCATTTAAATATATATGATTACACATGTGTTTATTTATTTTCAATAAAATCCTTTCGTACTCACGTATAAACTTCCTTGTTTCATGATTAAAGACAACAAGTAAGGTACTGTGGTTATATTTATTCATTTTCATTTTCCTCGAGTGCATTCGATATTTTCTAATATCATCATCAAGGTTTTGATGGCTAAGCCAAATAATTGTGTTTCTCCGAAATGATCTTTTGCTTTTGTAGTTAAATCGTTAACGATCCAGATCATGCGCAAAGTCACAAACGCTGATTTTAAAAACAAATATGTTCTAAGAGAAATTTTTTGTGGGTTAAACAAGTAAATTATAGCATTCTATTAATATTTCAGCTACTAAGTTACTTCTCTTACATTAAAATTTGTTAAAAGGATTAAATTGATGTTATGTTCACGAGCATATTCACAATTGTAATAATTCAGTCACAAGGAATTTAATTGTTAACGGTTTAGCCACATTTAAAAACGATTTGAAAATAAGGAAAACTTTTCCCTTGTTCAATGTTTTTTTCACTTTAATCTACACAGATTCTGAAGAGAAAATTTTGGTATGTCACATTAGTATAACTGAAGTCGAAGATATAGTACTGTTAAAATTTAGAATAACTTCTGCTGACAAGTGAATGCCAGCGTTGAAAATATATACTGGTGGCCAGGTTATATATTTAACGTGAATCCGTCTAATGCATAATTCTGTTGGATGAAACTGCATAAAATAGGATGCAGTTAACCGTGACTTTTCAAATGGTCGTTTTGCCCTTGGACGTAAAAGGAGATGGATGGACGAAATAGCAATTCTAGAAAAAAACAAAAACAAAAAACTCTTTTTGTACTGCATTCCTGATAAAGATGATACGTGTCAGTCGGAAAAGTAATTTTTTAAAATAATAATTATCAGGTCTTGATTTGTTCTGATGTGTAAACAAATTCAATGATTTACCAATGTCAAATAAAATGCGATTTGATTTGAAAATCAAATTGATTTTATCTTTATATATATATATATTTCCTTACTTTAACTCCTTTGCATCAAGTGACATCTTTTGATGTCTGAAGGTATCGATTTTTACAACAAGAAATGAATGTTTGCTGAGGGTTGAGCTACTTTTTATTATTTAATTTCTTATCGCTATTTATATGGTTAGTGTAAGGAGCGTAAGGCTTCTTCCATGTGCCGTATCCTTTCAAAGGGATAATCATAGCTGTTAACAATTCTATCCTTTGTAGTTTTAAGTAATTTTTGTTTATATATTACTCCACCCATTTCTTGTTTTAGCATCCATGACCTAACTTACTCAATGTTTCTCTCTGTTCCTCTCGACTTCAGTATATCCTCCGAGGGTCAAAGTCTTCAAGTTATCTGTTGTGGATTCCGGGATGAGATCCGGTACCAATAAATAACAACCGCCAGGAAATTAATATATGAAAATAATGTATTAACGTAATAATACAAACTGGTAAAGCAGGTTATTAGTTCCAGGAATACGGGTTAGTAGCAAAATATATATACAGACTTTGGTATTGAAGTATCGCTGTATGATTTCTTACTGAGTCTACGTGCTCGCTCACTGTAACTCCTACAACGCTGTTACCTCACCCTCACTCTTCCAGTTACCTACAACCTTTTACTCTGTCACTCTGGACTCGACTCTTCGGTCTTGCTCGCTATTTATCGATCCACCCACGAGGACCAAATGTGGCACAAGGCCGGTTTAATGTGGGTATCTCCAAGCCCGTAGGCTCGGCCAAAAATATAGCCCTTGAACCCGCCTAGACGGGTTCAGGCCCTGTCTACCTCCCCGGACGAAACCTTGCTCTTCGGCAAAGCTTCGTCCGCGTTCCTCTCTGTTAACGCAGAGAGTCCGACAGCTGTCGCTTACAGTCAAAGACTGTATCACGACTAAGCTAGACTCGGAGGTCTTGCTCTCTCGGGTCTTCACGTAGCCGTAGTATATGTACATACTGGGTAAGTCCATTTGTGTAAAAAAAGGGAGAACCCCTCAACATTATCTCAAATTTCTTCTGTCTGTTTCTGATTCTAGTTACAGGTGCCCTTTTTCTTTACGCTTACCTTACACTTTAAAACTCCCTCTTTTCTTTTATTCTCCATCTATGTCACTCCCGGTATCCATCTATAGAAATATATCTCAATTGCCTGAGGTTTTCTCCTCAACTGTGAAGAAATTGTCCAACATTCACTGATACCTACCTTTACTTTTGTTTCTAACGAAATATTCCTCTTTATTAATACATTGTTTAAATTTGGAAGACACTTTTACAATGCACCTTCGGATTCCAGTTTCACGTTTTCCATTGTCTGTTAAAGTGCTTCTCGGATAGTTAAATTGGTTCTGACATTTCTACTTCGTAACTTGCCTTTTGGGCTGTTCCTTTAATTACGACCGTATGTTATTCCTTCTTACTATTTCGCAACCTCTTTCCTGAGTACCCCCAGCTTCCGTTCTGTAGCTACGATCATCACCTTGTCATTCGCGTATCTTATACTAAGATTGTACACAACATTTTAAAAACTGGCAGGACATCTACTTAGGATTGCCTCGCTTTAAAGGATACATAAATGATAATAAAGATGTGTTATGGGGTCCTCCCCTTTTTCATACAAGTGGACTCAACCAGTGTGTACTTGTACTGCTGACGGTAAATACCAGTAAGTTAGAAAGAGAGAGAGAGAGAGAGAGAGAGAGAGAGAGAGAGAGAGAGAGAGAGAGAGAGAGAGAGATACTCTGATAGAGAGATACACTGATACAGTGAGAGTGTGAGGTAACCACTTTGTAGGAGACACAGTTGCGACTCAAAACGAAGTCCTACTTCGATACTGAATTTCCTAGACTGTATGTATGTATTATTGCTACTAACCGCATTTCTGGATCTACTAACCGGATTACCAATTGTATTATTACGTCAATACATTTATTTGCTATATTTCATTCCTGCGTTTGTCATTCATTTGAGACCGGATTTTATCTCGGAATCCACAACAAATGAATCCTTATGTCTTTCTTTAATGCTAGAAACATGTACAATTTCTTTTCTAACATTATTCAGTCAAACTTAGAGTTTATCGTCATATCCAGGACTGCGCATTTTTTTAAAAAATTCGAAGTCATTTCAATAACTAATCTTGGGTATGACAATGAAATATATCAGGCAGTAAAGTCTCTGATCGGGGCATGGGAGGATTTGAGGGGTACATCCTAATTGTTATTGTTCTCAGGTCCACACTGACTCGAGATGGTAGCAACTGTTAGGGTTCCAGATATGGGAAAATAGTGAACTCTCCCAAACAAAAACAAAATACCATAAAACTATAAAAATACATTTTTATAGTAAAAATACCAACAATAGCATTTTATATTGTAAAATTACCAACATTACATATATAGAGTAAAAATACAAACAATAACTGTGTATAGTACAATTTCAACAATACGTACTTATATTAAAATTACCAACAATGTATGTATATATAACTGAATGCATACAATTAAGTACAAAATATTGAAATTTCGGTATTGAATAACTCATAGAGGTTGATATGTCGCTAAAAAAAATCAACCAATATTACAGTAACTATGCTGTTTTGGGTCAACTTGTGTCTCTGATATTTGTGAGTTAGAATGCGGGTTTTAAATGTACATGCTTTCTTATTTAAGCGTAAACGTGACTGAGTGCGTTTCTATGAAAATTCCCATTCCGTGATTATCAGCTCCGCGAAAGTAATTAAAACGATTCAATGGATTTCGCTATCCCCATCTGAAACAGAACTAAATTTTTTGTTTTTTGTGTAGTAGAAATTTGAATGAAGATAAATCCGCCTACAAATTTTAATTGGTTTTTACCCTTTCAATCACATTTCTTAATTTTATTTTTAATCACATTACTGTACCTCTTCAACTTGCGAATGCAAAGGTTCTTCAATTTGTCATGTGGCATCCGATAAACCAAATCAAAACTAAAATTTCAAGTTAAAAAAAGACCACGTCGGCTTCATCTTTTGGTAGAATTATTAATTCATCAGTTAAATTTGAAGAAATGTTTCGAAACACAGATTAGTGAGAAGTAAAATGTATTTGCTTCCCTTGAAAATCAAATAAAAAACTACTCTTAATGTTTCAAAATGACTTTGAGCGAACAAAAAACCCATAGGTCTTAGTGAGGACCATACAAGTTTGAATCTTGTGAAATGGAACTAAGGAATCCTAAACAAATAACTATACCAAATAACGTAAACCACAACACTTCAAGACTTTCAACAACTGTAACAACTAAAGTACAACTTACAGAGAAACTAATGGCATAATCAAGATTTTGACGTTTCCATTACCTCAAAGAAAGTTTTAGAAAGGAAGCCCCGACGACATTGGAAAGAGCTATAACAGTGAACTTGAGAAACCTATTTCCCTACAAGTTTATTTTAAGAGAAAGGATATATAAAACTCAACCGAAACTAGCACAGGCTTCCCTGTCAATGAATTCCGGACGCTTACTTATAAATGATGCAGTTAATATTAGCATTATACCTTCCTCTTAGTGACATTATTGGGTTGCTTGGATTGAAACAATTAAAAAAAAAAACTTGCTTCTTTTTTATACAGTCAGTAAATCCTAATCTTTGTGTCCGTGAGTATAAAAATATACATTACTAGCAGCATGTCCCGGCGTTGCCCGTACTTGATTCAAAAAATCGTACGACTCATACAGCAATCGCTAACACTTGACTTAAAATATTTTTGCCCTTCCTTGCCTTTAAAGGAGTGCCCTTTGCCGTGCTGATATTGCCACATGCCTTACTTCTTGCCTATCTCACACTGCGAATTTTTTCTAAGCACCATACTAAACATTACATCTGTTACAAAAAAGAACTAAACAAAATGAACACAAAACGATCAGCTTTAAAAAAGAACTCGTAACTGGAAAAACTGAATGAAAAATGAATGTTAAGCACCAGTTCTGCGGAATCAGAATCAACATTGAATTTAAGCAAGCGAATGAGCCAATTGGAGTAAAGTGGCATGCAGATTTAAATTTTTCCCACTTGTGACGAATGCAGCTATCGATTTTCTTTTTTGCATGCTAGTTAACTTTCGTGTCAGTCAGCTGTTGGCTCTCACTCTGGCCAATAGAATTTTCCTGCCTATTCGTAGCAGCCAGCTATAGGCTCTCACTCTGGCCACTAGAAAATGACCGCAAACTACATGAAATCTGCCGTAGAAGCATGAAAAAACGATTATTTCCACTATCTCTGGGAGTTGGGAAATGCAAAGTCAATCTTAGCCTTCCCGCTAACTTGGAGCATGTGCATGTAAATTTTGGTGCAAATCCGTCGAAAATTGTGGCCGTGCATTCGTTGCACCCATTGTTGAAGGTAGACATGATATTGCAATATGATTGTTAGTCCCTTTCAGATGCGGCTGCGAGTTGATTAACACTGGACTTCAATATGTCCTGTGAGGTTAGAATTCTCCAAACCTTTCCTAATTTTTTTTTTGTTTGATTCTACCGATATGTTCCTGTTTTTTTTAAATATAGTATTTACCATTCCGAAGTCATATTCCTATCCGTCTTCAGATTTCGTTGTCACTGTTTCCGTCGCATGTTTAAACAGTTCCCAGAGAGTAAAACTTTTGTATATTTGAATTTTGCCGTTTCCAATTCATCGCTCTCGTCTTACATTACCCTTTTTGCTAACAACCATATGTCTTATCACAGTAGATTGTATTTTTCTTCCTGTTTTCCATTATTAGATTGGCTAGTTCTTGCAATTTTCTTTCTGCATCTGCGATCAACACAGCGTCATCTGTGTATGTTGCTAATATTGTGTCCTCATGGTTGGATTTCTCCTCATATTAGTACGCCATTGCTATGTTAGTTAAATAAATACGGTTACTTTCCGCTTATTTCTGTTTTGTATACTTACTCGATTCCGCGGATTATTTCCAGTAAATTTCATTCAAGTCAATATCTACTGAATATACAGAAAATTATTAAAATATTATTTTCTAAAAACTAAAATGGTATCGTAAATATAAAGACATGATAAGATCAAATTCAGGATGTGTGTCATAACAACATTTCCCCCAAATTCAAAAGTGACTTTTATGAATGAAGCACGTTAAGATTAATTGCTTCAAAAACCACTTTTGAAATGAAGCTCGTTAAATCTAAATGTTTATAAACCATCAAATTAAAATAAAAGTCAGTAAATCTTTTTTTTAAAAAAAAAACCTTTAGGCTGAGCAACTAGTTCTCCCAAAATGATATAATCTTTGTTCATTTCTTCATATTCCGTTATAAGTGATCGGATATTATGTATCATGTATCCGGTGTACCTTTGGTATAATTTTGTTTGCTTGTGTTTTTACACACTTATTGAGGGCTTAGTTTAACTACATGAATCTTAACGCAGAACATTCTTGCTGAAATCAGAAAGCAGATTGTTTTGCAATATATTTATTAGTCACATGACTTCAGGCGTTGTTCTTTAACTTGTCTATGAGAATACACTCAGCTTGGCCCAGAAAGTAATTTTCATGTTGACTTGAATTTCTTGGAAGAAGAGACACGATAATAGATTTTCTAATTGCATTGACTTCCCAGCAATATCGAGTTTGAAATATGATCTCTTTCATACGATTTCATATAATTGCCTGAATAGAATGTACAATTCTATGGCTTAGCAATGCAACGATAAACATGTATTGTTCAAGATCGAAAACAACGAAAAATCAGCAAGAATATTCTGAAATCTTTTAAGAAGCTGATACCGTTTCTGTTGCCCATGAAGAGATATCATTTAAATAGGAAGCACATTTCTCTTAATTTGTACCTGATGTACAGTATGACCTCACCTCTAACTGTACATCAGGCACATGAACTTTTTCATAAACAAGCTTCACAAGAAAAATAGTATTTCAATTTGTGCATTCAATCCTTCGTCATTCAATTTTTTTCAGTTCTGAGAAATGTCAAGAGTTTTAATCTCAATAATATATGTTTCAATCAACAACTCGTCGTCATTACTTCGGTTAGGAATAACGTTAATTTAAAAAAAAAAAATTTTTCTTTGTTGCTATATCGTTTCCAATTGATTGATTCGATTTTCTACGGTTTATCAATTTCAGTTTTAGGTTATTTAAAGCCATAAAATATATTAGATTGTAAGAATATTTTTGTAGATAATAATAGTTCAGTGATACAGTTCTTAATAACTACCCCATCGCTAAAAGGAGAATTCATACTTTTCACAAGAGTATTTGCGCGTAAGTGACTATAACGAATCCAACTGGAATTGGAACTCGGCTCTCCGATTAATAATTCTGACTCATTATTTATTACACCACCCGCACGCAATTACAAGTTTACATCATCTAGTATTACCAAGCGGTCACCCATCTAGGTACGGATTAGTTTCGATGTGGCTTAACTTCTGTGATCGCACAGGAACCGGTGTTTCAACATGATATGGTTTCCAAATGTCACTTTAAAAACTTTAAAGGAAGTTATTAATTAATATTTCGTTTATATGGTTTCCCATTTTTATTGTTCCTTCATATGATGTTTTTACTATAATTTCCCTAATGCAAGGCTCGAGAGCTATTCAAATTAGAGGTTTGATGCTACAATACTTGTAATGAATCAAGTGTGGAACAGAAATGGAAGAGATGTTAATATGAAGTTAGAGTATGAAGATAAAAAGGAAAGATAACCTTAACTTAAAGAGATCAAGACTGAAGTTATCAGAAACGCAATCTTGATGGGTTCTCTTCCACTAGGGGAAAGTTCTTAAACTTCTCCTAGTGATACTTTGATATTATATTTGGAATAGGTAGGTAATTATGTTGATTCAACTCCCTGGAACTAACAAGGCGTATCCTAACAAAAAGGTCTGAACTGAGAGAATTAAAGTGTCAAACATTTGCATTGCAAATAGAGATATATCAATGATAGGCTTGCAATATTGCGTCTATGGAGCAGTGTTGGCTGAGTGGAAATCCTCCACCATAAGAGTGCGTAAACGATTTTGAATTTATCATGGCATGAAACTAACGATTGAGAAGCATGAAACAAATCGTAAGAAATTGGAATGCTATACATGGTAGCTCCATAATCAGTTATCACTTATATGTTCCTTAAATGACAGAAAAATTAACGGCTCGTCATTTCTGAGTGAAACGATTCGGGAATGGTAAATTAGAAGAGCAATATGTCGAATTCTTTAATCTCCGCGGCTGTTTGTGTGTGAAAAAAACGTAATTATTTCAATTGTTGTGCATATTGGGAATGTAACTTAAGTGCAATGTAAACTGAATTTTCGCATTTTTCCCCTTGCATAATTGGTTACCTAGGAATAGACGAAAACAAGCATTAATAGAAGTTAGATTACACCATTATATAACGTAAAAAATAAGTCCTATTATCAAATAAAAATGCCATTTATTTTACTTTCGATGATACCTTTACAGAACAACATATTTATTTTATCTTATGTCATGTTACAAGCAACTTCATAATTTAATCCAACCAGAAGTTTTTATATTTGACAAGAATTGCTGAAGGTATATTTGGCAGTTTTTTCACGGAACTGGAGTTGTTTTCATTATTCCAACTTTGTTAAGAATAGAATAAAATGTACATATTTGATGTATACGGTGAATGAGTGAAAATTTATAAACCAAGAAATTAAATCTTTAGATTATTCACGATCAGCGTTATCCTGATCGAATTTTACGCTTTTTTTTTTTTTTTTTTTTTTTTTTTTTTTACTAATTACAGATTCTTCCGTTGATTGCTGCATTTTAAAAGGCCTAATTGGGAGCGCTAGTAATCTGAACCAATCCTCTTTTTACGCGTTCCGTCCTTCACAGTGCCACAGCAATGAAAAATAAATACTAATCGTTTTTTCGTGCCCGACTAGTATTTTTACTTTTCTTAAAATAAAATGCGTAATATAATGAAAATTCTGATTAATTTCCTTCCATCTTCAATGTTAATTCTAACAATAAGAAATAAGCCAATTTTCCATTAAGTTAAAAACAAACAAACTGACAAGACGGCTGTCAAAATACTTTCAAAAGTGACATTTAAATGACGTTTCTTAAAAGTAAATGCTTCTAAAACCATCTAATGAAAAGTAATTCCAAAAAATGAAATGTTTGGTTAGAATAGCACTAGGGTATTTTGATCCGACCAAGGAGCCCTAAAAAAAAAAAAAAAAAAAAAAAAACTTTTTTCAGTTGGTCTTATTCTAGAAAGTAAATCGAGATAACATTTCTGTATCACATCATAAAACAAACAGTTATTTTTATCTACTTAGAATTCAGAAAAACCATATAGGCACGTATTGTGCGTCATTTAAACGACATTTGTCTATCCCAGATTTTTAAATCAGATCTGACGAAACTAATTACTAGAAAGGTTCTCATGTAATTATCGTTTGATAACGAAATGGGTAAGACGTGCTGATTTCAATATTAATTTATACCGGCAAAACGTGAGCACTTTCATTAATTGCCAGTTTGTTTTTGTATTTCTCCCTCATTTTAATTTAACTGGAAATGCTCAAATTACCCAAGAAATCATTTTGCTGAGAACTATCGATTTTTTGAATGATATAATAATATGAATGTTCAATTAAGACATTAAATAAAGAAGGAAATGAATGCGTTTCTCTGATATCTCTTTATTAACAAATAAATAGTTGTGTTACCTTCATTGTAAAAGAATACTTGGTATAGCTTTCGATAAGATCATTAACGTAGTTTCACATTATACATTTTTTTTTAAAGAATATTGCTCTACTGACTAGATACATATAAAATATACTACAATTGATCGATTTCCAGGTGGAATTTATCTCGGCACTGCTTTATACAAAAGGAAATTATATATATATATATATATATATATATATATATATATTTGTATATATATATATAGTGATATCAAACAGTTGCTTCTCCAACAAAGAAGGACATCAGATAGAACACTGGCAGCTAGCACATTTAAGATTTTTTGAGTGCGTAATTCAATATCCATTGTTTAAAATAAAAAAATGGGGAGTGTATTTTAAATACAGGTATCCACTAATAATAATATTAATATATATATATATATATATATATATTATTTTATATTATATCTATTTATATTATATATTATATTTACACACACACACACACATACATACATACATATATATACATATATTTATATAGACAAAAGTAAAACTTTTCTTAACCGGTGCGTTTCGTCCTCTGATGGATTTTATCAAGGTAAATGTATGGATTTATTAAACGAAAATTTTATTTTTTATATTTATTCAGAGTATGGTACGGATTTCTTAGCATATCAACGTATGAATTTCAAAACAAACGTAAGATAGACGTCAGTTTACAGGCGTTAAATATTCAAAACATAAAGGTTATTTTCGTTCACGGTTTCTTACATTTCGATTCAATTTTAACTACAGAACTTGAGACAAATTTCTCGCTAGCTACTCTACTAAAACAGTGGTATGTGGAGGTTAATTAGCTTTTCCCAACTCTGCTGGAAACAGCGTGACAGATTAAACTGTGTTACACTGTACTAACGGTTTTTGACCACTTGTCAAACGTCCGAAATGAATGCGTTTTAGAAAAATTCTGTTGTTTACTTAATTTGCGCAGAACATTAACTGTGAAGTAGACGCAAAATTTCCAAGTCAATTTGAACTCCATCCTTTGCCAACCATTATGAAATACACGCTTCCGCTGTGAAAGTGCGAAGAGAGACTGAGGAATCCGAGAACCGAGTTCGAATTCCTGTCAAGTCCATTACATTCACTTATGTGCTAATAACCTTGGGAAAGGTATGAATCCTCTTCTCCTCCCACCAACTATGGGTAAATAGCAGGACAGATCGTGATCTATAGCCTTGGATGGCAACCGGTCTACCGCAGAAAGAATTAGCAACCTACAGTGTGAAAAAAATCTCCCTCGTCAGTCATGTATCTAAAGATACATTATCGCCTAAGCATGTATCACTCATGGCACATAACTGACTGATTCATTATAAAATTCGCACATACTTTTCAGAATACAAAGTTCAAGCGTATGTATTGTTTAGATTGTATTTCTTATTAAGTAATTTACACATAATCGCTGAGACTTATTATTGTCTAACATTTTTGCACCCGTGTGTGTAAAACTAATTTTAAAATATATATTATTAATTTGAAAGATCAGCTTCGATGTGCATTCTCTAAATATATTTTCTTCAAATCCAAACAGTTCTTCTTTAATTAGATTTTAAGGGACAGTCAAAAGATTGTACAAACAGATAAGGAGTACAAAATTTAGCTTGTATACCTCATCTAGACACATAACCTCTGCAAACATTGATCTAACACATTCATAATTTAAGCGCCGGTTTATTCTTTCTTTGTTGTGTTTACGATTCAAAACAGAGTTGTCTAGTTATTCTTTTATTCGGCGATTACATGTTTTGTTTGGATAATCTTGATTCAAAGTCATAATGGACATGCTGTAGATATTAATATTACTGAATATTCATTCTCGTTGATATAATGCCGTATATGATCATGTAGCTCCAGGAACATTACAAAGCGTTTTATATCGCGAAATAAATTGATACGGTAAGATAACGGAAGCTAAACAACGTTGAACCTAGACGGTACTTATATTGATGACCGATTGAGAATACCAGGTGTTGTAAGCTTGGATTTGCGGGTGATGTAATGGTCGTAATTTATTCGGGGAGCCGAGTTCCAATTCCCGTTCGGTTCGTTATATTCAATTACGCGCATATACACTTGAAATATATGAATCTAGCACTCCCCACCAGCTATATTTTAATTAATGAGTGAACTTGCTTGGACTTTGGTAATAAAAACCACCCAAGAATCCAGTTGCTGACAAAGATTTTCCTTTTTTGTCTTGATATTATATATATATATAAAACGATGAATTATTCATAAAAAAAGTAAATTAGTAAAGTTAATGTTATAAAATGGCGAAATCCCCTCGCTAACAAAATTTTAAAGATGCATTAAGCTACCAATCTTTAAAATATTGTTAGCCAAGGGATTTCGCCATTTTAACATTACTAATTTACTTTTTGGATGAAAGATTCATTGTAATATAAATTGAACTGCGCCACATATTTGACATATATATATATATATATATATATATATATATATATATATACTAGTAGTAAGGCCCGGCATTGCCCGTGCTTGATTCGTACAACTCATACAGCAATCGCTATCACTTCACTTAAAATATTTCTGCCTTTCCTTGCCTTTAAAGGAGTGCCCTTTGCCGTGCTGATGTTGCTACATGCCTTACTTCTTGCCTATCTCACACTGCGAATTTTTTCTCAGCTCTATACTAAACATTAAATATGCTACGAAAAAAGAACTAAACAAAATGAACAAAAAACGATCAGCTGTAAAAAAGGACTCGTAACTGGAAAAACCGAATGAAAAAGAATGTTAACAACAAATACTTTTTCACACCCAAACCCCATACTGCGGAATCAGAATCAACGTTGAGTTTAAGCAAGCGAATGAGCCAATTGGAGTAAAGTGCCATGCAGATTTAAATTTTTCCCACTTGTGACGAATGCAGCTATCGATTTTTTTTTTGCATACTAGCATGCTAGTTAAAATTCGTGTCAGTCAGCTGTTGGCTCTCACGCAGGCCAATAGAATTTTCCTGTCTATTCGTGGCATCCAGCTATTGGCTCTAACTCTGGTCAGTAAAAAATGGCCGCAAACTACATGAAAACTGCCGCAGAAGCATGAAAAAAATCGATTATTTCCATTATCGATGGGAATTGGGAAATGCAAAGTCGGTCTTGGCCTTCCCGATAACTTGGAACATGTGCATGTAAATTTTGGTGCAAATCCATCGAAAATTGCGGCCGTGCATTCGTTACACACCTGTCTTTTATATATATATATATATATATATATATATATATATATATATATATATATATATATATATATATGTGTGTGTGTGTGTGTGTGTGTGTGTGTGTTCTATACATGTGACGTCGCATTGCTCAAATGAATGTCAGGTGGTATATTGCTTATAATTGCACCCTGAAATATTTACCAATATTCGTTAGTACTTACTAATTTCATTGTATTTAAATTCACTTACTTCATCAGTTCTGAAATAGTGTGCATATGCATATATACACTTTAATTGATAGTGACTGTGTGCGAATACATGGATATAGTCTGAAAATTTATACTAATATTAATTGATATAATATGATCATTTATTAAGGAATATCATGGAAACGAGCAAGACTAAAAAAATAATAGAACAGGCTCTCGAGTGTCGGCCTACAGTAAAGAACATCTGAACTGTTCATAACCCGGGTGCACACGCTCGGGTCCTCACCTTAATAACTGACCGTGTGTCACAACTCGTCTTAGTGGGGTGACAGAGTAAATATCTAGCGTGTAAGTTGCTGTCTCGAGTGGTTTGTGGCACATTGATACTAACCGGGCGAAGGAATCCGTCCCTGTGCTGGTAGTATCACGGTTATGACTAACTTGTACCAACAATTTCTAGCTTAGAGCATCTATGACTAGCTAAGACCGGCGGCCTTAGTGAAGACACTCGGGTCCCCACGTCAAATCCAATCTCCTGTCACAGCTTGACTCAGTAGGAGGTCAAGTAAATATAAATTGGTCTCTCGTGTAATTTGAACACATTGATACTTACCGGGCACAGGGATTCCTACCTCCTCTCATTACACCAGAGAAAGGGATCGGTACGCGCATCACGCCACTTCGTGCTGGGTCGAATAGACATTTAATCGTACGATGGTACAAAATGTGGCACAAGACCAAAAAGAGGATTGGGGAAAAGGATGGTCTTCTGTCTTAATTCTAAACTTAGCTAGTCACAAACACTGACCGTAACATACCAACAATAGTCACCAAAACAACACATTTTCTCCTACCTTTCTTACTACATCCACCATAATACCTCAATGTCTCTATGAAATCCTAACTAGTCATGTATATGAAATCCTAACTAGTCATGCATATGTACATTCCAAAGTCTGTAGGGTGGGGTAGGGGAATAAAAACAACAATTTAAAAAAAACCCAGTGATTATTTACAATATGAATTAATACTATTTACATGAAAACAAAACAAAATAGGGTTAGTAATACCCCCCACCATCCCTAAATGTGGCAGAAGCATCAGTTAACTGGACGAAAAAAAAATGGCGGAATTATAATAGTATAAAAGCAATCATCAATTCAAACAACACTCACACAAACACGCACTCATTTAGACACAACAACAAATACGAAAACACAGACGCGAAACGAAAGGCATCCCGCAACCACCAGAAAACTGACATCACTGACCACCTAAAAGAAGGATGAGATGGGGAATTAAACTAAAGAAAAATAGCGACAGAAATAAAAGGGGCCAATGAGCATACATACCCTAGCTAAGTTAAACGGAAACAAGAAGATTCAAACTAAACCTAAACCAGCCTAATATCGGGACGGGTTGCCTCTGTTCAACCCAGGAAGGACAAAATCCTGTACGTAACCGACATCAAAGTGCCACTCCAGGTCAACCCTGCAGCATGCAAATCATGAGGCCTTCAACAAACTTACATAATGGGGCTACCACCTTGCAATAAAAGAAAGCGTGAGCTGGGTCGAATAAATACCAAATTAAAAGCTGGGGGCTTTTTAATCTAAAAATTCGTTACATAATTGTGTTCCAATTTCGAATTTATTCATATAGATTCCATAATATAGGTTTTACATAATTAACTATTATGTTTCTCTAACTCTTCAAATATTGAATGTATAACTAATTCTAATTTTACAGTTTTTAAATTACAACTCTGCTCGATGCTTATTCAAATGTAAACAAATGACGTCACACATTACAAAAACAGTAAAATCGACCTTGCTATCTGAAACTCTCCTCTCTGGGTAAATCGGCAAAGCACGTCATGCTATATGACGGTTCCGTATAGGATACAGGTTCGTTTCTTCTCGGAGGACGCATATTTTCTATGAAAATTTCTTACACATTCAAGCCGGTAAATGTCATTAATACTGTTTATTATAAACAGAGCATTTACTTAAATATTTGTATCTATCAAAAGAACGGACAAACAAAAAAAATATCATTATATATATGTGTGTGCGTGTAGGCGAAGTCAGTACCATTGACTTATAAATTAATTATCTGAATATCTGGGACCAACGAACTTTTGATTTCATGGCGGCAAAACAAATGATAATGTGGCCGATAGTTTTAATTTACTGCAAGGCCAGTCAAGTGAATATTGCGATATGGAAAGTTCCAGATTAATGCACTTTCTGTGAGTTTTGTGTCAAAAGTATTTAGGATTTTTTTCAATTCACTACACACACACACACACACACATATATATATATATATACATGTATATAAACTAAAAAATTTGTCGTGAGTACATTTTTCTGTTTTATACACATTGCGTGATTATTTACATCAATTTATTGTTTTAATAATGAATTTATTTTAGTCGTGTCTCCGTGTTTACACACCATGATCTTTTTCAGTTTCGCCGTGTATGACTCTTACTTCTTTATATATTTTTTCAACGAATATAGCGACACACAGACACACACACGCACACACATGTCATGGGCGCGTGCATGCGTTATTAGAACCTTCGTTTTCTGACCATGAGGCCCGGGTGAATTTGTCAGGACCTGATCTTTTCTTTTGGAAAGTGCCAGAAAACCATATCACGGGTTGACACAAGTGAGTAAAATTTGGTAGGTGAAAAAGTGTTACCAGGAAGTCACAAATCGTGACCGAGGGTTTGAGTGTGCTGGCCTTGTTTAGACTGCTGATCATGCCCTCTCCACCAGAAACTGTAACTAAGGTCTGCTCATCATAGTTGCAGAATAAACCACAGGTTGGCTCTCTAGGTGTTGAACAAACACAAATGCGCCTGAGCTAGCGTTTGCAGTAGGGATTGGCCAGCCACACTAATAGACGGGTATACTCGAATACGAGTCTCTCTCTCTCTCTCTCTCTCTCTCTCTCTCTCTCTATATATATATATATATATATATATATATATAATATAATTTCTATATATATATATATTATATATCCGCGGTACTTATTGAAAAACGCTCAATATCAGTGACAGAGCTACTATATTCAGTCCTAAGCGTGAAACCCAGGGTTAAAATATCATATCCATACATATATATATATATATATATAACTTTTGTTGAATTCATTTTTTTCTTTTCTCATTTTCGAATGAGTACTTTCGGACGCAGTAATGATTAGCGAGAACTGAATATTGTCAATACAGTAGACAAGATTCTGTTGGGCATATTCTGGTATGATGCATATGAAACAGCCCATATTAACTATCTCTGACAAAACGAGACGGAATCTCAAAGAAGAATAAAGTACTTAATAAATGAATAATAAAAGGTATGAAATATTTTTATAAAGATAAAAGACAATAGGAACAATGTAATATTAGCTGCCGCGTTTCCTCCAATGTGGACTTTTTCAAGGCACAAACGAAATTAAAACGTCCATATTGTACGATACGCGTCGGCTAATATTACAGTTTTCCTATTGTCTTTTAGCATTAAAAATATTGTCTTTTTCTACAGGTTAACTCTGAGAAATTTTTCAGAAAATATTTTATAATTTTTCAGTGCAGTAATGTTCTGTGAAACCGTTCTACAGATGACGTTAGTAACATATTACATGTAAATTTGAATTTCAAGTGGAGTACTAAAGAAAAGAAAAACAAATACCTTGATGTAACCAACGAAATCCTGTCTGTCATAATGGCAACGTACGGGATTTTTATAATAATAGAGAGGGTCAGAAACACAGAAGAAAAATCTTAAATTTGGATAGTTTATCCATAATTGATATATAGAGATACAACTTAAAAATTAAATAGCCAGTAATATAACGATTACTGCTGAAGCGAAGAACCTATTATTGATTGTCCTTAGAATACCGAAAGCATTAGAAAGCACTACGACCGCAGCTAACAAGTAAATTAATTAATAGACAGATAAGTAGCTTCGTGCTTCTCTGTATGAAGCAATTTTATACCTTCAGGGGAGAGAACAATTAAGGCATTTCAAATTGTATGTACTTGTTTTTTTAGTCTGTTTCTTTAACACACCCACACACGCGAGGTATAATATATATATATATATATATATATATATATATATATATATATATATAGATAGATAGATAGATAGATAATATTTGTAAAGGAAACTATTTTTATATATTTTATATTAACAATTATAAATGTATGTATATAAGTGCGCATGCCGATGTATAGAAGTTGTTAATAGGTAAACACACACAACACGCATACATGTGTCTGTGTGTGGATATATATATATATATATATAGAGAGAGAGAGATAGATAGATAGATAGATAGATAGATAGATAGATGTGTGTGTATTTTTATTTTCAGATAGAGTGCATCTATAGAGAACAAAATGAATAAAAACAGACACGAGGAAAAACTATTCTTAGCCGACGCATGAAATACAAAGATAGACGGGCGTGCGCACACATACAAAGACGCGCGAGCATGCGCGCGCACACACACACTATATATATATATATATATATATACATATATATATATATAGATATATATATATATATATACATACTCGCAGGCACAAATATATAAATAAAGTCCTCAATATCAGCGATAAAGCGTGTGTAAATATAAAACTGAACATTGAAGTCAACACTCAGAGGCGACAGTCTGATTCATGCTGGACGCAATCGTCAGGCCGACCTGATGATTGCATCTAGCATGAAACAGCCTGTAGCCTCTGAGTGATGTTCACTTCAATGTTCACGTTTTCATTTATATTTACATACTTTATCCCATAAATGTAGCATACCTTAAGAGTATATTTCTTCATATATATATATTCTTAAAATGTGCGAATTGGACAACCCCGACTTAAAGAGATTGCGCAACTTTTGCTCTGGGAGGGTCCAGGTTTTAGTTCACCCCTCCTTATATAGGGCTATTAAATTAATGTACCCTATTGACGTCGGCGGTATTGTCCTGGGCGGTCGTATGACGACTGAATTGGGCACTGGCAGTCTGGGACAATCCGTCGGGGTCCTGCTCAACGCAGATTTCCACCCCGTATGTGTATAAGGTTTTTGCACTTATTCTTTTTTCTTTTTGCAGGCCTAGACGATGGCAATTAAGTTAGCTACACTGAATGTGAATGGCTTGAGGGATTGGGGTAAGGCTGCCCGCCTGCTCCGGGACCTGTTGTCCTTTGATGTGGATGTCGCCGCGATCGAAGAGACTCACTTTGTTTGCAGTTCCGATGCGTGTGTGCTGGAGGATGACTTTGTCGTTTATTCAGCATATGGGGACCGGTCTGCCAGAGGTGTTTCTTTGCTTGTCAGACGTACTCTCGATGCGAAGGTAGACCTTGTGCATACCGATGCAGAGGGCCGGTTGATCGTGGCCGATATTGCCGTGAAAAGTGGTTCGTTCCGGTTTATGCGCCCAATGACCAGGGGAAGCGGTATCGTTCTTTCGGCGGTTGGGGCCGTTCCTGGTGGATTCAACGCGCCTAGTTTTAATGGGGGACTTGAATGCCATCCTGGACCCCAAGTTAGACAGGGGGCGGGGTGCTAGCGGGGGGAGGGGGCGATCGCAGCCTGGTCGATCTGATCGACGATTATGGTCTCGTCGATAGATACCGGGTCGATCATCCCGAGGGAAAAATGTGGACGTGGGCTCTTAATTGGCCTTTTGACAAGGTGGTTAGCTACCTTGACAGAATGTTAGTGAGAAGAGCCGACATAGAACTACTAGATTGCCCTACGTTCCACTGGGTAGGCTATCCGGATCACAAACTAGTTTGTGCACGGGTGGCGTTAGACAATAGGCCTAGAATGGCTGGGTACTGGAAGTTCAATCTGTCTTTACTGGACAGGCGGGACTTCCAGGAGCAGCTAACTAGACTAGTGCAGCGGGAGCTAGTGGGGGCGGTTATCGGGAATAGGTGGTGGGAACGCCTTAAATGTAGGATTAGGTCCTTCCCCACTGATTTCAGCAAACGGCTCGCTCTAGATAAAGCTGAAAAGGCGAAGACGCTTAAAGCTAGTTATTCCTGGGCGGTGGGTGGGGGGATCCCCTAGAGATAGCCTTAGCTAAGGAGGCCCTGGATCGATCGAATAGCAAGCGGTACATGGGTCAGGTAATTAGACATAAGTTAAGCAAAATGTCTTCCGAAGCCGTGAACTTGGCCGCAGATCTGCGCAGGGAAGAGGTACGTCGAGGTGGCGATCGTTACATTCGTGAAGTCAAATCCCCGGAGGGGCGTACTCTTCGGGCCACTGACGACATGTGCGGAGCGTTTCGGCGCCATTTCGAGAACCGGTTTACAAAAGAAGCCTGGTCTACGTGATGAGGAGTTTCGTAGCTATTTGGCTGACTTTCCTCGGCTTTCGCCGACTGAAGCGGCTAGCTGCGAGGGAGAGATTACGGAGGGCGATGTCTACGCGGTTTTGAAGAAGGTCGACAGAGGCAAGTCGCCCGGTCTGGATGGTTTGCCCTATGAATTGTACTTGAGGCTGTCGCACATCTTTGTTCCAATTTTGACTACAGTGTTCAACAACTGGTTTTGGTCGGGGTCCATCCCCAACCGGATCACCAGGGGTGTGATCACTCTGTGACGTCGTCCCCTGGTCGCAGCGCCAACCGTGTCGTTGTATCCCAGTCTACCACGGCACCAACTGTGACGTCCTACTTTGATTCCCAGTCTGCCTACCCACGTTGTGAATTGATCTAGGCAGAGGAAATCAATCAGTCATCGGTGCCGTACTGCAAACCGAGTCCAACGGGGGTGATACCACAAAAATACGCATAAAAGGCAATAAAATGAAAATTCGAAAGTTCAAAGTATCAAAGAAAAAGGTAACAAACTTTATGTCTAGTTGTTCGTTACATAGGACTGCATCTATCTCCCGACCCATTCTATGGATTGTGACACGTCGTTTTCCACTGGGCAAGTTTTAACACTTCGTCGTCTGCTCTCTAAGAAATTGGTGTTCCGGTGGGTCTTTGGACGAAAGTCAAAAGAAAAACTTATTTCGGTGATCTGGATCTAAGTCGCTCTTCAAAATAATTGTTCTTGGTTTGAAGAGATGGGTCCGGAAAATGTGCGTGAATCCTGGTCAGCTATCTGCAAGGCTTGCCTCAACCGGCGACTGACTCTGGGAACTGCTGGGTCTCGACTCATTTCTGCTCGTTGTGGCTTCGTTTATATGGGCGCCGACCAAAACCGGGGTGAGTTTGTCGGCGCCGGGGGGTTCCTCGATAATTCTAAATACATATCCACCTCTCTGGTTAGGAATTTCCAACTTTTTCCATTTTTGGGAACCTTTCCTCACTCCCACCTTCTCATCATACTTCAGAGGGGCGTGAACTGCCCTCCCCACATCTTCGTGGCAACCTCTCTTACTCATTCTCCAGATGGGCGGCAACAGCCTCCCTCGTGCATCAACGTGATCACCACTCGACCAATGATGTCTTAGTCGGGCGTGGACGAATCTGCGGCTTTGTTTCAGGAAGAAAAAAATATCTTGCTTAGAAAAAAAAATTATCTCTTCTATTTCTCTTTTCTTCCCCTTAATGGTTTATCATTTCTCCAGCCGCGAACGGGACAATATGACAATGGCCGTCATAACTCTTGTTCTACACGTGGTTTACGTCAGGTATTTTATCGCTAATTATCAGAATGTGTGGTCTTCTTTACATGGTCTCAAAAAGGAACATCTCCAAAGTTCCAGTCCGTCTGTCGCCTCGAAGAAAGAAAGAAAACACATTCATTTCCTTCGGTACAAATTCCTGATAACAAAATTTTATTATCGCAGGCCAAGGATGCTCATGGGTGTTTTTTTTTAATTTTTCATATCTGTCCAAGTTCTTTTAGTTGTCTGTTTTTCGTCACTTAACGAAATAACATTTTCATTTGAATTTTCTTTTCTCTCTCTTTGGCCAACCGGCCTGTAGTTGATAATAAGATGTCTTCCCGTACCAATAGTTTGTTTTCATATCTTTAGATAACACAGCCGATGCCAAAACATATCTGATTCTTTCCTTCTTTCCCTTTCTTTTTACTCAGAATTTCCCTGTCATTGTAATGACACTCTTTCGCCATTTGTTACTTATCAAAATATCCTTTAATCCATTGTCTCTTAGCTGTGTGTGTGTTCTTGCTTATCACTCACGATTCGGTTCTTAGCCTCTCCTTTCTTTCTTTCCTTTCTTTTCCCTTTCTGCCTCGTTAAATGGTGCCACAACTCTGTTGAAAAAGGTAAAAGGTGGTGAGGGGAACCTAGATGATTACCGGCCCATAACTCTGCTAAACACAGAGTTAAAGATTATGGCCAAGATCCTGCAGGAGCGTTTGCAGTCAGTTGCCGAGTCTCTGTTGGGACCTGAGCAGACTTGTTCTGTGAGGGGCCGAACAATTCAGAGCAACCTGCATCTGATCCGCACGATCATAGAGGGTGTAAAAGACGACGAAGAAACAGCACTGATCAATTTGGATCAGTCCAAGGCATTTGATAGGGTCGACCATCGCTACCTTGCAGCTGTCCCGCAGGCCGCTGGATTCGCACCCAACTTCTGCCGCTGGATTAGCCTCCTGTATCGCCCCCCCCCAGTGCGGTGGTACAGCTGAACGGAAGGCTGTCGGACGCGTTCGTGTGGTCTAGGTCGGTTCGTCAGGGTTGTCCGCTGTCGCCTCTCCTTTATGCTTTGACGTTGGAGCCTCTCCTTCGCCGGCTGAAGGTCGAGATCGGCAGTCCGGCCCTACGTGGAATTGCCGTTCCTGGAGGGTCTCGAGCCAGGGTTTCCGCGCACGCCGATGACGTATCTGCTTTCGTGTCGTTCCGCAACGACATTGAGGTGGTACAGAAGGCGCTTGATCGGTACGAGAAGGTGACAGGGGCCAAAATAAACCGCGACAAGTCGTCCGACTTGCGGTTAGGTGCCTGGAAGGGGGTCGCTCTTCCAGGCCGCTTCGGTTAGGTTAGACAAGCTTCAGTGTACCTAGTTAATGTGAGTAAGTGTTGTTCCCGTCTGCATCCCGGCCGTTCTTTGGTCATGATCCAAGTCGAAATTCCCATCCTCCCCAGTTTGTTTTGACCCTTCCTTTTCATCTTGACTGGGTCAGTTTTATATTTTCCCATTCTAGCCTAATATTTTATACTTTTTCCCACTCCCTTAGCGAGAGCGTCTCTTGATTTTGTCCCCTGGGCAGAATACAGCGGCCTCTCTGTTTTATGGGTTGGACGGTCCCTACTAACATCAATTATGTTTAGTTTGTATTTGTGTTTATTTTAAGTTTATTATTGGATTTATTTCCCTCCCCTCTCATTTTATCATTATTAGAATTGTATATATATACCATCATTAGAATTTTTATGGTATGGGGTGCGATTTTGGTAGGTCTCCCTTGAGAGCACGTGGTATTATGGTGGTTGAAGGATTGTTTGGTGATGGACGAGTTCTTTTGGTGAATGGGTAAAATGTAATGTACGAATGGGTCGCGAATCTGATTAGCTAGGTATAAGATAGTGTTGACCAGCCTCTACCTCTCCCCTTTATTGGCCTCGTGCCACAATTTGTACTTTTTGTATGAATAAATACCAGTCTTGTTCTTATGTCCATTGTCTTTGCCATGTTGCATTGATAATGTTAATTATATTTTATGAATATGTCCTGAAGATGGTTTATTAGACCGAAACGTCCGACGTTGACATTATATTAACATTAAAACAGCATAATTGCATATAAGGATTTTTGTTTGTTTTTTCCGTATATTTTTCTTCATATATATATGTATGTATGTATGAATCTCTGTGTACTTCATTCTCCATTCCCTCTCTCTGTATATATATATATATATATATATATATATATATGTGTGTGCGTGTGTGTGTGTGTGTGTGGTTATGTGCTCAAAAAGAGTAAAAAGCATAGGATAAATTAGCTTGTTAATAAAATTATATGCGAACATTCGACTTTAAACCAATGTCAGTTTCGCGAATTTTCAAGTTATCTATATATACCAGAGGCAATTCATGAATTTTTAGATATTGATTATTATAAATCTAGTAATTATTTTCATTATGCGTGTACTTTTCCCCCTTTCGCGATTATTTCTTTTTCCTAATATCGACTTATTGGATAAGTAATTATCGAGCATCATGCTACAATCTTAAATACAGTTATCATTCATAATACACCTTCCATTTGTATTCACAAGTGTATACTTTAAAGAAATCTATATACATGATTTTTATGCAAAATGCTGATTATATATATGTAATTCGGCGTTATAATGTTATTTTTTATTCAATGAAGGAAACACAGGGAAAGGTGTTTATATATATATATATATATGCGCGCGTGTGTGCGTATATATTATAATAAAGAGAAATAACAGTAAGATATATAATCCTGTGTTCTTATTAATTATTTATATTTTTACAAAACAGTGCTCAAATCAAATCTACAGGGGATAAATATAAATTTACTCATTTAAAATATGGTTCCATCGCTACACAACTATTACCATATTTCAAAAACGGAAACTAAAAGTTTGATTCCAAAATTCACTTGAAAATGAAACAGAGTTAGGGACTTTAATTTAATTCTATAATTGAATTTGAAGTTTTTAGTTTCTGTTTTTGAAACATGGTAATTCTTGTGTAGCGTTGGAACCATATATTGCGATTAGTAAATTTATTATATATATATATATATATATATAGATAATTATTTATTTAAAAAAAAATTATAACATAAATATGTTATAAAATCACTACAAAAATAGCTACTTTGTTTCAACACCCTTGGTGTCTTATCAAGTGACGACGTTGAATGTAAAATGTTTCAACACCCTCGGAGATATATATATATATATATATATATATATATATATATACATTCATACATATTTCATTAATATAGACAAGTATGAAAAGAATTTACTTAAAATAAATAGACAACACTTGTTTATATTATTTAATGAAACATGTATGAATGAAAAAATGCTGCCTAAATGCACACACGCGCAAAATATATATGTTGTGTATTTGAGCTGCCATCCCTCTTTTATACAAGCTTCGTTAAAGAGAACTGAAAAGGTACTGCGATTATGTATTTATTTAATTTTTCTTGGTTCGTACAGAGTTTATCTTTTCTTGACACAAGGTGTAAGAACCGTACAAAAGTTCTGCATATCCGAACGCTTTCAGCTATTCTGTTAGCCATTAACAAGAGCATTTTTTTAATTGAATGTTTTTTTTATTTTTATGTATGTTTTTAAAATTATAGGAATGTTTTATTTTCAAAACAGTCAGAATATTTCTGGCCGCGCCCATAGTTAATGTTATTGAGTGTTAGCTTTGTGTGTCAGCAATGGTCGAATTCAGAGATTTAACTTCTCCTAAACTGGTTGCTAACCAAGGCAGAATAATCTAGTCTACCCCGGTATTTATCCGATAGTTGAAGAAAGATGAAGTTATGTGTTTTTAAAGTGAATTAACAGTAATGGAATGAGGCAGGGTCGACCGGAATATGAACTCGCCTCTAAGGATTCACTTTCCGCGTCGATATGGGTTATACTGTTCAAAGTTATGTAGAAATCGAATATTTATAATGCAATTTTATCGTTAACACTGATATATGCATACACGCACTCATATAAGTGTATGTATCTATGTATGTGTGTGTAATCACTTCTATTTAATGATTGAACTTTTTATACTCTCTTAGTATTTCTTTTCTAGATACAAGTTTTTGTTCTTTATTCTAAGTAAAATATTTTCGTGTTAACGTTTGCGCCAGACAGTTCGTTTTATATATATATATACACTTTCTTTATAAAAAAAATCTTTTGAAAATCTCAACCAACTAATTCCAAAGAATATCGTTTGTGACTTTGAAAAATCTCCAACCCTTGAGTGTTATCTACCGGTTTTTTCAAGTAGCACTTGTGTTCTCTGTGAAGATGAAAAGCCGGGGTATTTTTCAAGTACTGCAACGTTCTTTCACGAGGAATGAAGAATTGGTTTTTAACCATTAATAATTAATCATATTTTTTGGCAGCTTTTATAATCTGTAATGACCCATCATGAAAAACATTACTTATGATTTATTTATATCATTGGGCCGGTGTAAAAATAATGTCGTTTTCTCACATATGTTACTATGCGAGAAAACGACATTATTTTTGCACCAACCTAATATTATTTACATTGGGTCATTGTGACGTTTCATATTAGGTTGGTGCAAAAATAATGACGTAATAATGTCGATTTTGACGTATTTTTAATAGTCTAAATATAAACTTTTAGTAGATTTACAAGTATCTCTCGTTCATTGTTTAAATAGTATTTTACGCACCAACTAATGTCTTGTTGCGAAGAAATGAAACTTATAAAGGATGGTATCGATTAAGATTTGTTATTATGAACAGTCCTGTTTAATAAACGAATTTTATTTCAATACTTTCCGTGAATACATCTCTAGTTTCATTAGAGACACTTCGATGAGATTTTCTATTTTTATCGGATTTGTTAATGTTTTCAGAGTTATTAAACTTTTATATACTATGATAAAAGATTGATAGTATGCACTTTTAAATACTTAATGACGTTTAATATATTTTTTTAAATATTTAAAAGGCAAACTACGCTTAGATGCATGGATACAGTTATCCTTGTATTTCCCTAATGTAATGGAGAAATAAGAGAGAAACAAAATATAGATTCTCAAGGAACAGATAATCAATGACTATCAAATAAACTGGTAAAGTTCCAACACCACCGAGCAGACCCCAAACTTTTATCTATCATGTTAAATGAGTTTTCTATCAAGTAGGCTCCACGTCTATTTGGACCCTAACTCACCCCAGACCAAAAGTGACATTATATATATATATATATATATATATATATATATATATATATATATATATATATATTACTATTGGCTATTTATCATTATCAGATCGAGCCCTTTGGAAAACGGGCAATTTCAAAACACTGTTTTCTGCTGCTATTAACGCATCGCTCTTCAATTACAAATTGACTCATCTTGGGCGTTTGTATTAGGTTGGTGCAAAAATAATGACGTAATAATGTCGTTTTTTGACGTTATACGTCAAAAAACGACATTATTACGTCATTATTTTTGCACCAACCTAATATATATTTCGTATATAATACGTTAAAATTTCTCTTTCCCGTACGACGATAGTTTAGGGGTAAGATCTCTGACTGATGACAAATCTGTCTAGTTTCGATTCCGGCTTTAAGCAGTCGGGCGTCCAGCCAATCTGATGGCGTTGTTGCAGCGAACCAGGCTTATATGAGGATGAATATATATATATATATATATATATATATATATATATATATATATATATGACGGCCGTGATAGAGGACAAAAAGGCGGCCTTGTGAGTAATGAATTATTTTCCCCCCAGAAGGAACATATCAAGTCTATCGCTATTTCCATGGCATGTGTTCTTACGAGCTACATTTTATTGTTCCACCACCGCTGACTTTTACAAATGGGCCCCACCAAGCTACTTACGCAAGTGTGAATCATCCCCCATTCCATTCGTATTCCAATAGTAGGAAGTAAGTTCCTTTCACACAGCTTCTTCTCAAGAACTACTACTTTTTAGAACAAACTCCGGCATGATGTTTATATAATGACTACTATCTTCACCTCTTCATGTCTAGGGTTAACCCTTATCTTTCCTGCATAGCATCATGAATATCACTACTTTCCTTTTCTTACATTCGTACAACACCACACAGCAGAACTATAACTTCAGTGGCTATTGGGATTTGTATTGGGTCTACTTTAGTGTAAAAATAGTTGTTTTACTATAAAGTATTAAGAACGAGACAATATATCTGTAGACATGGGCAGTGGAACAAGAACAGTCTACACCTGTAGATTAAATAAATGGTTCAATTTGGAATTCCCTGTCCCCTGGTTGATGAAGACCGGAGCGCACAACAGCCAAAACGTTGAGATAACAGCAAAAAAGATGACGACAATAGCCTGAATGTAAATAGTCAAAATAATAACTCATCATCCGGAAATTCGGACAGAAAAATATCACACAAACAAATATTACAAACGTTCAACCATTTTACAAAATATTCAGCTATTTCTCAGTCAGATTTGACGAGACGAAAGAGTTCAGATACATACATATACATACATATGAAACGCTTATCAACCTTGTTGGTTATCTGTTGCGGAGTACAACTTAGTTTACGTATTACAACTTAGATTAAGTATTAATCTTCAAATATCCATACTGCTTCTTTTAATTAAGTTAGAAGAGAACAGCTACAAAAATGTCTTTTAAGAAATCGGAGTAACGCTTTATAGATACAGTGTATTGCACCAAAATAACCTCAGGTAAATGAACTCTTTGTTCTGATTTTGAAATGAGAGTTTTCTTCCTCCAAGTTTAGTTCCTTTGTGATAAAACGCGATCGCTTAAGTACAAGTTATTTCGGAAACTCTTCGTTCAATAATTGTTTTGAAAAGGTTTCCACCTTCTTCATGACAAATATTGATTGAAAGAGATAAGGGAAATATTTGTTTTCCTGCAATCATATTTTTGTTGCATGATTTTAAACTTTTATTTCGCTTCTGAGAATTATAAGTTTAATCACGTTAGATTTCATCTGTCACTGAAACTTATCACAGCAAGGAGTGGGGGGGGGGGAGGTAAATATTATCTATCGCGTAAGTATTTATTTATTTTCTTTGCATATTTTATCACAAACTGTAGAGAGGGCAAAATATCAATTATATGTGTATGTGTGTCTTCTGCATATATGCATGCGTCTGTACATATGTTATTTTGCAGATGCCTAAACATTTGTGTGTACTTGAAGATGCATTTGTATATCTTCATATATGAAACAGTCACATTTGAATATCCACATTAGTGTACACTTCCCTTATTATATATATATGTGTGTGTGTGTGTGTGTATATATAATAATAATAAAATAAATAATTCCTAATGATCCAGGTACTACCTGCCTATGTTTCACCACATGGGATCATCTTTCACTCTGATGATGCCAAGTGGTGAAAACTAGGTAGGTAGTACCTGGCTCATTAGGATTTATTGATTTTCTTTTTGCTCTACTTACTGTATTGAGCACTTTTCGTATTACTTATTACTGGGTAGTTTTTTTTTCTTTGTACCAGAGATTTAATGTACTGGACGATTTCTTTCGCCCTTTTTGGAGGTTTCTGGTGCTTTCTTTTTTTTTTCCATCGGATGTCAGTTTATTTGAAAATTTTGCTCTCCGGGTTTTTTCACCCACCGAGTTTAAATAAATTTACATAGAGCCAAATTTTTTTTAGGATATTTGATCAAGCTTTCATTAAAAGTCGGCAGATAAAATTCTAACATATGCATAAACAATGATTAATTCTATTGCGAATATACAACTACGCAAGCCATCATGGTGGTTCCAGATATTTGCTCAGTATCGGAAACTATGTCAAATAATTGAAACGTTACCATGCGGCATCACTTTGAATGTGCATTGGCGGTGATTCATTACCAATATTGTGAAACTTCACTCAGCTAGGTGCATAAATCTTTTACAAACATATATCGTGCAGGTCAACCATCTATATGGAACAAAACCTTAGGACATAAACGATACCATTTGTGTCTGCGCAAACTCTCTCATACATATTGCCTCCGCATCACCTTCAATGTGCACTAGAGTGATTCGATATCAACATTGTGAAACTTAAGCCAGCTATGTGTATACGATTTGACCTTAAGCGACAAACTCACCTAGATGTCTATCGGCCAGAAAACATATCCCTAGACAGTAGTGAATGAAGGAATCCGTAAAAAGTACTGCTATCTTCTATCAATTTGTTGACAGGGAAGAGAAAAACAAAAAAACAAACAGATCTACTAGTAAACTTAGTTTTCAAAAGTTAGATAAAATCAGTTACGATTACATCGCAAACCAAAGGCATTTCCAGGTTGACAGACCTGTTGTGGCCACTGCAAAATGACCTGTCTATTCCTCTCCCGCCAAGCTTCTCTTACTGAATCATTTTTAGCACTACTCATACTTGTGACATTGTATTGTAGCTTAGACCAGACACCAGGTTCGCGTGACAGATTCTTCGGTGAAACCCTTGTGATTAAAAAATTACCCTTCGGCTATATCGTTATCCACTAGTGAAGAACTAAATTTCTAGCAGTAAACCAGATTTTATTCTTGGGTTGTATCCTACTACTATAACCGGCGAAAGAGAGACGCGGGGAGAGATAAGTGCACATTTCGGCGGTCATCGTCTATGTTCGGTCAGCGAGGCCTACTCTTTTCCTTCTGAATGTCTTTTCGCGGGGAAGTCTGTTTTATAGATAACAATTTTCTTTGTCTTTATCTTCGTCCCAAAAATTAATCTTCCTTCCATGACTTTCTCTCAGCCTGAGTCTCTTGCTCTATAATTTGAAGTTGACTTCACTTACTGATAAGCATCGGTCGAAAGTAAATGTTTCGTATCGCGTTGTGCGACAGGTCCCGCTGTTTTTCAATTTAACAGGACTTCAGCTGACTTGTATTGGTACAACATAAGCGTAGCAAACATTACACAAAAAATATTAAAAATATAATAAAAGAATAAATAAAATAATCATTGTCGATTGATTCTGAATGCTATGAATATGGACGTGATCGTTGCTACTGATATTACTAAAATACGCGAGTAAATGAAATCGTACATAAAATAATGATAACCAACACAGACGATTCATTGAATAGGATTCGATAGTACACAGTGAGAGAAATCAGAAAAGTAAGTATTCGATATTTTAACAAGGGAAATAATAAAAGAAATCTAATTTCATCAAATTGGTAGCATTGAAACGACTCCAGATTGAATGGAGGAACCAGATATTAGTAAATTCAGCAAAAATACCCGAGATAGCTCGAATATATTTCCGAGAATTGTTTTCACTTTATGATAAGAGAAACGTACACATTACAGCAACTTGGAAAAATCAATGAATACGATACCTATAATAAACTGTTTCTACAATAGGCTTTGTTTTCATGGCTTCTCATCTTAAATGATTGGAAATGTTAATGTGTATACCGCGAGAGTGCAAGGTGTTACTGAGTGTTAGGAACTATGAGAAAAAAATTCTATTCACGAGAAAGTACAATAAAAGAACAAGAATTAAGACATTGCATTTCTTCATGAATTAAAAGTGGCTATAGTAAATGTCCCGTTCAGTACCACAGATTTCCTTGTCAGTAGCCTGTCTAACCAGGTGGTCATCTCGTCTAAGGTGTGATACATAGGGTATCTCTTCATGAGCGACATAATGAGGAGAGTATCCTTACCGGGTGCGAAAAATTTTTTAAAATTGGAAGCATGTGACCAACGTTATTATATACTTGGTGACACTCCCAATCGAAGATAATCTGATGGAGCTTGGTTATCTGACTTGAAGTTATTCCTAACTTCTGTCACTAGAGCTCGCACGTTTGACTGAAGCAAAGGCCTGCTATACCCTTATCAAGCTGGATATTATAATGGGTATATTGGGCTTCGCGATCCAGTGTAAATTTGTTGGGGTAATACTCCCTCGCTCACTGTTAATAATAATAATAATAATAATGAAATACAAGACGTCTCAATTCTATGGGATTACCCCATCTATACAAACACGAAGACTAACGTAAATAGGCCAGGCTTAATTGTCAAAACTCGAATAGAAAAAAACTTACCTAGTAATTGATATATCTTGCTTAGCATAAAGTAGCATAGCAACCAAAGAATTTGAAAAAAAAATCACGTCCGAGTATAAACACCTAGAAATCAAAATAGAAAAAAATGTGAGAAGTGAAAACAAGAATAGAACAAGTCATAGAAAGTGCACTTGTAATTGCTAAAAAAGAACACAACACAGTGAAAAAATCCCCAGAAATACTAGCTTAATAGAAATGCAAAAAAGTTTCTTGATAAGTACGTCCCAAACCGTCAGAAGAACTTTGTCCATGTAACACTAATGATGTTATGAGAGTTAGAAAAACAAAATGAAATGTAGCCATAACACATCACAACAGGTCTTAGGTCTTCCCGCAGTTTTAGCAGGTAGTGTAACCAGAGCATAAATTGAAATATAATAATAATAAAGAAGAAGAAGAAGAAGAAGAAATAAATGGCAAATGATTTTCATATTGAGAGGGAGAAATTAAAATGTTATGAGGGAACGGTGATCAACAGGGAATTCTACAAACGAACTTGATAAAAAGTGAACTTGGATGTTTAAATAAACCATTATATAAACATGAATAACGCTGAAAAGATTGACAGATATAACGATTCTAACTAAATTAGATAATAGAGATAACGGCCAACATTTATTGGCACACAAGGGATGGTATGAACGTCTGTTAAAGAGATTAAATAATTCTAAGAATTCAAATGGTACAATCTACAGTCATGTTGGAATCGATGAAAAAAAAATAAAGATAGGGCAGGGTATTCTTGGAGATTGGCCGTTGCAAGGTGATAGCCATTGTTACTTTTTCGCCGCATTTGAGTATAGGTATTCTTTTATATCAGTGTATAAAATGTTCCAAACACCTAAAAATATAATTAATCAGGAAGAAACGAAACTTGCAACGGGATGAGGACGTTATTTTTATGCCACAATTTAATAAATTAATGGTTTTGAGTATAAAGTTCAGTATAATGTTAGGTTTCACGTGACAATTTATTTAATGGTTAATAAAGAATTTTTTATACTAAAGTCATCTATTAGAAGATTCAAGAGGCACTCGTGATAGAAGGATACTGAATAATGTGCACGATATGAACGTAAAAGGCATATCATGAAAGAGGTTCGAGCCATATAAGGAATATTGAAGTCAAGAGGAACAGAAGGAAACACGAAGCAATCTACCTAGCAACTATGTGGAAAAGTAACGAATAGGAACGAAATTATGAGGACAAAGATTATTTAGAGCTACAGAGGATTGCAAGTTGTGAATAGCTATGATTACCCAAATCTTGAAATTACACGAGGCCTAAAAAAGAGAATAATCTATATGTTTGTTCCAGTTTCATTCGGATACTTCAGATACAACAGACGACGCCAATTAGTCATTGTTTATGAGCGTTTCGAGTCTAATCTGATCGACAATAATATCCGTGGTCTTTAGAAGTTTGGAAAATTTGCTTTCGTTCATTTACGGTTTTCTTTATTGTTTTTTTTTTTTTTTTAATTCCTTTAATCAGAGAACTATGAAATACGCTTATATCCTGCTTCGTTAACGCCTGCAGAAATAATTCTCTGTCAATAGTAAAAAAAGAAAAGAAAAAAATGGTCCTGACGTATTTCCAATTGTGTAAGCCAGTGACATTAATGAAAAAATATATCGGTCGTGATATGACTGAGTTTTGTTTTCTTGCAAGGATTATTAAAAATTTGGAATGGAAAACATGTTTAAAAGAAAATGAAACCACAAGCATTCAGTTATTATTAGTATTTATTTATTATTTTTGGGGGGGGAATAAAGTTATATTGAGGGCGAATTGACGTCAACTCTCTTCGAAAGAACACATCTGACTTGATTTTGATTTTTATAATAATGGATTGATGAAGACATAAAAAGAATAAAATGTTTTGGTCCCTTTAAGCAGGTTCTTTGTTTATGCAAAATAATCTATTTTTTTTAAATGCCATGTTAATTCAGAACATAAGTAACTGTGGTTCTCCCGAATTTCTTTTATTTAATCTACGCAAATTGTGAGGGAGAGATCTTACCGCTGCCCCCTCCCTCGGTATTGGGACGTAGATTAAGTCAAAATAGATAGCCATTACTAGCCAAAGTCATCCTTTCTTTAATTTTCGTCTACAAAGCCACGTGAAAACGAATATCGATGGCGGTCTTACTTGTATGTATCATTCTGCATTTCCTTCCTAATCATTTCATTTTTCCTTTCTTTCTACTCGATACAAAGTCTTTTTTTCAAAACTTTTGTTAATTGAATTTAGCCTGCCACGTTTTTGAAAACTTTGTTTGAATATTAGTTCTTTGGTTTTTTTTTCTTTGGCTCATGCAAGTATTGGACGTTTTATCTTCATTCCTGGCTCACAGTCGTGGAATGTTTCGACTTCTTTGCGAAGTAAATGGTCATATTCGCACCTCCCACCAATGTGTTGGGATATAAATTCAGACAAAGTTTATGGCAAAAAAAAAAAAAAAAAAAAAAAAAAGAAAAGAAAAACAAATGATACTACTTGTTTAATTTTTGTAGTTAATGCACTGGCATCTCCAGTTACGCACTCCTTCCAATGTTTCTTCTAGCTCACGAGAGATCTAGACATGCATAGCTCATGCGGTGGCGTCCGTGGTTCTCATCTTGGCTCTCGAGTTAATTTCTTTGCGTGAAACACGTTCTTTTCAGCAATAACTTCTCTGGATACCATGCATTTTGTTGATCGATTTCTTGTTTGTTTTGCTGTTTTGTTTTAATAGGAGTAGCTAGGCTTTCCTATCGTCGGGTCAATAGCCCTCCAACTTCTTTTGAACAGGAGTAGTTTCATCCCTTGTTTCCTGTTTAGGCAGGGCTTCCTTTGATCCTTTTATTTTCTCTGGCCTTAGTAGTAGTACTGAATCTGTTATGATGTTTGCAACATCTCTTCCTACAGAGAGTACCGGGTTGGGAGTTTTTTTGGTTGCTGTTCTCGACTGGCAGTTAGGAGACCGAACACTTGCTTAGCGTCTTGAGAAGCTTCTCTGACCTACAGTTACATAATATCGGCTTTCCCTACAGCGTCATGTCGCGCTTGGAAGGGTGTCCTTAAACGCACTTCTGGCAGGCAAATCTGCGGGCACATTATCTTGAAGTCTACGCCATTTCTTTTTTGCCTATGTCACATAAAATTACCGTCTGCTACTAATACAACTGGCCTTTTCCTTATCAAAATAACTCAACGTGACCATAAACAACTAAAAATATAAACCTAAACAGCTCAAGAAAAATCACCTAAACGCATTAATATTTCTTTCCCAAAATCCGTGGTATTTGTACCAACTTCTGCGGTGTGGAATCGTTCCTCTTCCAAAAGTTTCCTGATATACTAGCTCTGTGAGACTAACCTTGTCAATCCCTTCCTCTCATTTCTTGATTCCTGGCTAATTTCCTCCCTCCAGAAAGGACCCAAAATCTACATGTATAGCCTAGGAGTTAATGTCTGCAATCATCTCCCACTGGCTAGGGAAATCTCTTTGGAATCTCCAGAATATTCGTATATGTGTCTGTCTATCTCTCCTTAATTCAATAAGCTATCTCTTCTTTCTCTATCGTCCCCCTTCCTCTCAAGACTATGGTGTACGCTATAGCCTTTCCGATAATATAGACAAGACCATCTCTCTATATCCGCTTGCACACATATTCATGTTCGGTGACTTTAACACCAGCATACCATGTGGCTGGAACACTCTGAAACTGACCTCGCTGGCACCCAAAAAAGTTCCCTCTAGAACTGAGGCTCTATTGACTGTGATGCGCATAAAACCGTCGATGGCATTGGGCATCATCTCTAAATTAGACTCTCATAAAGCAAGGTGGTGGCGGGATCTCAGCCGTAGTCCTAAAGAAATGTGCTCCTGGGGTGGCTCCAGATCTCTCCAAATTATATAACTATTGCCTTGCTGACTCTTGCTTTCCAACCTGTTGGAAGAAGTCCTCATCTGTTATCCCTGTTTTTAAGAAATATGAAGACATTTCTGACCCATCTAGAGTCCTACTAGACTCATACCACTCTTCGGCAAAGTCTTCGAGGCTTTAATCAAGGCCGAAGTGGTTAAGCGCCTTACCTCTCTTGATCTACTCTCTGACAAGCAATATGGTTCCGCTTTCCGCGACACTACCATTTACTCCAGTCTCAATAGTAAATCTGGCATTTCTGACAGTTACCCTGGCCGTTGGTCTTGAAAAGGATCTCCAATCTGTAGTTAACTGGGACAGGAAATGGCTTGTAAATTTTAATGCCTCCAAAACAAAACTGCTCTCATTTACCCAGCATAGACAAACCTCCTTGCCGCCTATCAGCATGGCTGATGCTCATCTTTACGAGAGCGTATCTCTGCGCCTTCTTGGTCTCACGTTTTCCACCGACCTGAGGTGGGACAACTACATTGAATCAATAACTACATCTACCACAAAGAAAGTTGGTTCTCTGTGTCGCGTCACAAGGTTTTTCTGGTCTGAGTCCATCCTTCGAATCTACAGATCTACTATTCGCCCTTGCATTGGATACTGTTGCCATATAGGGTCTGATGCCCCCGCTGTTTATCTCCAGGTTCTCGAGGTGCTCCACAAAATCTATAGATGGATGTGCAATGTGACAGGTTGACCTGGCATTTCGACTCCTGACACTTTCTCAAAAATGTGATAAGGCTTCCCTCTGTCATGTCTACAAATATTTTCATGGCAACTGCTCTGACGAGCTATTTTCACTGGAGCCCCGACAGCATGAATTTAAGCGTGCTACTAGGTTGGCATCTCGTCCCACCCTTTTACTTTCGAAGCAGTAAGAATGTAACAGTCCTGTCTACTCCAAGAGCTTCTACGGTATAACTCCCTTCCTCTTATTTTCTTCCCAGTTAACTATAATCTTCAAAAATTTAAATGTAATGGCAATCGACATCTTATCCCTTGATCTTGATCACCGTCTTTTCTCTTTAAATTGCTTAAAAACATTGATTGTTAGGTCTTATACATTATTATCGCCATCTTTGCTGCTTCTTTTTATCATTGATGGTGGATGAATTCACAATAGAGGTCGTTTTTCAGAGAATCATTCCAGTTGAGATTCACTTTTTGGTCGTCCAGTGACCAATTCCCCGAAATAAAGCAAAGAATGAAATTATATAAATATACAATTTTAAGTTTCTTATGTTCGTATAGATGGTAAAAAGTCAGCATAAGAAATTCTGAAGATCCCCGAAAAGAATCATTGTTTTTTCAAGGAAAATCAGAACATTCGCTATTACCTATTCCAGTCGACTAGAGTCCATATAAGTGTGCATATCTTACGATGCCGTGTGTTGGATTCGTTATCAAATGATAACTTATTAACGCTTCTATTGTAAAGATATTATTTTGCGCTTGAGACTACAGCTACTCAGCCGCTACAATGTTATTCACTTGAGAGATAGGGTATAAATTGCAACTTGGCGAGAAACGCTATCAACAAACTTTGCCGAAACAGATAAAGAATAACAAAATATTAAATATCTGACTCGAAAAAGAACCGAATTTACAAAAATTTACAACACTTCTGATCCCTGTGCGGGCTGTTGTAACCTAGGGAAGGTTACTGAATAAAACAATCAAACGAAGGTTGGTAATGAAAGATGATACTTGGAACAAGAACAACACATATGATTCACGAGCGGCGCGAAGAAGTAATCAATTGCTAGAAGTGAATTCCACAGTGAATCACCAACGCTGGGATATCTACCAACCGACACACGCGGTAAAATGTTGCACAAGGCTGTATTTAATGTGGGGTATCCGAGCTAATAGGCTCGGTCAAATCTTCCCTGTAGACCCCGTCTAAAACGGAGTCGGATAGCTGTTTGCCGAGACGAGACTGCCCTTCGACAGACACGTTTGGGCAGCACAGGTGGAGACAAATCTCAAACCCAATATATTTATTTGTAACAAAATACAAAATGTGGCACATGGCCAAAAAGTGGGGTAGGAAAAAAGGACGATCTTCATCTGTCTTATTTTTAAACTTAGCTAGCCACAAACACTGACCCAGACATACAAACGATATTCCTAATACGAAAACAACGCATTCTTACTTACCTTTCTTACTACATCCACCATAATACCTCAATGTCTCTAGGAAAATCCTAAATATACCCCATATGTATAATTCCTTGAACTTGTGGGGGAAATAAGTAAACAATTTAAAAATTAGCTCCAGTGAGTATTTACAATATGAATACAAATTATTTCCATGAAACTAAACAAAATAGTGTTAGTAATAAACCCCACACAATGCTTAAATGTGGCAGAAACATCAGTTAACTGGAAAAAAAAACAAAAACATTCATTCATCCCAAGTACTCACACTGACAGGCATTCATTCAGACAACAAATATGAAAAAAAACATACGCGAAAACGAAAGGCGCCCCGCATCCACCAGAGAACTGACATCACTGACCACCGAACGAGGGAGGGGATGGCGAATTAAACTAAAGAAAAATAGGGACAAAAGTGAAAGGAGCCGATGCCCATACACACCCTAGCTAAGTTATCTGGAAAAAGAAAACTAAGGATTCCTAAACAAATCCTATACTACCCTAATCTCGAGATGGGTTGCCAAATTTCAACCTAGGAAGAACAATGTCTTCATGTATAACCGGCATCAAAATGCCACTCGAGGTCAACCACTTTAAACTCGACACAAACGCACAAGATTCACCCACCTTTTGCCAAACTCCGATGGTGATTCGCCGCCTTTCCGTTCTAATCTTGATGCTTAAAGAATAAGATCAGTTGGGAAGAAGTGAACTTTTCGTCCTCATAGAATACCTTCTGACGTGTCGTCTAAATCACGACTCTCATAATACCTAGTAAGCACAAGAACACAGTGTTCAGCCTTCGTCAAAGGCGGCACCACATTGATACAAACAGAAGTGCCTTCAAGGACAAAGAGCTTTCCCCGCAGCATACAGACCATGAAGCATTCAACAAATTTGCACCACGGCGCTACTATCCTGTAATGTACGATGTCGTGAACCAAGGTCTATACTTCTCCACTACAGCATCAGGTGAGTGATGCCCCACCGATATTGAGGCATTTAAACCCGGGCGCTCAAGGCCATATTGAGCCAGCCTCCTACTTCGTAAGACTGAGCTCGTCAATCAGATTATCACGAACGGACACCTGACTATTACTTGATATAATGCCCTACGAGAAAACGCCTGGACGTTGGAGAGGCCATCCAACGCAGAAAAGAGGCGTTTCAGAGCACGACAACTCGATAGAAGTAAACAGGGTAAACGGTGGGACTCCTCGCTTGAGTGCATACGTCTCAGGGGTGGGAAGTTCTTACGGGCGCCTTTCTTCCAGAAGGCGCCCACATCATCGGATTCGCGACACATTCGGTCTAGGAAGGCGATTCGAGGCATATATTGACGAATCTCAATGCTAGGCATATATAGACAGCCATGGAATGGATGAAGGCAAGAGATCTCCCGAGATACCATAGCGGCCTAGCCTCTCCACAAGAAAGAGAACAAGAGCCTTACTAATGACATAAGTGTGGCATGCGGAAGAATACAGTCGGTAAAGGAGAATCGGGTAGATGTGTGAAACACATACTTCCGCCCTCCCCTTCAAGGAAAGATTCCTCTGAAGATTCCACAGATTAACTGCGATCTAGGCCTTCCATTGTACCTCCGATCAATTCATATCCAGCTGGAGATCAGGACCGAACCAGGCGCCGAGTATTTTGGCCGGCCAATCCGTCCAGAGGAAAGGTCCGGGAAGAGAAACTCCCTTCCACGTACCCAACCGCAAGCCAACAGACTTATCGCGGTTGATCATGGCCCCTGTCACCATCTCATAACCACTGATTTTTTGATGGCTTCGTCAACCTCGGCTCTGCTCGACACAAGAACCGAAACGTCTTCAGAATGGGCAGAATACCTGGCCGTCGTGGTAGCACGAGGCAGGGAAATTCCGTGTAGGACCGGATTCGTCTTTAACTTGCGAAGGAATGGTTCTAAAGCAAGAAATTAAAGCAATGGTGAAAACAGACAATCTTGACGAATGTAGCGGGACAATACGAAAGGCTCCGATCTTACCACATTCACTTCCACCAGTGCACTGGGTGACGCATACAGAAGTTAGATCCAGATCTGAAAATTCGGCCTGAAACTGGCCGTCGAAAGGACAGCTTCCAGGAATCGATGGTCAACCCTATTGAAGGCCTTGGACTGATCTAAATTGATCAGACCGGCTTCACTGTCGACTTGTTTTAAGATCAAGGTCAACCACTTTAAACTCGACACAAACGCACAAGATTCACCCACCTTTTGCCAAACTCCGATGGTGATTCGCCGCCTTTCCGTTCTAATCTTGATGCTTAAAGAATAAGATCAGTTGGGAAGAAGAGGACGATATGGTACATATGAAGGTTGTCCTGAATAGTCCTGCCCTTCACAGCACAAGTCTGTTCGGAGCCGATCAGACTAGACAGGACAAGCTGCAAACGGTTGGCTAAGATCTTCGCCAAATTCTTTAACTCTGTACTTGACATGGTTAAAGGGCGAAAGTTATCTAACCCATCCCCACCGTTCTTGTCCTTGCGCAGCAACTTGATCTCACCCCTGGTGAAGCGTTGAGGTATAGACCCCTGCTTCGTCCACTTGTTGTAAGTCAGTTCCAGCAAAGGAACAAAACGGAAGACTGCCGCAAGTAAACTTTGTATGGAAGTCCATGTAGTCTCGGAGATTTATCCAGGCCAACCTGTTTCAGCGCTTCCCAGATTTCCGACTGTGATGGGACCCTCGAACCCATGCGCTTCAGCTGCCTTAAGGCAAGGAAAGTTGGCTAAATAGGTATCGAACTGAGCAGGACTCAGACTGGGCTCCCTGGTGAAAAGTTCCTAAAAGTAATCCCGAAAAGCCTCGCATATGCCCGCGTTTGTAGTCACGGTCCGCTTATACGGCAATGTGACGTACGCGATATCTCGGCGAGACGTGCTCCTATTCTCCTCTGCGCGCTATTCAGCGGCCATATTCGTCGCCTTAGAGGACATTCTTTTTAACCTAGTCCTTCTTGATAAGCAAAGAGGACAACTGCCTTAAGTTTGTTTGTTTGGGTTTTATGGCATATCAACCACTGTGGGTTATTTAATGCCAAATCCAGTTTATATGAATTTTAAATGCCTATTTTGTATGGAATAAATGTAGAGTTGGCAACATTGTTTCAAAAACAGAGCTGGTAACATTATTTTTCTGAAAACATTATCCGAGACCTTGCTGTTGGATGCAGTTTATCGCCGTACCCAGGACGCGGATGTAGTTTACCGTCATACCCAGGACGCGGATGCAGCTTACCGTCATACCCAGGACGTTTTACCTAAGTTTATTTCCCCACTATCACGGGATTTAACTGACCGATCGACTTTTTTCTCACAAGCAGTTTTCGCTGCTAATCTATCTAAATTGAGTCGACAACTAAAATCAGCAGAAAATGTTCTAATTTTCGAATTTAATTTGTTCCACTAGGCATTCCTAACCAATTCCCTCTGTATCATTAGTAGCAGCTTGTCCCGGAAATCCTGCTCACCAAAAAATGAGCAGTTTAATTTCCAGTAGCAATCCAACATAACATTAGGCTTATCTAAGTTTACACGGACCCAGACAAGTCTATGACCCGATTATATATCATGAAAACTTGGTCACTCTAAGAGCCCTACATCGACTCGCCTAACTAAGACTCGGTCGAGGTAGCTAGAAATCACCCCTGCAGTTGAGCTGTCACTATTTGTCCAAGTCCATACTACCTCCCATGGGTTCTCATTCCGGTACTTATCGACAAGTTTGTTCTTGTTGATAAGGTCCCGAAATGGTTTCATATCTCGGTTATCAGTACCCGAATTTAGCCCACTACGATCTATGTCGGGATAAAAGACGGCATTCCAATCCTCCGCTAAAACTACCCAACGAGATGTCAAAAACGGCTCGATCTGCAGAAAAAAAAAAAAAAAAAAAGCAGGCCGCACAAAATGCTTATTGGGCGCATGAACCCCAATGAGTCGAAGAGCCTTATTCTTTATTGTAACATCCAGCAGGCAAAGCCTGCCCACCAGATCTGCGAAGAAAAGTGTACACGCAGCCTTCAAATACGTGCTCACGAGCCAGGAGACACCTCTCGAACGACTATCAAAACATGCTGAATAGAGAGAGAACCCTCTAGACAGAATGCTCTCAAGGTCATGAGTAAACCGGATTTCCTGCACACAACAAACATTCACCTCGAAGCGCTGAAAGTTACGAGATATCCTCGCTAACTAGAGAGATATAGTGAAAACCTATTAGCGTTTCTGGGTTGAAGATGGCCGGGCATAAGACACCGACGACCTCTCCCATGGAGCCAGTACTCATCTTATGTGAAGGGGATAGTTACCTTAAGAGCTCTATACAGGGAGGGGTGAACGAAAAGGGGGAGCCTCCCTGAACAAAGTTGATTTAGTTTTTTCGTTTTCCTTATCAAAATAAGCTAAAAAAAAAAAAAAAAAAAAAAAAAAATTTAGAACGGAAAATAACAGTCCAAACGAAAAAAACCCCAGAAATAAATATACGAACGAAGACCCGAATAAATTACAAAAATACGGTAAACTATAAGGAAACCACTTTAAACAAACCTTTTTTAAACTAAATATAAAAGTAAGAAGGACAAGCTGAAAACAAATACGAAACAAACAATACGTACAAACTAAACACAAATTCAATATGGCTGCCTTAAAAATGAAGTTTCGCCGATAAACAAAATACGAAAATAAAAACAGACAAGTTAGACTAAATAAACACAAACAAAAGAACAAATATGAAAACAGAAGAATTAAACAAATAAAACACAGGACATTTAACGGATATTTAAAAGGTAAAAACAAAGAACGAAGTAACACGTAATAAATGAACAAAGATAAAAGAAAGTCGGACGACAACATAAATTTTAACACGTAGAAAAACAAACAGATAAACTCTGGGATGTCGGTATAGAAAATCAAAAACGAAAAAAATAACTTAAAGGAGTCTTTAACGTAAAAATCAAAAATTAATAAAGAATAAAGAAAAAATAAAAGGAAAAATAAAAATGGCAATGTAATACAATGTAACCCGGATATAAAAGATTTGTCGGGACCGGAGAAGAAGTCTTATATCCGGGTTTCTCTTATATCCGAGTTACACAGTAAATTGAAAAAAGAAAGGAAAAAGTGAAAAAAAATCTAAAAAAATTCAAGTAACAGTCAGCAAAAGAGAACGTAAAAAGTAAAATAATTAAGAACTTAACTAAAACAGAGTTTTTCGAACAAAAAAGAATTTCCTAGTGTGGCAGTAAAGACGGTCTTATCAAGTCTGGTAAGGACTTCAAAGCTGTCCGAAACTCCAACTCCAGACCACGTACTGTATTCACTACTGTATTTATGAGAATGAGGGCATACCCATTATCTTCCTTAGGTATGCTACAACATTTAGTTAGTGCAAGTGTTGTGGGCCATATTTCGGTTTACTTGGTTATAAACATGGATAAGCTTTTATATCACGTCTTCGGAACAGAAAACCCGATTTCACAGAATGCACATGATTTATGTCGAAAGAAATTTCCACGTTTATTGTTCTCTTCCCGTTATATACATCATAATTCTATCAGGTAAACTCGTACGTTCTTCAAATTTACTCTTTTCCAAATTTTACTCATACAATTAGTTTATTTTTTCGGCAGAGTTATAACTGATAATTCCCTTTTTAACGATATTTTTTCTTATACTTACAGAAAAGATCTATGAATGAAGTACATTTTAACAATACGTATTTACGAATATTAGTGACTGAGAATCGTACAGGCATCTTACTTGATCTTTATTTCAACATAGGCTTTATAGTCCGTGTCAAATTATAATTGACAGTAACAAATTTTCCTGTCAAGTAATTAAACTTTAATTAGGTTATGCAATGAACACAATAAAACAGCAAGTTTGCCAATAGCATTTTATAAAAAAATATGAAGCCATATGAAAAATCCATTTAAGTCAAACGATATTAAAGAAACCTCGACGTGGTGTTATAGTTAGAAAGCTTATCTCGATTGAACAATTACGACTGAATAGTGATTTCGATCCTCATTGGGTGCCCCATAGTTTCGGCCTTGTGCCACATGTAAGCTACACTTGGAAAATCACTATATATGTTTCCACCATATATAATCTAGCGATTTAGGTAGCTCGACGATGTGTTATGGTTAGCAAGCTTGTCTCCCTAGAACAATTACGACTGCATAGTGAGTTCTATCCTTACTGGGTGCCCCATAGTTTCGGCCTTGTGCCACATCTAAGCTACACTTGGAAAATCACTATATATGTTTCCACCATATATAATCTAGCGATTTAGGCAGCTCGGGGCTGTGTAATAGTAACCAGGCTTGTCTCCCTAGAACACTTGCGACTGAATAGTGAGTTCGATCCTTACTTGGTGAGTTGGCAGAAACACAAAACCTGATGAGAACCACAAGGGATAGGTGGAAGTGAAGGGCCATGATCGCCCACGTCCTGAAAGCATAAGGCACATAAAAAGAAAAAAATCGGTATAAAGTTTAGGGCTCTTCGACGGGATATAATGGTTAGCAAGCTTGTCTCGCTAGCACACTCGGTATAAAGTTTAGGGCTCTTCGACGGGATGTAATGGTTTACAAGCTTGTCTCGCTAGAACAATTACGACTGAATAGTGAGTCCGATCCTCATTGGGTGTCCCATACTTTCGGCCTTGTGTTAAATCTAAGCCACGCTTATAAAATCAGGGCACTTCCACGCGGTGTAATGGTTAGCATGCTTGTCTCGCTCGATCAGATACGACAGAACAGTGAATTCAATCCTAACTGAATCCCTCAAACTTTCGGCCTTGTGTCAAATCTAAGCTACGCTTAGAAAATCACCATATAAGTAAAACAGTATAAATCTGAAGTGGTGTCTGCGCTCGGCGTGCGAATCTACGGGAATAACCAGGAATTTAAAAGATTATATTCAAAGTGAAAGAATATCATCCATACTTGAATGTGCATCAGGGTGATGAGAAACTTTTCCTCTCGGCCCCTACCTCTGTGACAGAACGGGCAACTCACACTAATATAGAATTATGGTAGCCCTGCATTTTTATGGGCCGATGCATCCACACATAGACAGAATCTGTGTACATTTATCGAGTCGCCATTTCCAGAAGGCGATAGGATCCAAGACTTCAACCAAGTCTATAGACCCAATCTGTCTTGCTATTTAACCCATAGCTGGGGAGAAGAGCTGGATTCATTCCTTCCCTTTCCCGCGTAAATGAATGTAAGGAACTCGACTGGAATTCAAACTTGGTTCTTCGATTTCTCATTCCGAGCAACTATCCATTACAGCTATTGCACATCCAGAATAGGTTAAACATAACAGGTCATGCTCAATGCCACTTTACTATTTCTACTTTGATTTACAGTGTCCATTCAGGAGGTGGACGATTATGGTTCTCTTCAACTTCCTCCCTCTTGTAACTCTAACCAAGATTTATTCCATTAGTATGCCTCCACTAGAGCTCTACAGAACAAAGTCTCGTGTGGATGCTTCCCTTAAAACTGCAGTCTTAAATCAAAGGACAATCTCTAGCTCTCTTACTTAGCCTCAAAATTTTCACTTCCTTCTACCTCCTCTTCTACCACCCATTGATATAAGTTTGTTTGGTAGATTACTCGATGTTCCACTTTAAAAACATTTTTTTATTTACTTGATTCTATCATTTCCAGTCCTGTCAAATCGTCTTACCATAAATCTTCTTAAGTTTTTGTCTTTCTTCTCACATTTTACTATTTAGAGTTTGAATAAATCTTGTGTAATTTATTCTAATTTATATTTTCATATAATAAAGTGCAGAAAATCCAAAGTTTAACCCATGCAAAATAGTGATACGGAAAGGTGCCACGTTTTTTTTTTTGTTTTTTTTTGTGTTTTTTTTTTTTTTTTATGAGAAACTTCCTGCATTTAACCGTGCAACCCGCTTTTGACTTATTGAGCGCACATCGTGAAACGAAATCCAATTCTTCTCATATGCTGCTAACGTGTCATTTTTTTTTACAGTAAGCCTCACTCTGTACACGGCCCGGGGGCCACTTGCAGTTATGATAAGAGGTAGTTTATAAGCATAGGAGAGAAGGATAATGTTTGACGCTAGACTTGAACAGGTTAAGATTAAATTGATCGGGGAAATATCCTCTATCGTGTCTGTTCCATAGGGAAGTGGGTCACCGGAAGAAGATGTTTGAGTTGAATTTACTTCACGACGATGGAATACGCAGGGAATGTGGGTAGTTTCCTACTATGTAAGTAGTACGTCGGGTCCTAGCCGTGGTATGCCTGGTAGAACCAGGAGATGCAGTTTGTCCGATAACTTTCCATGGTATTGGGGATAAAGCAGTGAGAGTCTCGCCACCTCCCGCCTGAGAGAGAGAGAGAGAGACAGACAGACAGACATACAGACATACAGACATACAGAGAGAGAGGTGCGGAAATAATCAAGGACTTGGAGACACTTTTGAACTCTGTCAAGACTAGTAAGTGAAGTCTGGGCAGTTCTTGCCATAATATAGCAACAGTACTCCATTTTCTGCTTGGCTCTTATAATGGTAGAGCGTATCGTGAGAAATGAGGTACTTACTAGATCGCTTACTTGCAAATGTTTTCTAAAAATACAGTTATAATATCTGTAACGAGATATGTTAACTCTATATTACATTATGAAAATAATTATTCTTTTTTAATATATTCAATCAATTAATGCATATGTATCGAAAAATTTTACAGCCAATTAAAAATCTATTTTTAATTTCTAATACATGTTTGCTTAGCTTGCAAAACTTATTTTATGTAGCACATATAAACGCATATGTATGTTCACTTGGTAATGGCTGCTAATGAATTATCGGTTGGAGATTATGAAGTCAGCGTAACGTGCGACTTGATTAGTGAATCTGACGAACTAATTAATTATTTACACGTTACTTGCGAACGCATAATTAACTTTTGCTGATAGTAATTGGGGATATTTGTGTAAATCAAATTCGCTAAATATCAGTAACAATTGAAAATTCCGATATTGTCTGAATTTGGTCATTATATGTCTTAAGTTATATAAGAGGAACGCTAAAAGTACGAGACATTGCCGAACAAACGAATATATTTCATGAATGAAAATTGATTGAACTCAACAAAATTACAACTAAGGATAATTCGATGCAAAAAGGAAAAACAGTAACTGTCGAAACGTCCAAACATTTCGGCCGTTCTACGCTTCGGCCTACTTCAGGCGACAATAATAAAAATGGTTCAGTTCGAAAATCCAATTCACCGGAAGAAGGCCAGTGTGTATAACGACTGAAACGACGTTAATATGGCAATAAATATGAGGAAAACTGTCTTATTTATACTAAATAGTTTTACCTCGTTATTCATTTTAATTTCTACCCTTAAGTCCGCCGATATAGATTAGCGTTTCAAAATTCATAGGATATCACTAAGAAAATGTAAGATTAGATGGCACCAGCGTACCATTATTTGTGCTCTGATACGTACAACGTGGATTGATAAATTAAATTTTTCGTTTTTTTATTGCTTATTACAGGTTATTTAAAGCCACAGAATATTTGGGATTATAATAGTTTACTAATGCAGGTCCCACTAATTAACCTATGCCCGGGATAAGAGGTGGTGAATTCATAATTTACTCCATTTTGTAAGCGAATAGAACGAAGTCAACTGGAAATTTCGAATCGTTATCTTTTACATCACACGGACATACACGTTTACAGCTCCTGGTATTCCAAAGCGGTCAGCTGTCTAGCTACTGGCCAACCTCGACTTTGTTTACCCTTGATGATTGTACTAGAACAGGTTTTTCAGCATGATATCGCCTCATTATTCAGATGAATGGAGTGTTATACTATATTAAGTACTAGCATCTCTACCCCAAAAATTATATATATATATATATATATATATATATATATATATATATATATATATATATATATATATGTACGATGCAATGAGAATGAAAGTAATATATAAATTCTAACGTTCACAGCATTAATCCAAAAGAAGGCTCGATACCGATAGTAGAGCGATAATTGTTTATTATAATTTTATCATATAGACAAAAACAGTTTGTCTATATGATAAAATTAATATATATATATATATATATATATATATAAGTGTACATTGACGTCAACACTTAGAGTCGACAGGCTGTTTCATGCGAGATGCAATCGTCAGGCCACCTGACGATTACGTCTAGCATGAAACAGCCTGTTGCCTTTAAGCATTGACTTCAATGTTTATTTTTATTTTTACACACGCTCTGTCTCTGATATTGAGCACATTATCCCATAAATATAGCACACCTTAAGAATATATTTCTTTATATATATATATATATATATATATATATATATATATATATATATATATATATACGCACCACATCGTTTGGACTACTCAGTGTAGTGAATAAGGTGTGGTGTATGTATATTCATTAATATATACTTTATAGCTTTGTGATATAACATGAAGCACTGTTTCAATAACATTAGCACTTTATGTGCAATATATATATATTTATATATTTACGCACACACACACACATATATATAAGCAGCAATACCCTCAACCGGAAGAGGTGCGGAAAAGACATTATTTCTAACATGGTGCGCGGGGGTGGGGGTGGGCAACCTCGATTAACCAACCAAATATCCATCTACTACCGATTCAGTAATTCCTTTCTCCTCTCCTCTCCTCTCCTCTCCTCTCCTCTCCTGACACTTTGTCGGGCTTTAGTATGTTGTAGTACAGTCAATTTTCGCTGATATTTAAATGGGGCGTAGACTTATTTATTGGTAGAATTATCCCATTTTCATCCTGAGAGTTTGCATTTTTATGTTAATTTATTGTGTTAAGATCAAAGAATATTATGAACTGAACACCCTATTAAACATCAAGTGAAATTATAAATGACTTGCACAGACAAGATAAATCCAACACAGAAGTTAACATCGAGCTCATCATAGGCCCGACGTTCGATTGGTTAACCGAGATCGCCCTCCTAGTATGTTATAAATGTAGACCACTTTCTTCCCATCTGTCCACGCTGTTGGCATTGCTGTTTTGAGGCTGTAAAATGACCGTCTATTCTCCAGTTGAGCACCACCATCTGAGGAGGAACCTACAGTGTCGAAACATGATTGAATTCATGTGGCGGTTTGTATAATTGTTAATAAATATTATTGTTATTATTATTAAGCTCTACTCTGCATTGATCACTTTATGTAAAATATAATGTATGGGCATTTGTACTAGCCCACCTTACACTTATATATATATATATATATAATATATATATATATATATATATATATATATATATATATATATATATATATATATATATATATATTTATATTGTCTTAGCGATTCACCTCTGGAGATGATCTTGGATTAGTTTGAAAATACTTGGGAAAATGTTGTAACCTAGGGAAGGTTGCTGAATAGAATAATCACTCGAAGGTTGGTAATGAACGATAATACTTAGGCCAAGAACAGATAAAAAATACTGCTTATAATCAAATTTAAGTATTTTCATCTGAGTCTTTCACTGAATAATGTTCCAGAAATGTGCTTAATTGAATTAAGTGTTTTTTGAAAGACTGTCGTTAGGGGCGAGCTAAATATCAAAAATTGTTTTATTACGAAGCCAACGAACTCAGTGACATATGCAATCTGTTCATAAGTTTAATTTCTGTCCTATATAATCAAATTATAAGTTTCTGGATGTAACACTCCTCCCGTTAAACTATTCGCAAGTGTATTAACTTCAATTCCTCTTATTAATGTCTTCTTTAATATTGCTTCTTTGTACCAAACTAACCTCACTTGAGTGAATAATGAATACATGGATATAGAATGTGATATGAAACTCAGAATTGAGTCAAACTTGCTTCTCATAAAAATGGTTGAAGATGGGATATATATATATATATATATATATATATATATATATATATACAAATCAGAAGATCCAAAATACATTATACGCAGTAATCTGTTTAAGACACTATTTAGATTATGGTTTCTGAATACAACTACTAATTTATACATTTATTACGTAAAAACGGACAATGTACTGGGTATATTTTACGGAAAGTTTCGTTACACATAGGTTAATGGAAAAGTAATTTGTTGGCATGTATCATTTCCGATAGTTCTCGGCACACAAACACACACACATATATATCTTAGGTTGGTGCAAAAATAATGACGTAATAATGTCGTTTTTTGACGTTAAAAAATACGTCACAAACGACATTATTACGTCATTATTTTTGCACCAACCTAATATAAATATAAATATCTATCTATCTATCTATCTATCTAGCTATCTATCTACACACACTCACACACACACATATATATATATATATTTATATAAAATAGTTATAATTTTAATTTAGGCACTACTTTTGTATTGAGCACTGTTTTTTAAAAAAAACACAAAAATACTAAAGAATTTCGGATTATTTACCTAACGTGTTCTTTCCTATTTTTCTATATATTTGCACATGCACACACGCTCACACATATCTATCTATCTATCTATCTATCTATATATATATATATATATAAATAGATAGATAGAGAGATAGATAAATGGATAGACAGATTGCTCATAGAATGCGGAGAGTCAGAAGGGATGTATAGATGTTACATCAGTCGAAATGATACAACAGAATACCTACGGTCACTTACTATGCACAATTTATGTTCTATGGATTTCGATGTAATCACAAATGATTAAAATCCGAATAAGAACATTTCTTGGAATTCCAATATACAATGGGGGAATCAAATATTTACACACATACACATTTTTAATTTATTGTATTTCCAACTAATAGATAAACATGTTTTTCATATAACGAACTGTACACAAATGCATAATGACTAAATATGCGTAGAAAACAGAAAAAATGATTTAATAGAAATAGATCGCATTTATCCATTTTAATAGGTGAAAAAAGTATTCGTACAATGCAAATTTCAGATTTTAAATCTTTTAAATAGTTTTAATACTCTAGATCATTCAAGTCAAATATACTAGAATGTTCCAATAAGATTTTCAGTAATTATTTTTAACCCCCAAATTACAAACAGAACATAACTGTAATTGATATTCTTGTAAAAATTTCATCATTATGGCAAGAGGTAAAAGAAATAACAAATTCACAAAAGAACTGATTATAAACTCTGGAAAGAAAATGAATGTTACAGGAAAATCTCAGACAAACTGAATATTCTATTTACCACCATTAATTTATCCATTGCAAGGCATAAAAAAACTCAAGACAGTTGAAATCCAAAGAATAAAAAGTGCTCCACGAAAGGTTTCTCCAAGATTTTCGAGGAAATTAATGCGTCAAATTAAACAAATTTTAATCGTTACTCGTCAAGTGTTCCAGGATGATTTGCTTTCATCAGGAATCTGTGACACTAAACAGACAATAAGCAATCGTGTTGCGGATGTCTGTGTGTGTGTGTGTTGGAAAGGAATAGAAGGTTTGAATTATCAGAAGGTTTAAAACTGTGTGTGTTCAATAATCTTCCATCCACAACAATACAACATAGAGAATAATAAATATTCATAAACATATTGTTTCAAAACATAACAGTTGAATTTATTTATATTTGATATACATGCATGTGAACTGAAAAGGTAGGACAGAGTCGTGTCCCTTTGATTAGGTAATAGTTGTACCTAAGTTCATATTAAAAGGAAGTAATTATTAAATTGTAAGAGAAGAATGAGTTCGTATTGAGTGTTTTGAATTGTATGAACAAGTTAGGTCGAGTTTAAAGATAATACTTGCATGAATTAAGTATTGTTCATTTAACGTCTGACTGGATCAGTCGAGACGGGAGTTCCTTTAGTGTCACATTTTGGCGGCGTATTGAGATGTACGAGTGACGTAGATAAGTTAGGCTCGAGTCAGGAAGAGCATGAACAGAGAGAGATGAAAAGAAAAGAAACTCGAGGGAGTTTACAAGTGTTCTGTTTATATATCATCGTGAATCATGTGAGTGGCTCAGATGGAAAACGCGGTAAAACAGATTTGTCGCGTGCAGGCGGTTTGATTGGTCGGAACTGACCAATCAGCAAGCTAGATTGAAGGTGATTGACCAATGAATGCTTGTTATAAATTTTGTAAGATTGTGATGGTGAAAATTATAACAGGAATAGTGCATTTCCTAGCAGGGGTTAACTAGCTTGTTGTGGAAGATTCCACAATGAAATTCATATGATCAATCTAAAGTCACGTTCCCCTCGGAAAACTGCCCTGCTATTGAAAAGACACAAAGATGCTAGGTTGAAAGTCGTTCGTGAACATGAGGATAAGGAAAATCATATTGAAAAAAATATTAGGGACAGACGAAACCAAAATTGAGTTGCTTGGACGTAATTCCAGAAATCATATATGGAGGAAAATGCCAATGCATTCAAACAAAAGAACAAAGTTCCAACAGTAAATTTGGTGGTGGCAGCATCATAGTTTGGGGACGTTCTTCCGCAAAGGACACTGGCAAAATATCAGTAATAGATGGGAGAATGAATGCCGAAGCATATTAAAATATTTTGGAAGCAAATTTAATGATTTCGGTCGAAAATCTTGAACTTCCCCTGATTTGCACACTGCAAAATGTACGAGAAATGGCTTGGTGAAAATAATGTGAATATCCTGAAATGGCCAAGTCAGTTCCCAGATTTAAACCCAATCAAGAATCTGTGGCGTTATGTAAAAATTCAAATCCAATTGAGAATATATATCTGTTATACGAAGACCATATGCGAAGAAGAATGGAACAAAATACCAAATAAAATTTGCAAATCATTAACTGAGAACTACAAGAAGTTGGTAGCTGTAGAAGAGAATAATGGCTATTCTACAAAGTATTAAATGAAGAATATGTATTTTTTTGTATTGTACAAATACTTTTTCACCATTAAAATGGATAAATGGGATTTATTTATTCAGTTGTCTATGGATACTTAGTTATTATGCATCTGCATACCGCTAATTTTGTGAAAAGTATGTTTACTCATTAGTTGGAAACACAATCAGTTAAAAATTTGAAAGTGTACGAATATTTTTCTTCCCACTGTATTTTATATCGAAATGGAAGAGTGTGTTGCATAAGAATACGATTTCGGAAAACTAAGAATTAAAATAAATGTTAATAGCAGAAGACATACATACATACATACATACATACATATATATATATATATATATATATATATATATATATATATATATATATATATATGTGTGTGTGTGGGTGTGTGTATAAATATAAATATAATATATATATATATATATATATATATATATATATATATATATATATATATATATATATAATTATTTACACTTTCTACATACATATGGCAGCAAAAAGACAAAAATATCACACCAACATATTTATACCAAAATAAATTAATACATATAACAAAATGTTTTATATGCTCGCGCGGTGTTTTCGTAGGCCGTTGAAAATGCCAGAAAATTTATTAGGTTGGTGCAAAAATAATGACGTAATAATGTCGTTTTTTGACTTAACCTAATAATTCTGAAATAGCTCATTCAGAAACACACACTATATAGTTGGGAGCAGGCATAGTTTTGTCGAAAAGAAATTTTTCCATCCTGGGCATATCACCATATAAAGCGTGCTGCTCGGGATGTATGTATCTAAGAAGAGAAGCAGGTCAGATTATACCACGCCAACCTTCTTATAGATGTGATTAAAAAATGTATCAATATGGTGATTCTCTTACATCTTTCAATGATGTTATTAAGTTTATCAGACAATATGAAAGGAACTTACTTAAAATAAATAGACAAAACTTGTCTATATTATTTAATGAAACATGCATCAATATATATATATATATATATATATATATATATATATATATATATATATATATATATATAGTTAAATTTCAAGATCAATTCTGTGGACAAGGCAGATTCTTTAATGTAACTATAACAACAAAAACATTTTGATTTCATTTTTGCCTTGAAAAAAGTCGGAAGACGAAACGTGCCGGCAAAATCTAAGATTTTTTTCAAATTGTCATTTTATACTATATATATATATATATATATATATATATATATATATATATATATATATATATATCATATTACCCCAAAGTAAGGCAATAAAGTCACTAAGACACAAGTGGTGAATAATTTTGACAGAATTAAAAAAAAGGAATACATTATTAAGGAAACAGAGCAATAAAAGAACACGAATTAAGAGGACAGAAGCTAAAAGTTGACATTATATTAGAATTTTTAAAGATCAAAGTTGATTTGTAAGAAACAAGCCAGATGAGATTTCCACAAGCAAAAAGTGCGACAAAAAAAAAAACAAAAAAAAACTGTTAGCATAGAATTTACCGTTATATGTAGCCATTTTCTCTATGAGATGCTGAGACCCTGTCCCCAATATAGTATCATAATTAAATTCATTAACTGGAGGTACTAAAGAAGAGAGCTCATTAGAAAATTTGACATAAAAATATTTATAGAAAAGGCACCTTACAGCACTGAGAAAGAGACTGAAGATTATGTATAGGCGCATAACCTTTTTACGGACTAAGCTGAGTAAGCATATCCGATTATTTCGTTGAAATTCCAATCCCCTGGTCGCGAATATAGCAATAAGGATGAGGACAACAGTTTGGATAATGCAAAGAAATTATTATACATTATCTCAGAAATATAGACAAAACAGAAAATTCAAAATCACTTTTGATGAATTTGAACTGCGCTCATTAATTTACGTAGAACACTTATATTGAATGGGATATAAAAAAAAACTTAAATGGCAATATCTTTGTTACAATGGCGTTTTCAGTGTGTATCCAAAGTACAATGCTGAATTCTCTAGATTGACATTTTTTGTGTAATAATGAAGTTGTTTGTCGAGCATATACGTACTTGACGCAAGTAGAAAGTTTTTGTGCAATGTGAATTTTCTAACTTATAGTGGGTATTTATACACACGACCACTCGAAACGTAATATGACACAAGTCCGGTTCAATGTCTGCTTGTTGGCAGTACCATGGAAACATTCTCAAGCCTCCTCGGCAATTAGCCTTTAAGGGACTCCTCAGGCGCCGGGAAATAAAACCAGCCACCTCTCGAAGGAAATATACTGCTTAGGGGAATGACCCGCTGGGACTTGAACGAGGATTTTCGACAGACTTCTCTGTTGGCCAGCCATACGAGACGTCGCTTGTTGCACTAACTGCTTTGAACGTACAATGATGAACTGTTCTTGTTTTACCTTCCAAAATATATTTCAGCAAAAGTTTTCTAAAAGCTTTGGCTTAAAAATGAAATTTGCTCTTTTACTATTCGATAGTTTTGAAATTATTTTTATTATTTTTAGGCAGGCCCCGTGAACGTATTATTCTAGTATTTATGAGTACAAGCTATGAAATTCATTTATAATTGGCGTTTAACCAGATTCACTTCCAGTTTAGCTTAGGTTATAAATTAGATAACGAGAAATGCTACCTTGAAAAAATTGGTTGAACTAACCTTGCAAGTAAGAAAGCCGGGAAACAGACCTTATGACGTGTGTTATACAATTGATCTAAATATCAACATACACACATATAGATATAATTAAAGGAAAAATTATCTCAAAGCATAAAAAAATATAGTATCGGCTTTGCCAGATGTAGTTCCAGCTAACACCGCAAATTTCGACGAAACTAAAACATCAACCTGAAAACTCGAGTCACGTTCTTAAATTGCCTCGACAGATCGAGACTTTCATATCTAGCGAAACCTGATCTGAAATATCTGAACTGTCAGCTGTATACAAATGCTTCCTAAGTTCAATGGTAAAAACGGTTTTGAGCGAGTAAAGCCTGTGTGTCTTGGCAAAGAGCATCCTTTTGTAACATGGTGGACGGTCGCTACGGAATCACAAACAAATATCTGTACCAAATAACAGAGACCACATCACTTGATGACTACCAAGAGGAGCAGCAACTAAAATGAATAGGACATACAATTCGAAAGGAAAATAATGACATAATCAAGATGTTAACTTTCCACATTACTTCAAACAAAAGGTTAGGAAGGAAACCATCATCAATAATAGAAAAAGCCATAACAACTATTCAAGTGGAGGAACCTGTTTTCCTAAAAAAGCTTTTTGAAAGAATGACTGTATAAATTTCAACCAAAAGCAGTACAAGCCGCTCTGTCAATGAATACCAAATGTTTCCTTCTAGGGAAACGGTTAATATTATCATTACCATATCTCGTTTGAATATAATGAAATAAAGAGGATAATTGCTGATTTACAACAATATTAGATTATTTATTGAAATTATCTCGATTGATAAACATTTAAATCTTACCTGCGTATGTGTCAAGATGTAGCGTCTAATTAATTAAAAAAAAAATCTATAATCTAAAATAAATACTGATTCTGTCTATCACACACTACGTGTGACGTTGCATGGGTATATGCAAGGTATATGCGTATGTCTGTATTATGCACGAGTGACTACGTGTGCTTGCTTCTGTTAAGACATACACAAGCAAACAAATATACGGATGTACTAAGTTTGAAAGAAGACATTGGAATAATGCATTCCATACCCACACAGTATTAACAAACCTTATCCTGGTCAGAGCAATAAAATCAAATTTGGAGACAAAAAAAAATTTCTTTTTAATTTTTTTTGTGCATATATTTTAAAATTGCTAATAAATAGAATTATTTTTTAATTTGTTTGTTTTTTAATTTTTTAGAAATATTTTCAGGTGTTTTGTCATCGTTTCAATTGAACTCGCGCGCATACACAGAGAATTAAATGAAATTCAAATGGACATTTGTAGCGCCAGGGTGAACATTTGATTGCAACTCAAAGATAACAGGAAAAGAGTGTAGGACAAAATGTGCGGCTCTTTGAAATCATTTTATTACTCCTTTTTGTATTTAAATTTTCTAATAAATGTATTATTTTAAATAGACAATCAATTTAGACTAGAAAATTTGATTATTCTCGTGGGCAACAAATTATTTTCCACTCTACAACACATTTCACATTGACGAAAAATCTCAAGCCTCTCGCCGCTCTATCGCTATTTCCATGGAAAATATTCAGATGCTCTATATTCATTAGTTCCATCAGTTCTAACCTTCACGGTTAAGACCTGCCATGATATGGACATTATAACGAGCCACCTTCATTCCCTTTCTATTCCATTAGTGACGTGTAAATTTCACTCGATCAGCTTGTTCGGAACCGAGTAGCCCCAGGGCTTTATGCATTGTAAAATGAAAAACAGCTAAGTAACAGGAATCGAACCAGACTGTATCAAGGGATGATTATTATATTTTTGTATTGTTTTCCTTTTTTTGAATAATGCTTTTTTTTTAAAAAATATAATATTAGGTTGGTGCAAAAATAATGCCGTTTTCTCACATACGTTACTATGTGAGGAAACGACATTATTTTTGCACCAACCTGATATGACTTAACCCTCTGTCTACCATTGGGTCCAATGAACCTATCATTTTTTTTTTCAAAGCTAATTTTTTCACTCACATAGTTAATCTATCACAATTATTTTTTGTGACTTTTATTTTCTCCTCATTTTCTATCATCTATATAAAAGAAATAAATTTAGAACAAAAAATAAAATTTTGGTGTGTGTCTTATTCTCCTATTCCCAAATTGGGGCCACTCGACCCATGGCTGAAAATTTTAATTAAATAAAAAAATATCGTCCATTCTTTTGCAATATTTATATTATTCGGATTGTTCTCCTCATATTCGATTCCATATTCACGACGTTCCGGTTGTTGTACGCTCCCGCATTCTTCAGCTTACTGTAATTTCGAACTGCATCCTTTACTTCGTCCACCGGGGAAGATTGTTTTAGTTCCACGAGCCATGACTCTTCTGGATTGTTCTGTCTGTGGTCCTCTTCTACGTCGCAATATTCACGTCGTTTTTCCATTATAAGCTCTGGCCTTCTTCAAGTGATTGCAATTTCGAACTGAACCCTTTACTTCGTCCATCGTGGTAGATTGCTTTTGTTCTAAGTATCAGTTCTCTCCCTTTAACTCAAATCCCCAGGATTTTGTTCACCTCTGCTGTAGCCAGATAATAAACTCTCAACACTTTGGGTCAAGTCATTGGATTCAGCTAACACTTTTATCCACTGGGTCATGTGTCCTTGAACTGTCCGAACAATGTAAATATTATACATGATTACAATACCTCATTTCAGAAAAAAATGATAATGTGAGCATTACTTATTCAGAATTGGATGATATGAATGATGAAAACAAAGCTAACAGAAATAAGAGATGAAACCATTCAAGGATGAATGAAGAGTATTATTCGAAAGATAAATCTGAAATTTGGTCTTCCAAACCAATTGAAAGGGCACAAGAAAGAACTCCATCCTACAATGTTTTACATCAAAATTCTGGACCTTGGCGTTTTGCTAGAAGATCTTGTGATTCAGCTCTTTCATCATTTATATTGTTCATGAAGCTAAATCTTGAAATAATTCAAAATGGACAAATGCAGAAGGAAATTTGGTGTTGCAGATATGGATACAACTACAAAAATTACTTAGCAATACACAACCCAGGAAACCCATTCAGTTAGAAAAAGGAAAACGATGCACCTTGTGTGGTACTAAAATGAATACAAAAACAGAATCTGTCATATTTGCCAAAAACATGTCTGTCAATGCAATCTGAAAGTAAATGATGTTCCATTAAGTCGGACCAATTTTAAATGTGAATTAAGTTTAACATCGGTACAAGTGATTAGAAGACCCTTTATTTTCAAATGGCTTTGACAGATTTGTTTTTTTATTATGCACAAGATGCAGCAATGAATTGTAATTTTTTAAGATTATTTTGGATTAAGTTTATAATTTCAAACTAAATGCAAAGATGCATTGTAATTTTTCTGTTTCAGTGCATACATTTTTATTATTAGGTTGGTGCAAAAATAATGACGCCATAATGTCGTTTTTTGACGTATTTTGTAACGTCAAAAAATGACATTATTACGTCATTATTTTTGCACCAACCTAATAAAATTGTCATTTCTTTGTCCATCTATAATTCTGCATACCTAATAACATAAAAAAAAAACACAAATGTTTGAATAGTTTCACGGAGTCGAATTACACCCATTTACTCCGTATTCGATATTTGAGAAGAATGTTTTACGTAGCCTTGTCTAAAAAGACTACTTTGTCGAACAAATTCCAAAATTGATACCTCCCATAGTGCTACAAGATTAACACCATCAAGTTAAACCTCATCTATCCTTCTTATCCCCATAATCTTCACCTCTTTCGTTAATAGTACACATCTCATTCATTATAACCACTTCAACAATAGCACACTATCTTGAGTGGCTCTCGAGCTACGTACTCGGTGAACATTATAATTAAAAATTGATAATCGGTAAAAGTACGTTTTTGTCATTTTGTTAAAGTTTTTATCCATGAGTTACATCGAATATTTATACCTAATTTAGATAGATTCATAGGTATATACGTAATGTGTGTATATATGTGTGTGAAGTTTTTATATGTGTGTGAAGTTTTTATGTGTGTGCGTGTATTTCTGTCTACATGTTAAGCGAAATACTTCAGATACAAGGAGTTTGAGATATTCTCACAACGAAAGAGACACTCATTCGTCTAAAAGCACGATTAATTTTAGAACTAATGATAGCTTACGGGGATGTCTATTAAATCAATCTAATTGACAGATGTTGGCATAATCGATGCAACTATGTTGAAAATGATAAGAGATAAAACGCATTTTTTCACTTGATGTAAGGAAATATAATGTTTAAATTTAAAGACATTGACGAAAAACACCTGTTTGAAATGTTTTTTTAAAAACTCTTTTCGTTAATCTTTTCAATAGTCATATTTAAAAAAAAAAAAAAAAAAAAAAACAACTTTTATTTTGCACGTACCGGAGAGAGTATATATATAAAGTAGTTAGAAAATAGAAGATGAAATAAAAAATCACATTAGCACTAACTTTCAGGCTCTAAATAGTTGCTGTAAAGATAGATGTCTTATCTAATCTTGAAACATGTTTTTCAGGATCCATCATCCAACATTAGCAAACTGTAGTTTTGCTACTGGGACAGCTTCTTTCTTTTAATTTTTGAAGCAGTTTCCTAAAATTTAGAATTATCAACACGCGTGAATCACGATAACGAAAAATGGACCAGATTTTTTGCAAATTTGGATTATGGAACTCAGCGGGAATGCTCGAGTAGAGATCACTAAATTTACATCTGAAAGCAACTCTTTTAAATCTGCTTCGAAGATTGAGTTGGTTTGGTTTGCTTTATTTTGTTTTACGGTATATCAACATCAATGGGTTACTTAATGTCGGCATGATTTTTTATTGGTGTTGATATTTTTTCAAAGATTATAAATAGCCAAAAAACTGCATTTGGATCCACAATAATTCCTACTCAATAGCCTAGAATAATTCGAAACACAACCGTTACCTCCCATCAGAATAACCGTTAGAATAATGCAATAGACAAACTACGATGTACTCGTTCTTTAATACACATTTCGTTAAAAATGAGAGAAAAGTTGCTGCGGTTAAGTTTTTTTAATTTAATTTTTCTTGTTTTCTTATAATTATTTTATTTTGTGGACATGAATGGCGGAGAAATTGTTCGAATTTTCTGTATATCTGAGCCATTTATATATTTAGCCATTATCAAATACGATTTTATTTTTACTTTTAAATGAATGTATGGATATTTTTAGCCAAGAAAATATTATAAGAACACAAGAATAATAAGATAAAAACTTAAACGTTATCCACTGTGCCATGTGTCCTTCTCACAGTGTATAAGGACATTAGTTAGATCTAGTGACAGGACCCAAAGAGTGTGAGTTCAATACCTGGTTAAGGCGGTGGATAACTTGGAGAGGGGAATTAACAGGAGATAACTGATATCCATTGGCATATGGAACTGGAACAGTATCCCCCAGCGTGTGAAATAAAGAGTTCAATTCGACATTCCAACCACCTAAAGAAGGCCGGAGGGTACAATGGCCGAAACATTGTGATAAATATGGCAATAAAGAGGAGGACAATAGTCCGAATAATGTAAATAGTGATCAAAAATTGTCCCTCAGAAAAACGCATATATGATCAGTGTAAGCGAGAAGTGCGGAATACTCTCAGAAAAATGAAAGAATCATCGTGGTATGCTAAGGTTGTGGAAATCCAGAAAGCAGCTGACAGAAAAGATCCCAAAGCATTCTATGAAGGCCTTAAAAAGCTGTACAGCCCACGAGGATGTAGAATTTCACCAGTTATGTCGTCTGACGGCAACACACTCCACACAGACAAGAAAGAAATTATATCACGATGGGAAGAACACTTTGAAAGAGTGCTTAATTTCGCCTCTGCCATCGATGGCAACATCATTGCTTCAATTCATCAGCGACCAGAAATTTCCCAGTTGTCTTTTGAGGTATGCCTAAAGGAAATTCAGGATACTATCAAGCAATTGTCCTCAAACAAACCCCTGGAAAAGATGCTATTCCCTGCGAAATTTTTAAATATGTTTGGAAGACTCTGGTTAAGAAACTCCTCGAGCTTTTTAAAGTAATATGGAAGGTTGGTTCTGTTCCACTGGACCACAAAGATGCTTGCATAAAACATCCGTTCAAGAACAAAGGCAAAAAAGTTGTATGTGATCATTCCCGTGGCATTGCATTTCTTCGTATCGCTGGCAAAATTCTCGTTCGTGTTATTCTCAATAAAATAAACAAATATCTCATTGATGATATCAATCCCTAGTGTGATTTTCGTTCAGGTCGTAGAACCATTGATATGATTTTTTTCACTTCGTCAGGTTGTTGTGAAACTTTGCGAGAAGAACCATGAACTCTATACCATTTTTATCGATCTGGTCAAAGCGTTTGACTCTGTAAACAGAGTTTCCCTCTGGAAAATACTCAAAAAGCTTGGAATACCATACGGTATACTAAACATCATCATCTCGTTTCCCGAATGAATGAAAGATTCTGTTCTATCTAATGGGGAATTTTCAGAAAACGTTGCTGTAACAAATGGGTTGTTTCATGGCCCCTGTACTTTTCGCTCTCTTCTTTTCGGTCATGCTAGACCATGCTTTTAGTGATGGGTGTGAAAACTGATTCGAGCAAGCATTATTCGTGATCTTTTTTTATTCTAATGACGCTGCGATCGTGGCTACCTCAATCGAAGAAGCTCAAGCACTAGTCAATCGTTTCTCCACCGCTTGCAACGCATTCGGATTAACTCTAAGCATGAAGAAAACTGAAGTTATTTATCAACCAAGGCCTACACCTAAGCAGGTCAGGGGTTTAAAACAAGAACAACCTGTAGTATGTGAAATCATTCTCGTACTTAGGAAGCAAAGTCAATTCAAATGCCTATTCGAATGACGAAATAGTAAACCAAACATCAAAGGCAACCAACACATTTGGGAAGCTTAAGCATCGCTTATAGAATATTGATATGATTTCACTGAAAACGAAAATCTGTGTCTATCGAGCAGTCATTCTTACCACACTTCTTTATGGGTCAGAATCGTGGATGCCATAGGGGACACACATCAATCAACTTGATGCTTTTCATAAAAGCTGTCTTCGTTTAATATGCGGTTATACACGGCAGGGGAAAATCTCTAACCTTGATCTTTTCATCAAATATGGTGTCAGTGGTATTGAATCCTTTCTGATGCAATCACAATTCTGATGGGCTGGTCATGTCATCAGAATGAGTTATGATCGGATGCCGAAAATTATCATGTATAGCCAACATTTTCATGGTAAGCGTAACGTAGGCTGTCCTTGGTTCAATAATAAACTTAAATACAATTTAATTGCTGCAACATCCCTATAGAGGAGTTCGAAGTTGCTCTCGAAAACCGAGCAAACTTGACAAATACCTGCTACCGAGATATAACTAACTTTGAAATAAATCTTCTCAACCATCTTAGAGAATTAAGAACCAACATTAAATCTAAGGCTAATACATCAGCCTATATGACAGTCAGCACTTCAGCACGTCCCTTGTGTGGACATTGCATATCCCGTGCAGGATTGTTGTCTCATACGAAACATAAACATTAAATCTGAACTGCAAAACACTCATACGTCGAAAACGACGGGAGAGTCCATCATATATGTATGTATGCATATATATATATATATATATATATATATATATATATATATATATATATATATATATCAGGTCATCCCATAAGTTCTGTCCGAATTTTGAATAAAGAAAACAAGTGACCAAATGTTACATTTAATTACAGATTCAATCAACAATGTATTTTCGCTGATTATCTATGACTACCTTCCATCTGTTAACAAGCTAATTCCATTACTGTAAAATTATTTGGCTTTGATTCGAAGAACACACAAATGTCAGTTTTAACCTCTTCCTCTGTTACAAAAGCTGTTTCTTCCAAATGATTCTGTAAGCTACGAAACAAATGGTAGTCTGAACGAGCAAGATCGGGAGAATAAGGTGGATGAGGAATTTTCTCCCAACCAAGTTTTCGATCTTTTGTAACGTGATTCTTCGTGTGGGGTCTCGCATTGCACTGATGAAACATGACCTCATTTCGAGTAACTAGAGCAGGTCTTTTTTTCCTGAAAGCTTGGTTCAGACGCTCTAATTGCTGAGAGTATATTTGAGCATTAATTGTTGCATTAGGTGGTAAGAATTCAAAGTTGATTATTCCTTGGCGATCCCACCAGATTGAAAGAAGAACCTTTTGCCCATGAAGTTCCCTTCTTGGCTGTGGCTGGGGTCCTTCCCCTTTACCAAGCCACTGTCTACTACGGCTAACATTTCGATAAAAGATCCATTTTTCGTCGACAGTCTATCCAAAATGGTGAAACAAGTTGGCGAAAATTGAGAGGAGCAGATGTCAGCTCGGGATTTGAGGCACCCATTTTCCAAGTTTAGGAACTTTTCCAAGTTGTTGAAGATGACGATGAACAGTTGTATGGTTTGAACTGAGAACCACTGCCAATTTCTCAACCGATAAAGCAGGATTTTCTTCAAGGTCTGCTTCAAGAAGCTTTTCATCAAACTCAACTGGACGTCTGGTTCGATCTTCAACTTCAAGGGTGAAATCTCCACCTCTGAATTTTGCAAACAATCTTCTGCAACTTCTTTCATACACACATTCCTCTCCATAAACTGAGTGAATGTTTCTAGTCGCTTCGGTTGCTGAGTTTCCTTTCTTGAATTCATGAAGCATTATGTGCCTCGAACGATTCTTGGGTACTTCCATGTTAGCAGGGTTTTAATCAAACTTAATCAAATGTTATTGTTCGCTGATTAAAATTTGATCAGTTTAAATGCATGTAAACATAAAAAATAATGTTCAGCTCCACTAGACTATATAAAATACTCTTTAAATTTCGTTCATTTTAAAAAAAGGTAAAATTCGGACCTGATATATATATATATATATATATATATATATATATATATATATATATATATATATATATATTTATTTATATAATTATTTATTTTTAAAGAAAAAAAAATTATAACATAAATATGTTATAAAATCACTACAAAAATAGCCATTTTGTTTATAAATAAGTATATACAATAAAATGTAAAAAATACAGTTAATATACGTTGCAAATTTTAGAATCATTATTTTTGCAAATCGTCAATCATTACATGTCTGAAACTAACTGATCTTAGTAATTTTAACATATTCAGAAATAATTTTTCAGACTTAAAGAAATAAATCCCAAACTAAACCGTGTTGCAGTCACCAGTTCAGACTGTAGTTAAAATCGATCACTAAATGCCTTAAGTACAGACAGTATTTGCAAAAAAGAAAAAAAAAAAAAGAAAAAGAAAAAAAAACTAATAATTAAAAAAGAACACGAGAGTTTTTTCCCCAAATAAAAAATATATTTATTATTTGCTGCTGGTGGTCGGCTAAGAAGCCGAAGGATGAGACAGAAGTTGGCGAAGTAATGAACACATGAAGTGAGTTGTTTAATCAGATTTCGGTGCTTTGTGCGTTCAGAAATAGATCACATGTTCGCCAGACATGAACAAAGTCAGTCAGTCTAAAGGTATTTGCGCCTTCTTTGATTGTTTGTACGTTTGTCAGTTAATTTCCGCTGTCAGCCATTTTCACTTTCTAGTTTACTCTCAGTTTGACATCCCGTTATGTAGATGGAGGTTTTTGTTTGCGGACCAATTGGGCTGCGGACATCCTTGTATTTTTTTTTTCGAATCAATTGATTTATTATCCATCGATATATCTTTATTTCGATCTGTATATATGTACATTCAAATAGATATCCCTAAACAATGTGTGGCATTAGACCAAATGAAAAAAATGAAAGAATTTGCTCTTGGATTCTTTCCATTTGAGAGAGCCTACCCAACAAGAAAATTAACAATCCTAGACATAACTTTTTAATATTCTGTTCCCTCAGTGTGTTGGGGATCATTACTCTCCAGAGAAAACTTTTATTTATTATCGATGAACGACGATGCCTTCGGCAAGGTAATGAAGTTGCCGTTGCCCAGCCCGTTGTTATGAATTCAGACTTTTCATCCTAGAGCTGCTACCAAACAAGGCTTGATGGCTCAGTCTACCCTGTGCATTAACATACATCTAGGGGAGAAAAGATAAATCTTATTCATTTTTTCAAGCGCATTAGTGTGAAAAACGAACGCAGCAGACTACGAGTGAATTCGAACACGCCTCACCTGTTTCCCTTTATTCATCTTTCTCTGCCGATAAACTTTACACTATCCATATATCCACACTCGATTTGATAAAAATCCAAAAAAGGTGAAACAAGTTGGCGAGAATGGAGCAGATATCAACTCGGGATTTGAGGTTGTTTTCAGACAATTCATGAGGCACCCATTTTCCAAGTTTAGGAACTTTTCCAAGTTGTCAAAGATGACGATGAACAGTTGTATGGTTTGAACTGAGAACAACTGCCAATTCCACAACTGATAAAGCAGGATTTTCTTCAAGGTCTGCTTCAAGAATCTTTTCATCAAACTAAACTGGACTTCTGGTTCGATCTTCATCTTCAAGGGTGAAATCGCCACCTCTGAATTTTGCAAACAATCTTCTGCAACTTCTTTCATTCACACATCCCTCTCCATAAACTGAGTGAATGTTTCTTACCGCTTCGGCTGCTGAGTTTCCTTTCTTGAACTCATAAAACATTATGTGCCTCAAATGATTCTTGGGTACTTCCATGTTAGCAGCGTTTTAATCAAACAAAATTTAATTTTATTGTTCTCTGAAATAAAATTTGATCAGTTTAAATGCATGTAAACATAAAAATAATGTTCAGCTCCATTAGACATTATAAAATACTCTTTAAATTTCGTTCATTTTAACCAAAAGTTAAAATTCGGACAGAACTTATGGGATGACCTGATAAAAAGACATTACCACAAGCGACAGGGAGTTTTAGAGTGTTAAGCACCACACAGCGCAGGACCATCTTTTAGACAGGCAATATGACTTTCGTTTTTCTAGGTCAATTGCTAATTTACTAACGACTATCGCTGAAAGAGTTTAATAGCTCGGGCTGTTGCTTTGGGCATCTCAAAATCGTTTGGCATGGTTCTGCGGTCTTTAACATCCAAAAGGAACACGGCATATAAAATATGAAACTAACATGACACTCCATCTCATATTGTGAGAAAGATACACACGCTTATGAATTAATATTTATAAGCGTGTGTATCTTTCTCTTAATAAATACGAATATTCATTAATATTTGTGTTACCACATAGAAATGCATTGTTATAAATATTGATTTTTCTCAATAATAGATTAATCGAGGAATTTCATTTCGTGAACAGATTGAACAGTTTTCTTAATTTATACATATATTTACAGAGTAAAATTAATTTAAACATTCTTGTAAAACAAATAAAATGTTTGCTGCTCATTCCAGTCAACATCCCCAAAGATCATTGAATGTGTTTTTTGTTTGTTTGATTGTTTGTCATAAATGACAGAACAGACAGGATTAAAAGTAAAAAACAAAAGAGAAATACGAGACCATTGGGAAATATTGGAAAACTGGAATTGTCGAAGAGTTCTGTTGCTGTTGGTTGTGGGCTTATTCTTATTTACCTTGGAATAATTTATTTTATTTCTCACGAAAATACGATAAAAAATCCTGACCTCATTTAAAAATCAAGAGAAGGAAAAAAGCGACTAAAATTTAAAGACAGGCTTCTGGCATGTACCATATCTTAAATTTACTGACCTTAATTTATCTAGATTCATCTTCTAATCATGTAACTTAATCAATGTTATACATTCTTTGTGTATAGACAATTCTTTAAATCTAATTCAATTTTCTGATGTTTAAATAGTTTGTGTCTGTTGTCGGCCAGAGTAAATGTATATATCTGTTTGGCATTTCATCCTATCGATCCGTTATTTTCAGTTGATACTTATGTCTAAGTTCTTTGTAAGTTAAAAGAATGTGCGATTTACCCCTATGCAAATATAATGTTCTCTGAGTATACGTTCATGTCTAAATTGGGCCCTCACCATATTTTCATATAAAATTTCTACAGACCATGGCATGACTTTTGTTAACTACGTCCTTATCTCTGACAAAAATGACATATTTTTTATTATACCCATTATTTATATGACGTACGTGCATCGTAGAAGTTATCGATGCCGAATTTGTTACGCTAGCTTTCGCGCCATACGTTTGGGAAAGATATGTATCCATCTCTCTTGCCTACCCCCGCTTAAAAATATGGGTTAACAGGATAGACTGCACTCTCTAGACTTAGATAGCAGCCGGTGTACAAACCCCTTTAAAAATTCTAGAAAAAATTCAATAGAGCCTCAATTATGAGCAAAGTAGGATCAAATAGACGTCACTTCAAATTTGCGCAAACACAAGAACTTCAAATACAATTTCTCATATTAGCATTTATTGACCAATCAACAGCGTTGTCTCAAACTGAAAAAACAGGCAGCATTTCTTGCCGTTTGTTAAAAAAATGAAGGATCCCAGCCAGAAAATGATTAAAAGTCTACCCACCTAAGAACTGATATTAAAAAAATGAGAAATATATTTATTAACCAATTAAATTTCTATGTTTAATAAATCTAACTTTTAACTTCCTGTGATTTAATTTTTTTCTTATAAATAGCGTAAGGTAAATTAATAGTATTTATCCTTCAGTATAATTTGACCGGGGATTGTAAGCAATTCTGAATTCTCAATTTTTCACATATTCAAATTAACTCATTGAATACTAAGTTCCTTTTCTTCAAATTAATTTTCGTTTTTAAAGTATTTTCATAAATTAATTTGTTCGGTTTACAATACGAGAAATATCCGACCGAGACAAACAAAACTTAGTCGTCAAAGCCATAATGTCGCTGATATTATCTGCTGCTAATGAAATTACATAACACCGCACATATGAATTTTCGCATGATGCATTCGCACATACATTTCACCCTATACTAACGCAATTCATTTCTTTTTTTGTTGTAAATCTAAACACTTTTCGTAGAGACTTTGTCTGCGTAAAACTTGTTCCTTTCAACTTAAATGAAAACAAATATATTCCTATATTTAATAATATAATTATTTAAATTTGTAGATCTGTGTTTGAAGATTATTTCTTTTCTTCGCTTTTCACATACATTTCCCCCCTACACCGGTTTAAATAAATGAAAATCCACTCTAAATTCCAAACCACAAAGAAGGTAATAGAAAACCGCTTCACTATATTAATATTTTTCCAGAAGTCTTGGCAATTCACTGATAAAAAAGAAAGACATGGAAAACCAGAAACGCCTATTCTTGGCTGCCTAGTGAATACAGGCTTTTTTAGGAAGTTTTACAACACCGGTGACATTACTTGGAGCCATCCAGTAATTAATTTTGCGCTTTTTGCTATTTTAAATGATTTTCCCTTCCTTTTATTAAGGCCCCTTATTTATTGAGAAAAATTCTAACCTAAATTATTAATGCATCCCTTGTATTAGGCATTTCTGAGTACATCCTGAAAAGAACCCACTACTTAATATATATATATATATATATATATATATATATATATATATATATATATATATATATATATATATTTCTCTTCAGGTATCTCTATTTTCATCAGTTAGTTTATAAATCTATCTTCTAATACATTCTATTTGTTTTGTAATCAATACAAGCGTACTTACAATCAACCATTGATCGACAATATAAGAAAAAGTAATTTTTTATCAAAAGCCAATCAAAAAATTTCTGTTGCCCTCCAACATGATAAACAATTCAATATATTCATTTACCTGCACATGTAGCAACCGCAGACAACATTTTAATTGAAATTTTGTAAGAAATTTTGTAACAAATTTCTCATTAGACCTTCGAACAAAATCTATCTTTGACGGCCTACGATCTGTTTAGACTTTGCAACGCGAGATTGTATATTTTCCTTTCCATTCACTGCCTATTTTATTGAAGAAAAGGAATTCAGGACTTTGAATCATGTAATCAAACAGAGCTTTTAGTTCGTTAATCTCTGTTTTAGAACAGGGAACTAATAAAATTAAAGCCATGAATCGCAAAGTATCTCTGAAATGGGTTAATCGATTTCTGGCTGTTTTATATTTTCTTTTGATTTCTCATAGGAATATATTTGTTTATTTATTCATACATGTCTCTATGAGTATGATATTAACATCGAGTAGAGAAAGTACACGAGGAAAGTGTTTTTTATTCCCTTACATTGTTATTTTGTATTTTCTGATTTTATTATCATTATAAGTAATATTATTATGCTGACAGAATTAAATTTCGGTTCCATACACGTGTTCGAGAACGGACAAATTTAGAAAAGGATTTTCGCAGAGATTTAATAAATGTTTCTTCAAACGCGCGCTTTCTTTCTCTCTAAGTATATATATAAAAAAAAGATATATTAATTGAAATATTCTCAACATGAAATGTTCTGAACGACCGAAACCATGAGAATTTAATGAGGAATTACATAATGTCGCACCTTGTTGAAGGCCTTTGTGATATCTAATGCTATGGTCCTCGAGGTGCGTTTGTCATCAAGACCCTCACTGATTCTGTGGGTGATGGTAGATAGGACATCAGCAGTGGATCGGGACGACCGATCCCATACATCTCGTCACTGAAGAGGTTGTTCATTTCTAGGTGCTCGACTACCTTCTTATTGATTATTACCTCAAAAATCTTACTGATGATACTAAGAACACTGATGGGTCTGTACTGGGAGGGGGAGGTCGCACCCTGCGTTCTTGAAAACCGGGCATTCGCTTAACACTTTCCACGAGCTTCTGAAGGATTTCTTCAAGCAGCGGTTGAATAACTTTGCTAGGATTGCGGATAATTCCGGTTTGATATTTATAAATATATTAAACGGTAGGATTTTGTCTGGACCAGTGGCTTTTTTTAGACCTTTCATAAGTCTAGAAACTTTTAGTATTCTGATGGTAATATTACTGAAATTGTGCTCAATGAGACGTGGGAATTAGGGGAGGAACTGACTTTGTCATCTACCGCTGTTTTAGGGGCAAAGATAGAGGCGAAGGGTTTCACCGTATCTGATTTGGAAGATATGACCTCGGGGCCACTTATAATGGTGAACAGCTGCTTTACCTCTGTTCATGATTTGGTTAGTGTTGTATTTTGAACAATATAATCTAAATTTTAATGTATCAGATTAAATTTTTGTTCAGTTTGACCGTGTCGCTTTCCAAAAATGTCTGCTCAAAATAAATGTTCGAAATCTGATCGCGTCCGCATAAATCATATTTTCTCTGTTCTAAAATGAGTAAATTATCAATCATACAAGACACGCATCACCAACGTACTCATAGCAGACACAAAGAAAACAACAACAACTCCTAGCCATAGTCGAAGAGGAGAATGTATAGAAAAGAATAACCTTTAATTGTAAGAAGATACAGTGTGTGAAGAAACAGCACAATATTCGATCTACAAACTGTAAACGTCAAAATCTAACACATACAGACTTTTAAATGTCTGGGAATTATTATTACAGACGATGAAAAAAAAATAACACCGAAAGTCGAAGGTGTATTTGAATAGAGAAAGATGTCTTCTAAATCTAAACAACGTACTAAGAAACAGGAAAATCTATATAGAAACATATCTTCTTTTATGTGTCATGTCCTTTTAGGTGGTAGGCTAACATGGCTCTCCACATTTTCCTGTCCCTTGCAGCTCTTAATAAGAGCTTTCCTATGTCCGTCTTTCCCTCAGTCTGTCCTGTGAGTATCAGGTTTTCCAAGCCCTCCTTCCTCGTTACGCGTCCCAGAAATTTCCTGATGTTAAGTATAAGTTTTCTGTTTGTTTCAATTTTCTCACAAATCTCGTTGTTGCTTACATGTTCGGTCCATGATATCCTCAGCATCTTTCTGTATAACCACATTTCTTTTGCTTCAAGTTTTTTCTTCATGTAGGAGGAAGGATATCACGTAACAATTCAATACTTTTTTCTTCGTTTCTAACGAAATTCTTCTTTCACTTAACACTCTACTTGGCCGTTGGAATGTATCTTTGACCATTCCGATACATCTTCGAGTTTCGGTGTCGCACTTTCCCTCTTCTGTTAGAACAATTCTCAGATATCTAAATTTCTGTGCTTGTTTGCTTTTAGTATCCCAGATTTGTATATTGCATTTTGGGTTCACCTTTTGCTGATAATCGTAGATTCTGTTTTCTTGTAATTCATACTTAGTCCTTTCTTCTCGCTTTCCTTCGTTACCTTCTGTAGGATCATTTGTAGTTTCCATTCTGTGTCTGCTATCAACAGTGTTAAATACTTGCATAATAAAGTCCTTCTTTATGGCAAGTGAAAAAATATCCCACACGTGTGGTTACAGAAGTGGAAACTAGGGAATAAAAGGCAGACTTGGATTTTTTTTACTGCTACTTCATCCAATACACTCAAGGAAGTGGGTTACTGAGAGAGATTGTTGCAAGTGAAGAGGAAGAAAGAACTAAAAAATGCATATTATGAGGACGTATAGGATAAATATTTTGTTGAGCCTAAACTTAAGGAGAACATGATTGTAATTTCAGAGAAGCACCGTCTTAGGAATCTGTTCCATAAAACAACAATTTTGAGGAAAAACTGTTTGAATGGAACTTGCTCCTTATCAAAGGAACACGGAGGGAATGAGATGATTTGCCACCGTAAACATGGCCTGGCAAATCCTAACTGTAGCGGACTGACTTTGTAAAACTAAGGAATGTGATTCGTTTCAACTTCTACCATAGTAATAGCGGTATATTAGTGAAAAGCTAGCAAGGATTAATCTGTGGAATCGGGGTCGCAGAGTGAATAACAAGCCATCACCCACAAGACCACGTAAGCGCTTAAGGTCATAGAAAATAGTTGATTAGGATAATTTGACCTTCAGGCGACAAACTAACGACAAGAGATTCAAAAGAAAACAGCATAACATACATAACGAGCTTATGTCCATTGAAAACAAAACAGACATTGGGACACCCAGTAAAGCGATAAATATTTCTCAGATCTACAAAAAAATAGGAAGTTTCGGTGAACAATGATCGCCTTTGTGTTAGAAATTTTCTAAGAGTTTAATGGGATTGCGTTGAGGTAATCCACTTTGAACTGCTGACAATTAATGTTAGAATTATTGCAAAGATCCAGCATTTTAAGCTTTTAAACACGGATTTACAGGAAATGATGTACAGTTGTATATAAATGTGTTGTGCTACATCATAATAATATGCAGCTACATGCAGACCTTGAAGACCTCATTATTCTCTTTATTCTCCCAAGTTCGTTATATCTTATTACGAAATATTCAAGAGTTTACAAAAAATCGTTGTATTCGTTTTTAAAATAGATTAGGTAGAAAACTTTCCTGTCTGTATTCTTTTTCTTCAAAGCAAATTACTTTTGATTAAATAGTATTACGAGCTTGTTAATCGCCATTAATAATCATCATTTCCCTTAGCACCATTAGACGACCCGGTGGAATATACTCACTGTCTTCCCGTGTTACCTTTTGCTGCTGTGATTCTGTAACAGATGTGTCTTTATAGGTGTAGTTGCCCCAACGTCTTTGAATTCAGAATCGTTATTCTTTTAGATTTTTGTCAACCAAGGCTAGAGTGTAATCCTGGCCCGCTCGTTAACTCATAGCTGAGGGGAGAAAAGATGGATTCCTATCTCTCCCATGAATATTTGGGCGAAAATGAATAGAACGAAGTCGTTCGGAATTTAAACTCGGCATAAATAAATGTTAATAACAGTGTTAACGAATTACTTCTAAGCTCGCGGCAAATATCTATTTATGGCAAAGCAAAAGACATGCTTGTCTCTCAATAGATTTTCACTTATGCTACAGCATCGCCTTGAATGACTTCAGTGGTTTTCCTCCGAAGAGATACCTACCAAAAAATATCGAATATTTTTCTCGAATGTTCAGTGAGGAGAAGTAGTTTATGAAATTGATAAAACTTTGCATGTGCATTATATGAACATCACCACATCCAAACTTCATTTCAATATGAACAAGGAATGGTATATACGATTGTTTTAATTGATATTTTATACAGTTCCATGGAAAAGTTTTCACTTGCGTGCTGACATGCTCGGATTTAAAAAAAATGTTTATTAAATGAAGTGAGCTACAGTATTTCTTTATGAAATGAGAGAATTATCGTATTTAAGGAACAAACTCTCCTCCAAATTAGTTCTTCAAATTGAGTTTTTAGTGTATACGCGATCATTTAACACATATACACGCATATCTGCAGACTTCATGCATAGTGTGACCGAGTTTTTTTTGCATGAATATTAACCTCTACAGAGAAGATTTACTTGTGTATAGTGTGATCGCTGATTTTGGCGTAAAAACTTATCATAAGAGCTCGTACTATATATATATATATATATATATATATATATATATACAGGGAGAGAGAGAGAGAGAAGAGAGAGAGAGAAGAGAGAGCTCACACTATATATATATATAGACAGGGAGAGAGAGAAAGAGAGAGAGAGAACTCGCACTATATATATATATATATATATATATATATATATATATATATATATATATATATGCAGCATTTAAAATCCAATGTTATACCTGTACGTTTAATTTTGAGTATATTGAAACACACCCGGGGTGATGCAACATTCTTTACGGTCAGTTTATTTTTCTAAAATTAAATTCTAATTTTATTCATGAGATGACTTGATATATACAGTGCTCGGCGGAATTACCGCCCCCATATACCTCCCAGAGATACCTTCCACATAATTTTCAGACATTAGCTAGATGAAGACATCATTGCCACTAATGTGTCTACCGAACCTTTATGGATACTCTAATACATACGAATTTCCCATGTCCGTTATATTTATATGTACGTTTTGTCGAATGCATTTTTTAGGATTTTAAACGTGAGAATTAATGTATGTGAAGAAGAGGGGGGAAAAAGAATGAGAATTAAAGAATAAGCAAACAAAGAAATGAATGAAAAAAAGGAAAAAAAAATTTCATTAACATTATTACGAGATTGTATGAATGAAATTAAAATATATAAGACATTAGTAAAAGAATCAGTTATCATCAAATTCTCAAATCAGAATAATAAGCTCATAAATGTATTTTAATTTGTTTCTAAACCAAAGGAATTTCCTCCATTGAATGTAAAAAAGAAACGCCACTGAATTCATTATATTAGGTTGGTGCAAAAAGAATGTCGTTTTCTCACATAGTAACATATGTGAGAAAACGACATTATTTTTGCACCGATCTAATATTAAAATGATATTGCTATAAAAATTCCTCACAGTATCAATATCTGAGCAACAATGAAAATACAAAAAAAGATTAAAATGAAACTTGGCAGCTCATATATACTTCTTATCCGAGAAACTTGGCATCGTACTGAATTGTTACTATGACCAAATGTGGTGATATCTGCATGATTAATATACAGTTATCACTGTCATAAAAAATGTAGTTACTTGCATTTTATCTTTAAATATAGGTATTGCTGTAATGACATTTCCCCACTATCAATGATATGTAAAGTATAAGAATGGACCGAGTCCTTTTAAACTTCCGTGGCAAACAGTCAGGGAGAAAAACACTTCGAAATCGAAACCGTCGAGAAGTTAACAGGAAAAAAAAATCACTATCTTTCCTAAACAGTTGTTGCAAGTTGTACATTGGCCCGCAAACAGATATTGAATGACGGAATACAACAACAAACAAAACGAAGCCAAGTTTATTTTCGTTAAAAAAATATACCAACATAAATAAGTTTACAGTGCAATAGGCAACAAATATCTCTGCGTGTTCATGAAGAGCATTGGACTGAGAAGGACAGTATTGTAGTCACTGAAGAGCGTTGTCCTGAGAAGGACAGTCTTATAGTCGCTGAAGGTCGTTTTCCTGAGAAGGATAGTTTAGTAATCACTGCAGAGCATTGTTCTGAAAAGGACATTTTTTTTTAGTATTTGAGGAGTGTTATCCTGAAAAGGACAGTTTTGCATTCGCTGAAGACCATGGTCCTGAGAAGGATAGTTTTGTAATCACTGGAGAGCATTGTTCTGAAAAGGACATTTTTTAGCATTTGGGGAGTCTTATGCTGAAAAGGACCGTTTTTTATTCGCTGAAGAGCGTTGTCTTGAGAAGGATAGTTTTGTAATCACTGGAGAGCATTGTTCTGAAAAAGACAGTTTTTTGGTATGTGGGGAGTGTTATCCTGAAAAAGACAGTTTTGTATTCGCTGAAGAGCGTTGTCCTGAGAAGGACAGTCTTATAGTCGCTGAAGGCCGTTTTCCTGAGAAGGATAGTTTAGTAATCACTGCAGAGCATTGTTCTAAAAAGGATATTTTATTTTTAGTATCTGGGGAGTGTTATCCTGAAAAGACAGTTTTGTAATTGCTGAGGGATAGTTTTGTAATCACTGGAGAGCATTGTTCTGAAAAGGACATTTTTTAGCATTTGGGGAGTCTTATCCTGAAAAGTGCCGTTTTTTATTCGCTGAAGAGCGTTGTCTTGAGAAGGATAGTTTTGTAATTACTGGAGAGAATTGTTCTGAAAAGGACAGTTTTTTTGGTATCTGGAAGGTGTTATCCTGAAAAAGACAGTTTTGTATTCGCTGAAGACCATGGTCCTGAGAAGGATAGTTTTGTAATCGCTGGAGAGCATTGTTCTGAAAGGGACATTTTTTTTAGTATTTGAGGAGTGTTATCCTGAAAAGAACGGCCTTGCATTCGCTGAAGACGTTGTCCTGAGAAGGATATTTTTTAATCACTGGAGAGCATTGTTCTGAAAAGAACAGTTTTTTTTGGTATCTGGGGAGTGTTATCCCGAAAAAGACAGTTTTGTATTGGCTGAAGACCGCTGTCCTGAGAAGGATAGTTTTGTAATCACTGGAGAGCATTGTTCTGAAAAGGACATTTTTTTTAGTATTTGGGGAGGCTTATCCCGAAAAGGACAGTTTTGCATTCGCTGAAGACCGTTGTCCTGAGAAGGATAGTTTTGCAATCACTGGAGAGCATTGTTCTGAAAATGACAGTTTTTTTTTAATATTTGGCGAGTGTTATCCTGAAAAGGACAGTTTTCTATTTGCAGAAGGATAGTTTTGTAGTTACTGGAGAGAATTGTTCTGAAAAGGACAGTTTTGTAGTGGCTGGTGTGCGTTCTCCTAAAAGGGACAGTTTTTAGTCGCTGTAGAGTTCTCCTGAAAATGATATTTTATGGCATATCTCTTCTATTAGCGAAGATGTTTGACGCTGGCGATGGCTTGAATGGCGGGAGCTGGAGGGCTACTAAAATTACACTTTGATCCTTGTTATTATCTATTGTATACCAAATAGAGTTTTTGCACGTGGCTGAGGGGGAAGAGGGATGAGGTTGGTCGTCACTATCCTAAAGCTAGCTAATCTGATTCATGATCTATTCATACATTACAATCTACTCAAACGCCAAAAGAATTCTTTCATTTGCATTCATCCGAGATATACCACGATACTTCATTCTCAAAGTGGCGAGGATGGGGTACTAAAATACACCCATAACAAAATCTTTTTCAATATATATACAAATGTATATTTTTTGTTATTTCTTATAAAAATATATATAAAAAATATTGTGCATGATCTGAAGTGGGAGTGGAGGAACCCAATAACGAAAATAAAAATACAACAAAACATTCTCAAATAGAAAATAAAATATGCAGATCTAGATTGCCCCCTTCACACTAACATTCCATACAGGTAGGTATCGACCTGCGTAGACGGACACCTGTGGGGCCATGTCCAGATCTCTGCCCTCGCCCGAATTAAAGTAATGGCTCTGTTGTGCTCCGTCTAATTTTGATCAACGGTCATAAACTAGAATGGAGGTCTCAAGTGAGGAAATGAGCTTTCCGAGAGCATACCTGTTGATCGCACAAATGACATTCTTCTTGGGGAAGATGCGTAAGTTTTGTTTTAGGTAAAATGAAATAAAAATTTGCTGTGGCAGAATGTATAAAAGAATAAGGTTTTTGTTTAAACAATGGTGGCCGACGAAAATAAAACAAATAAGCAATAAAAAGAGAATAAAAGTTGGCGGGAGTTGTAAAAAAATAAGAACCCAAACAATTTATAGTGACAAAACATTAAAACTAAAGTCTTTGTGAAACTAAAAAATGTAGACAAGACAAAATTGAAATAAAAAGAAACAACAGAAATTTGCACAAGCCTTTCGTAAATATAATCCACGAGATAAAAATATGAGTAAAAAATATGACTGGAACAGATACTACACTTTGCTCATAGTCACGTAGACCGCATTGCCATGCATTTATATGCAGGGTTTACTCATTCCCCCACGAGAATGAGATGTGACACAAGGTCGGATTAATGTGGGGACCCGAGCGCGTACACTCGGGCAGGGTCAAAATTTCCCCTCAGCCGCGGCAACAGTCAGTTGCGCTGGCCTCGGTGCAAGCACCGATCCCTGCCTCTGGTGCAATGGGAGGGCGCGTTCTCGGGCAGCTGTTCCCCAGGGTTGGAACAGGTTCTGTATAATTTTCCTCAGTTGCCCCTCTCTCTTTTGACAGAGAAGCCCCTGAGCGCACTCTGTCCAAGGACAGAGACGCAACTGAGAGATGATAAATAATGCGTACAAATTACTGATCTGCTGGAACAGATACTACACTTTGCTCTTAGTCACGTAGCCCGCATTGTAATGCTATTATATGTTCGATCAGCTTTACAACGATCGTTGGTTAATCTTTTACTTCCGGTTGTGGAAATGTGGAAGTGACTAAAGGATACGGGCACAGTCAAGGCAGTTCACAGAAAATAGAGAAAAAGTTTCTGTGAAGAGCCATGACCGCCTACGCCGTGAAGGAACATGAAATTTAGAATGCGAGCGTGAAAGAATTAAAGTCTTTACAGGAATTATTATTGACAGACATAAAAGTAATTTATTTGTGAGGGACAGTGTCAATGTGAGCAACGAGACAGTCTTAAGAGGATAAAAAGGACGCTTATATTTAATCAGAAAGCGATAATTGAAATATATAAGACACATATAAAACAGAGGGCTTGCGGAATTCGACTCTCACAGGACATATTGGAGACAAAAGTGAGAGAAACTCTATTAATGTATAATAGGGATTTGGACAGATAACGAAAAAGCAACATTTTCTTAAAAATTAAAAAGTATAGGAAGTTTTAGCGAGTCATGATCATCCACGTCCTAACCGTAACATAGTATAAAATTGAAAGGTTTTAAAGGATAGCAATAAGAAACGACTAAATATTAATTATCAGAAGAAAATGTATGGTTGTCAGCAAAAGAGACAGCCCAGGCTGAGGGCTACGTACTGGAAACGTCCAAATCAAGCAGATATATTTAACTACGAGACAAATTACTCGCGCCTTGCTGTGCTTTGCACCATTTTTGTAAGAAAATGATAATTGATTTTAAATCATCGTTATAATTTGTGGAGAAAAATGATGCATTTCAGTATTACTCAATGTTCTTGCAGATCTGCTCTCCATCTTCTGACTTTCTCCTTTTAGATAGGAGTCATTCTCGTCTTCAAATTTAAATTTAATTTAAATTAAAGGGGAAAAAATTAATGGACACCCCCTTTTATCCAACTACCTTAGGAATCATTCCCTTGATCAAACTTAAATTTAACTTTATATCAAAGGGAAAAATGGTTGGGGATTTTGCGCCCGGGTCCTTCTTTGATCAAAATGTAATATACTTATCCAAGTACCCTGGGTAATTTAGTTTCAGAATATATATATATGGTTATAGGGGTCTATCTCCAAAAACACTAGGAGGGGTTCGATAACAAGCAGACAGGCAGATGGATAAGACGTTAAACTACATACATTTCCTGGATAAGACGTTAAACTACATCCAGCGGGTCCTATATGGCTGAGACCAGCTAAGCCTCTGTTACACGGAGGGCTGAAACTAATAATGAACATAATAAATATAGAACCCTGATAAATAAACTAATAAATTTCGATCCAAGTGAGTGGACAAAATTTCAGGCAGATCTAAAAAAGGAACACACCAATAGTATTCAAACATCTCGATTGGAAGTTCCAGCTAAGATTAATACATCTCATGATAAAATTAGAGATGATAAAAAAATAACCAAAAAGACATCCCAGACACAGACCACTCCTCACAAAAAACAAAACCGGCAACGATCACCAATTCGTCCTCCAACTTTAAAAATTGATAACTTGCGGAAACCCCAAACCTAACAATGATAAAGTAGAACGTTCCCCACAATCAAAGAGAGATCATGCCCCGACTTCATCCTCACGGGAACGTTTAAAGTTGTTGAATCTACTAAGCCAATCTTCAGACCCATCAATATTGAAGATTGAAACCAAAAATAGGTTTAGCATGATAGAAAAGATGGATACAGAAGAGCCAACCAGTAAAAACAAGTCTAAAAAAATAGCAATAATTCCAACTTGACATGAGGGACCTGCAAAATAATTCAATATTACATTGGAATTGCAGAGGAATTAGAGCTAATCATGAAGAGCTTCTCATAATCCTCAACAAATATAATTCCAAAGTGGTATGCCTTCAAGAAACATTCAAGGACAATAACTACTTAAAAATAAAAAAAAATTACAATTCATATAATCATTTACACAAAGACGGACACAGAGCTTCTGGAGGTGTGTCGATCCTAGTTAGGAAAGACATACCCCAACATCAAATAAGCATTGACAGTGATCTTCAAGTCACTGCTGTCAAAACAACATTACACAAAACAGTCAATATCTGCTCCCTCTACATTACACCTCATGATCCAGTTAATGAAATAAAACTCAATAAGCTAATTGAACAAATCCCTAAACCCCACACATTATTAGGTGACCTTAACAGTCATAATACCATAAGGAGGTGTCTTAAAACTAATCAAAAGGGTAAAGACCTGGAAAACATAATCAATAGCAACAATCTCTGCATCTTAAACGAGAAATCTCCAACCCATCTCAATCCATCTATCGGCTTCTATACAGCTATTGACATTACTCTATCTGATCCTTCCAGCTACATGGATTATAAGTGGAAGGTTCATGATGATCCTTGTGGCAGCGACCATTTCCCAATCGTAATAAATATTACACAACCTACCACTGATAATAACTGACTTCCGAACTGGAAAATAAATAAAGCTGACTGGCAACAATTCAATACATTAGTCAATATAAGACTGGTTCAAGATTCAAGATGTTCAGACCCAATTAAACACTTTTCAGAAACATTAATCACAATAGCAAACGAAACCATTCCAAAAACTTCTCCATCAAACAGGCGCAACACACCATGGTATAATGACGAATGTAAAATAGCAATCCGACTGCGTAATGCTACTCTCCGTAAAGAACATTCCACCATTAACCTCAAACCCTTCAAACTACTCCGAGCAAAGGCCCGGAAAGCAATTAATTTGGCCAAAAAGAATAGTTTGCAAAATTACGTAAGCAAAATAAACCCCTCCACTAAAACTCCTACAGTGTGGAAAATGATCCGCAAAATTGCGGGCAAAAACAATTCTACCACCATTAAACGCCTCATTAAAAATAATGATGAGGTAACAAACATTAAAGACATCGCAAATACACTGGCTGAGACTTTCTCACTAAATTCCTTCTCTGACAATACTAATACAGAATTTCTAAACTATAAAAATAAAATCGAAAAATAGAAGCTCAATTTTAATTCAGACAATACAGAAAATTACAATGGATTCTTCACATTAAGAGAATTAAAAGAAGCCATACAAGCATCTCACAACACTGCAGTCGGACCAGACGGAATTCATTATGAATTTCTCAAGCAACTACCTCCAAAATCATTAGAATACCTACTATATACATTGAATTTAATTTCGACTTGGAAAAGGCTTATGAGACCACTTGGAGGTATGGTATTATGAAAGACCTGCGGGACATGAGATTGAAGGGCAGACTACCAAACTTCATTATATCATTTCTTTCGGACAGGAAGTTCCGAGTGCGAATTGGTTCAACACTGTCGGACATTCAAAACCAAGAAGAGGGTGTTCCTCAGGGGAGTATACTGCCAGTAACCCTCTTCAACATCAAAATTAATAGCATTACCAACTATCTTAATCCTGGAGTTGATAACTATCTGTATGTTGATGACTTCTGTATAACCTCCACATCCAAATACATACGTACTGCAGAACGTCAACTGCAACAAGGCACCAACAAAATAAATAGATGGGCTATCACAAACGGCTTCAAGATTTCAAAATCGAAAACCCAATGCATGCATTTTTGTCAACTAAGGAAAAGGCATAATAACCCAACACTAAAATTAGACAAAACAGAAATTCCGGTAGTCGAGCAATATAAATTTCTAGGAGTTATATTCGACAAAAAACTGAACTTCATCCCCCACATACAATATCTAAAAGAAAAATGCAGCAAAGCCTTAAAACTACTCCGAGTTGTAGCCCACAAAGACTGGGGTGCAGATCAACAAACTCTCACTAAATTATATCGAACATTAATCCGATCAAAACTGGATTATGGCTGCTACATATATGGAGCAGCCAGAAATTCTTATCTAAAAACTCTCAATAAAATCCACCATGAATGACTGAGACTCGTCTTGGGAGCATTTAGAACATCCCCTGTGGAGAGCCTTTATTTTGAAGCGTACGAACCACCACTAAAACTTACATTCACAAAATTAGGTCTGCAAAACTACACTAAAATCAAATCTCAACCCATCAATCCAGCCTATAATTGCATTTTAAAATCCAAATACCAAGCCATATTTGATCAAAAAGAAAAGGCCATAAAACATTTTGGTCTCCGAATGTAACATACAGTGGAAGACAACATCTCAATTACAAACATCCACGAAACCGTTAAACTAAGCTCAACTCCCTGACAACTAAAAAAACCTGTGGTCAACCTTAATCTCAACAAACTCCCTAAAAATAAAACACACCCATTAACTTATCAAGAAAAACTCTACAACATGAAAAGTACCCAAATTAATCGCACATTTACACTGATGGTTCCAAAAACAGCAATAGAACTGGATGTGCAGTAATTCTTGGTAAGAAAACAAAGGAAAAATGTCTCCCAAATGAAGCTTCCATATTCACCGCAGAAATCTGTGCAATAAATTTGGCTCTTCAGATTGTTGACGCCAGCAACATAAAAAAATTCATTATTCATTCCGACTCAATCTCTGTACTACAACCCATAAAAATACACAACAGAATAACCCTCTTATTGTTAAACTGTTGAACAAACTGAACACCTTAACACATAGCAAAAAGGTGATATTTTGCTGGATCCCAAGCCATGATGGAATCCAGGGAAATGAGAAAGCCGATTCATTAACCAAAGCTGCTCTCAACATGACACCCGACCAAAACCTCAAAATCCCATACACTGATCTAAAACATAAAATCAACACTAAAATGGCAACAACTATGGGACAAAAATACCAACAATAAACTCTATCAAATAGCACCAATTCTAAAGGAAAGGCAACTGAATCTTAAAACAAGAAAAGAAGAAACCACCACAACCACCACTGTTCCACTACGCATTGGACACACAAGACTGACACACTCTTTCGTACTAAAACAAGAACCTCCTCCTAAATGTTCCTGTGGAAAACAATAGACTGTAAAACATATACTAATAGAATGTACAAACCTCACATACATCCGTAGAAAATTCTATAACACGAAGAACATGAAGAAATTATTTGCAAAAACTGAACCAAAAAATATATAGGATTTTCTAAAAAGAATTGGTCTCTTATCAAAGATATAGACTGATGTATAAACAACATATCCTACCTTTTATCATTTTGCAAATAAATTGTCCTTATCAAATGGAAATTCTTGACTTAAACAAAAATACCTAGGATTACTTTGCAGTGTGCAAGCAAATAGCTCTAGGTTGCTAAAAATGTTCCATACAAAATAGGTATTTAAAATTCATATAAACTGGATTTGGCATTAAATAAACCACAGTGGTTGATATGCCATAAAACCCAAACAAACAAACAAACAAACAGACAGGCAGAGATTACAACTTCACATATATAGTTATAAGTAATAGACGACGGTAAATATATAGAAATCAATATGCGCATAGGTATAGCGACAGTTACCTACCAGAATGGAAGCACGTATTAATAAATTAGGAAACCGACGTCAGTAACAAAGGAAAAAAAATGTTTAATTGCTATACATAATATATAATTGTCTATATGGCAGTGAATGTTGAACAACTTCTTTCGGAATAAAGTAAAAAATAAAAGGAAAAGAAATGCGATTCCACCAAAGAATACCATGGAAACTATAGACAAAATATATGAACAACGATGAAGGCTGAAGATAAATAGAAACTACAACGAGAGTTACTTACAATCAGAAAGAGAGCTATTTTTTTTTTTTCAGGGTGTCTGGTGATTGGAACTCACACGCCATATTGACGGCTAGTGAAGCAGTGGAAAAAAAGCTAGTAACCTACTTAAACAGCTTAAGTGAATGTAGGACAAGAACGCAAACGATAGTATAGGGGAAAAAAGACATGAGTATAGGCATTTATTCGAACACCCACATCGTTACAGAATTTGACAGAATGTCGTGGGATATCGGGGCTATTAGATTGCTGATGTATAAATGGGATCTAGACCATGCTGTAGGCCCCGGGGGTTCTTCTCGATGCCATGATCAAGGGTATTGTTAAGGTATTGTTACCTTCCAGAATGGAAGCACGTATTAATAAATTAGGAAAGTGTCGTCAGTTATAAATTAAAAATGTTAAAAAATGTTTAAATATTAAAAATGTTTAATTTAATGTTTAAGTAGACAGATTTGCTTATCGTCCGGTTTACACTCTTCCCCGATTTTTTGAACAGTAGAGGTTTCCAATTATTTCCTATTTAAAAGGAACCGGAAACTCAGTACTAAAGAACTACTTCAACTTTATACTTCTAACGTATTTATCGAAAACTCTGAACATTTATTTACTATTTATTGATTTCTTTCCTGAATAGGAGTAGACAGATTTGCCTATCGTCCAGTTCACACCCCTCGATCTTTCGAACAGCAGTAGAGGTTTATCCCTTGTATTTTGCTTAGCCTTGGGCTTCCGGTTCCTTTTAAAGTATTTTCATTCTCTTCTACTTCCGGTGGTTCCTTGTATCTTGGCGCCATTATTATCTTGCACAGTGTTGCGCTTTTTGCTCCGTAACCTTCATGTATGTTTTGGGCCTTGTAAAGGGTAAACATCATTAAAAAAAAGGTATATATATATATACAAATTATGCTTGGTTGATTGTCACTCAGCCTGTGAAGCACACAGCCAACTACATTTTTAATAATAAAAGAATTGACGCTTCTTCAACACTCTATGTCACAAAATATCATCGTTAAGTGACTATGCTGAATGAAATATCCACCAATCTTGCTTAGGCGAATCGGCATAGAGTAATGTTTAAGATGCTAAGTGATGAGTTCGATCCTAACTATGTGTTCCATGTTAGATATTCTCAGTAAATAACTTGTATTAAAGGGGAGATCTATTTCATACACACTGATGCATCGATCACCAGAAAAGTATTCCAATTTATCAAAGGATTCAGAAGAAAGATCCTACATTAGCATAATTTCCAAATATGTTTCTAATTCGAAAATCCTATTCAGAATGCTGCTACTGTAGTGATGTCAATTTCCATTGAGTGCTAAAACCTGTGACCTTGTAGAGCAAAAACCTATTCTTATCAATAACAAGTTGTATTCGTTAAAATCAAAATTTACTCTTTTTGAATAAGCAAAATTTATCCCCTTGCCATCGGTTTTTACAAAATAATATATTGTGACTCATTAAATAATAAAGCTTACAACAACACATTACGCATAAACAAAGAAATAAGAGCAGAGTAAAATAGATGCAATCTCAAAGGTCCAACCTATAACAGCCGGACATGCTTTGGAGGCTGGCCGGACAGATTGCACATTGAAGCTAAATATCTGTGAGATAAAAAATCTATTGGGAGTCACGTTGTCTGGTCAAATTCCTTGATTTCCCACATATTGGCAGCGACCGTTTTAGCCATTTGTTTTATTTCTCACTATCTCTCACGCTATCTTGATTTTTCCGCTTACGAAGGAACATTCGTACAGGCGACGGGAACATTTTCGGAAAACACACAAAAAAATCACAAAACATGACTTTAGAAAGGTTTTTACCGTATATATATATATATATTTACCATATATATATATATATATATATATATATATATATATATATATATATATATACAGTAGCGGCCATAATATACGGAACGGAACCAACAAAGACATAAATATGTGTATTACATAAAAAGTAAGGCATGATTAGCAATGGAATTTTTAGCGAATAAAGATTAGGGTGTAATGCATAAATATTATACAAACTTACAAAAATTTACATAATAGTTTTTTTTTAAATAAAAATTAAATGGAACAAAGGAAATAAGCTACTGGACAAAAGTTAAGGATCGATGTTAATAATTTCCATAAACTTTTAATTTGCATATATATATATATATATATATATATATATATATATATATATATATATATATATTCCTGTTAAGTACATATGAGGATAGATAAAAATATATGTACATTTCAATTACCCCCTACCACTGATACATTTCTAATACCATTGGTTTTCTTCTTCTTTTTTTTCTTCTTCTTCTTCTTCTTCTTCTTCTTCTTCTTCTTCTTCTTCTTCTTCTTCTTCTTCTTCTTCTAATCAGATTTAAAAAAAATAATGTAGCGTTCATTAGTTTTTAAAAAAATAAAGCCTTTGGAGGTCAACAGATTAAACTCGCCTGAGGATACTGTGAGGTTGAAACCAAGGTAACGGATTCAACAGATCTCTTAATTTTTTAATATATATATATTTATATATATATATATATATATATATATATATATATATATATGTATGTAAAATTTTAAGCCTTATTATAATGAAAATTTCTTATTTGAAATAGACGCCCCATTTTTATTTTTTATTTACTTATTTATTAAACAGTGTGTATTACATCTACTAAAGAAAAATGTGCGTCTCGACAGTAATCAAACGTTTCTCGCCTTTTCATTTAGGGAAATCTCTCCTATAGCTGAAGCCTGCAGTTACTAATTTAGCCAATCGGCATCAGCAAGCTGATCTCCTGTGCCCAGTTTGGTAATGCCACACTTCGGATGTAGGAGTGATTTCCCTGATGGAAAAAGGATACCGGTTCGATTCAAAATGGCAAAACACATAGTATCCATCTAATAAAAGCATCGCGGAGTTCACAATATATTTATGAACCACTCAGCCTTGACTGCGCATCGAATTTTTCTGATGGTTTTCTATTCATCGAGTAAAAGTAGAAATCTTCTGTATCTTCCATTTGAAAAGTCGAACACTGCATGCAGCCAGGTTTTTAATAAATTTCTTGGTCATATAATGGTCACTTACAAAGAATTTACTAATGTCTAATATGTTTTTTAATAATCCGCATTTTGATAATTCTTGCCTTTTCATCAGTGCTCAAAACTGTTTTTCCATCTACGCTACACAAACAATGGGATGGATCTTATGAAGCAATACGACTAAAATGGCTGCCATTTGCTTACTGTGGCACACAGTCATGTGTTATTTAACTTGAATGCTCATGTCAGAGTTGTCAAACATTCGAGTGAATTAAGTTCAAATGCATGCAGTCATTAAGAATATATTTGAAAAATGAAAGGTCTTTCTTAAAGAGTCTGAACGCTCTATATATATGTGTAAAATAGACAAAGAAATTAGACAGGATATACAGCCAAATGTAAGCAAACAATATTGATGAGACAGATAGGTAAGAGGGAAGCTACATGAAAAGAGCGAATTCTTCGTCTACATACGTGTAACATGGTATGTGTAATTTCCCGTGGGGTGGTTGTATGGGCTTCTGTGTGCGTGTATGCGTGTTATAAGAATAATTTATCATGTTGGACGCAATAAATAAAATTCAGTAATATATGTAATGGGAGGGTAAAACATTTTTCTAACACATAATTGTATGGCAAAATCACTTCAATAGTTCTTATGTTTGAACAATATAAAATTAACTATCTATCTGTTGATTACTCCAGTTGAATTTGTTGCTAGACAATATAGTAAGTAGCTATCAATCTGTCTGTATATATACTTATTTTAACTATTAGATTAATAGAGTAATCTATCTCAATCAAAATATTAAAAAAAACAAACACTTAAAAGCGCTGTTTAAAATTTAGATTTGATCGAATAGAAATGTTCTTATGTTTATCTATAATCATCACTCTCCCCCTCTCCATCATCAAACCCTCTGTTTCACGGAATCTTTATTATACGTGTGTATGTGCACGTTTAGGAATATCAGTGTGTCTGTCCTACGTAGATCTTTGCATATGCTTACTTTTTAGCTATGTATAGATTAAACTCTTAAGACAAACCTTTTTTTAAGGAAGGCCGATTTTTTTTTAATTACACACAAACCTTTCATGTACGGAACATACCCCCCTCCCCGCCGTCCACGGACGTCGGATGCAACGGATAAAGTCTGCAGACAAAATAATAATAATAAAAAAAAAACGCTATGCAAGAAAAATACAAACTTTCAAATCGTCAGCGATGTATTTCAAAATTTGCGCGCTTAGCAGAACGAGTCATATTAGTTCTCAAAGTGACCACTTGGCAGCGGTGGCTGGCCTTTCAATTGTAAACAAAGACGGGTGTAAAGTATATAAAGTACGATAGATTAGGGGGTGCGTCAGAATGTATCTGTGAGAAATCTATTATTTTTATAATTTTGATTAATATATATATATATATATATATATATATATATATATATATATATATATATATATATATATATATATGTTTATAGTATTTACATTATGATCATAACTACAGGTAGTTTCTATAGTGGATTAATAACTCAAAAATAATACCTTCCCATCTACGGAAAATCGAAAAGACAAATGACAACTGACTGAAATTAATCTTGTTTTAATCATTTTACCCGAGGCAGGGCAATAAAGCCACTAAAATGCCAGGGGTTGCTGAGTGTGAAATCTCAAAGCAGATAGGTATATGTCATCAACATCCTTATATTTATCGCTGAAAACAACAAAATCTGAACATGTTCACCAGGCAGAAATCAATATTAGTTAGATTAAATACTTAATTAAAATGGCAGCTTTCATCATGAAAATCAGATTCAGTAAATGAAATAAAAACCTTACGTTTTTAAAAGGGCTTTCATTTTAAGACAAATAACGTAATGTAAGGTAGTTTTTAAATTTCAAGGTGACGATTTGGAATGGACTGGTGTATTTTATTCTAGTACTTATTAATTTTCCCAGGCAGGAATATTTGTCGAAAAGCTAGGTGCGACCTCGATTTGGACAAGGTTAGAGCATTTGTTTTTGATTTCCTTTCTGTCGGATATGTTAGCCGAATATACTTTGTGTTTGGAGCAATGACTCTGAATGAAATGGTCTAAAATCAAAACTTAGGCTTTGGTTCTAAGCTATTTTGGCGAATGAACAGTTTGATGTGTGTGGAGAATTATGCATAAATTCAGCTCAATTTTGAGGTTACAGACATAGATAAGCTCAGACGCCAGACAGACGGGTCGTCAGACACACAGGCACTTGCACATCCGCAAGAGGAAGGGACTCCATATTCATTTGAATTTCTGATTGAATCTTGCTTAGCACATAGATTGAGATTCCAAGTCGCCGCCTCCTAATCTTTTTGTGTTAATAGATGCTAAATATATTTTATTCTAAATTATTTTATTTACCTTCGTCTGTATTTAACCAAAACTGGCTTTATTATTTCTTCGGTGAGAGCTTATTTCTAGTCAATTTAGTGGTCAATTAAAAGTTTAGCATGGATTATTGACTAAAAGAAGAAAGAATACTTTAGAACCAAGATTGGACGATCGACGACTGATACTTGTACCGATACCAAAACAGTTTGGAAGCTGTATAACTTCTTACCCAATAGCCGTGCGAGGATTGAGATATCGGAACAAGCGGGGTTCAAACTGAGCGTTGACAGAAAGCGAGACTAGAACAACAGGCCCTAGTGTACAAAAAAAAAAAAAAAAGAAGAGGGGGTAGTAATGTTTCGTTAGAAACACTTGATTACAAATAGGCACTAAAAATTTATAAACAAAAAAGTTGACACATATCTTCTGACTTATCACTGAAAACATTATTTTCTCAAAATAAATTTGGGAAACAATTATTTCAAGGAGGTGCTTTATCCTTCCGAATACCATATAACGGATTTCGAATCGCCAGATAAATTTTACGGCTAACATTTTTGGATTCATTTTCACAGTTTCAAATTTTCAGAGAAATTAATTGATTTTTGATAATAATCAGTATGAAACCTATGATGAAATCTAATTGTTGATATTATTTTTTTTTATTATGGGAACGATCATGGATCTTCGAAATTCCTATCGCTTGTTGCTCTAAACAATTTTTGTTTCTTATCTCGCACAGACCACGTGTTGTCATATATTAGGTTGGTGCAAAAATAATGACGTAATAATGTCGTTTTTTGACGTATTTTTTAACGTCAAAAAACGACATTATTACGTCATTATTTTTGCACCAACCTAATATTTACACACGCGCATTAGTTAAATACCGCGGCTCTTTCCTTTGACCCTCTTGCTTTCAATATGTCCTCTGCAGGTGACGTTTTCGAAAACCAATTTACTCATGTATCCCCAAAAATTCAGCTTCTTATTCTGAGTGTCCGTTTTGTTTCTATTTATCGTACAAATTCCTCGTTACTCAGATGCACTATACTTGGTTTTCTCAGCTTTCTTTTGTAGAAAAACATACGAACAGATTACATTATTATTTCTGTTTTCAAGCAAATTGAAATTTATACTAATTCATCAAACCAGCTGAAATTTTCGCCTTGCTGTTTAATGAATAATGTTTTCGACTAAAATAATTTAGTTTTCCTACGTTGCATCATCAAACACTGCAAAGTGACCGGATCCCAAAAGATTTAAACCTTTGACATCTGTCCGCTGATTTATAATCCCAACCGCCTACTCAGCATGTTCACCTTTTACGCTAAACGAATCTCAAATTGCGGTGTTTATACAGAGGCAAAGCGATACATTTCCCTTAACTATCAAAGTGATACATTTCTCTTATCAGAAAGCACGTTAGACGCGATGCCCACATTAACTCTTAGCATTTGCAACATTGCATACCTCTAATTTCATTTGTCCATTAATGCTTGAGATTGACGCGTATGAAACAGCTTTGAACGTGACCCTCTCTCAGGACTGATGCCCATTAGCCTTCCACTCTAAACCACTATCTGCCGCTGTAAGGAAACAGTCGGTAATTGCACACGGAGCAGTTGCCATTATTGATCGTATTTTAAAATGGTGTAGCATCCTGTTCCAAAATTTACATTCCTAAAAAAACGCTTTCAGTTTCATTTTAATTTTAAACAAAATTTAAATTTAAGATTAAAACTGAAAAAAAAAAAAACGTCTGTTTGAATTTTGAAATTCTCAAATTTCGATTAAATTTTAATTCGCTTGCATTGCGCAACAGAGCAGTTTATACTTTTTTTCATGTTGTATCTTTGAGTGCTATCAGCTTAAAGAAATTATATAATCAACCTTGTCACGCTGGTGTAAGAAGACTAATGAATAAAAATAAGTCAAAATATACATATTTTGCTCATTGAAATACGAAGTATAATTAAGAACTGACCTCTAACAAGAAGCAAAAGTAAAAGATAAGAGTTAATTCACTTTAAACTATCACGAGAAAGAGTAACAATACTGACTATATTCATTTACTAAATACACGTTTATTTTGCTATGTGGATAAATTTACTCGCTTTCAGTTTGCCTCTTCCTTAAATCCCAGCTGGTACAGTGATTAAACGTCTGAAATCGTTTTTCACTATATTTTGTCTTCTCGCGTTTATTGCATTTTCTCACAAAGAAAACGGGTTCAATATCGATGAAAAAAGAATTTCTCTGGTTTATAAAATTAGGTTGGTGCAAAAATAAAGACGTAATAATGTCGTTTTTGACGTATTTTTTAACGTCAAAAAACGACATTATTACGTCATTGTTTTTGCACCAACTTAATAATATAACAGCAACAGGAAGTATACCATATTCGCTACTTGTGAATAAATCATTTTCGAGAAAGAATGGAATTTTTACTGTAGTAGTTTTCGAAAATCAGTATCCGTATATTTTTATTATACATTCTTTTGCTGTACCAAACACGAAAATAAGTAAAGGAAAACAGAATATACTTCCTACAAAAGTATTAACAGTCAATATTTCTAATAATTTTACCCCAAGCAAAACGATAAAGCTATTAAGCCCCAAAGAGTTACTGAGAATGAAAAAATCCGAGAAAAATCTATATTAAAGAGAAAGGTAAAAAAAAAGAACAGGTTTCATGGAGACAGAAGATGATGATTGACATTATATTTCAATCTAGGGAAGATACAATTTGACAGTAAATCAAGAAGCCAGAATAGAATTCCAAAGGTAAATAGTGCGTGTTAACATAGAAGATTAAAATGATGAGACCTGACAATCTTGTAGCGCGTTCCAATTCTTAAAGTCGAGATATCAAAGAGGAGAGCCTGTCAGAATAGTTACCATGGCAATATTTGTCAAAAAGTTGCATGGAAGCTACACTATGGTGGTGGGTAACGGACTGTAGTAGGGATGCCAGGTCAGGACAAATAACATTTAGATTTCATCCTTGGATTTTTTTTTTGAAAATCTCTAGATACATAGCAGAAGCACCAGACTAGACGTGGCAGCAATATTCAATGCATAGACAAATAGCAGAATTATAAATATTCGGATATAGATTTGCTGATACAGTGTAACCCGGATATAAGAGAGTTGCCGGGACCGGAGAAGCCTCTTATATCCGGGTTTCTCTTATATCAGGGTTTGGTCTGTTTTGTTTAGGTAAGTGTGGCTGTAATTTGGAACCAGAGAAAATCTCTCATATACGGGTTTCTCTTATATACGGTTTTCTCTTATATACGGGTCTCTTATATCTAGGTTACACTGTAGTGTGAATTATGAGTTACTTATTTAACGAATAAGATCATTGTCTGCCTCTCATGAAATTAACAATTTAAGATTCACTTTAAAAACTGTGCATTTTTTTAATAAATTTATATATTTATTATTTCATGTGCAGTGTCCTAGGTGATTATGGCTCTCCATAAATTCCCGTCATTTGTCCAAATAATTTTATACCGTCAATAACCTTTCCAGTCTGCCATCCATTTGTTTTTTAGGTAGTTTACTAATCCTTTCCTTCTGACCTACTTGCCTTTAATATGCTCTGTGGGTGTCAAGTTCTATTTGCTCAATTATGTATAAAAATTCAAGTATTTCTTTCTAAATCTGAGAAAAAATGTCTTTTTCGTTCTCATCTCTGTTAAAGTTTATTCACATGCTATTGCCATGAATTTATAGGCATCTTTCACTAAAAAGACATTTCTGTTGCTTGAAGTCACATCTCCACCTGTTAATAGATTGTAATAGTATTAACCACCATATATTAGGTTGGTGCAAAAATAATGACGTAATAATGTCGTTTTTTGACGTTAAAAATACGTCAAAAAACGACATGATTACGTCATTATTTTTGCACCAACCTAATAGATATATGGCAGTAAATAATATCTCTATTACATAGCTCAGAAATATATAAATGTTGTTGTTGGCGTTTGAAAATAAATTTGGCAAATTATAGAATAGATATTTTACAAGTATTTTTGCTCGTGTTTCATTTGTTCTATTTTATGTTTTATATATGATATATTTTAAAACTACATTTCGCCTTCAAGATATAGTCCGTCATGACATCCGAAAGATTTCTTTTTTATTATCCGTAAAATGCGTTAACTTTTCTGTAAAGATAGTGGGATGGTTTTTTGTGTTCTCAACGCGTTTGAAAATAAACGTTTTATTTTTTTAAACTACAAATCACGCAAGACTAAGGAAACAAGTCTACCTTGCTCTGTAACTTCTGAATGGGAAAGGAAGAGATTGATTCATGTGTTTTCCAAAAGTATTAGTGCAAAAGCCAACATAACAAATTAGCTCGGAATTTGAAATAGGTTTGCTGACTCCATTTTTCGCGACGATATCCGTTATTCTAACGGCACGCCCTAAAAGTTTGAGATACAAAGAAGTCCTGTATTAAACGCATTTTACCATAGTTTACGCCAATATTTTGTGAAGATTCGTCGACTTGTTGCATGGGATGTAACTTCAGAAAGATTGTTCTCACTTTCTGTTATTAAATCTGCAAAATTGATGAAAATATGTGTTAAAATTTCTGTCTCTCTTCATAAATAAAAAGATCTGTGTCCATATTCATTCTTAAAAAGATCTGTGCCCCGCCTCATGCTTCAAATGATCTGTGTCTAAAGTCATACCTAAAAAGAAAGGTGCCTCGTTACATAATTCAAAAGAACTGTCACTTTATGGTTAAAAACATTTGTGCTTCACTTCATGCTTCAAAAGACCTGTACCTTGCTTTATGTTTCAAAAGATCTGTGCTTAGCTTCATACTTCATAAAAGCTGGCTCAGTTCATATTTAAATAAATCTGTGTTTCTCTTCATGCTTAAAAATATCTGTGCTCGATTCTTCGTTAAAAAGATCTGTCCCTCACATCATGCTTCAAAAGATCATTGTCTCACTTCGTGCTTCAAAATCTCTATGTCTTCCTCAAAAGATCTGTGTCTCGGTTCATTCTTAAAAATCTGTCTTGCGTCATGCTTAAAAGGATGTGCCTCGCTTCATGCTTAAAACGATGCGACTCGCTTCATTCTTCAAAAGATCTGGGTCATGTTTAATTCTTAAAAAAAGATCTGTGCCTCGCGTCAAGCTTCAAAATATCTGTCTTGCTTTGTGCTTAAAAATGATCTGTGTCTCGGTTTATTCATAAAAGATATGTACCTCGCTTCATGCTTGAAAAGATCTGTGTCTCACTCCATGCTTTAAAATATATGTACTTCACTTTTTCCTTTAAAAAGATCTGTCCCCACTTCATTCTTCATCTGATACAGGAATGAATCACTTGATTCTTCATTTCATTCTTTAAAAAAATGCGTTTCCATTCATGGTTAAAACGATGTGACTTAAATAGATTTGTCCCTCGCTTCATTCTTCAAAACTTCCGTGTCCAGTTCCATTCTTAAAAATGATCTGTGCCTCGCTTCAGGCTTCAAAATATCTGTGTCTAGCTTTTATGCTTAATAAGATATGTGTTTCGGCTCATTCTTAAAATATCTGCGCGTTGATTCATGTTTCAAAAGATATGTGTCTCGCTTCATGCTTCACAAAATCTGTCCCTTGATTCATGATTAAAAAGACCTGTCTCTCGCTTCATGATTCAAAATATCTGTGCCTCGCTTCTTGCTTAAAACGTTGTTTCGCTTCATGCTTAAAAAGGACTAGGTCTAGCTTCATCTGTTTTGCTTCATGCTTTAAAATATCTGTTTCGTTTCTTGCTTAATATTAGGTTGGTGCAAAAAATAATGATGTAATAATGTCGTTTTTTGACGTATAACGTCAAAAAACGACATTATTACGTCATTATTTTTGCACCAACCTGATATCTGTCCTTATTTTTATGTTTCAAAAGATCATTGCCTCACTTAATACTTCAAATGATGTGTCGCTCTTCATGCTTAAACAGATCTATGCTTCAATTCCTTCTTCGAACGTTCTGCGCCTCGTTTCATGTTTCAGATCTATGTCACGCTTCATTCTTCAAAAGACCTGTGCCTTGATTCCGTTTTAAAAAGATCTGTATCTCGCTTCACGCATAAAGATCTGTGTTTCGCTTCATTTATAAAAAAATCTGTTTCGTTTTATACTTGAAACCATCCGTGTTTGTCTTCATGCTTTAAAAGATATGTACCTGGTTTCTCGCTTGAAATGATCTGTGCCTCGCGTCATGCTTAAAAAAGATATGTGCCTCGCTTCACGATTAAAGAGATCTTTGTCTTGCTTCGTGCTTAAAACCAGCCGTCTCTCGCTTTATGGTTAATGTAAACTCAACTGAGCTTTGCAATGATTATAAGTTAATATAAAAATGTTTTTAATGAACATGCAATCTCATGAAACCTAAAAAATAATTTCAGTTCTGTACCAGTAAAAAAAAGAATTGGAAGAATATAATTTAAGGATTTTTGGCATGCTATATCTGCTGCCTCTTCACAAACCTGTTTTTTTCTCGAAATCAGGAAACATTCCTGAAAATTAACTAATTCGTTCGAGTTTGATATCTTGCCATACAGTTTTAACAAGACCAGAATAGATTGTCCAGACGATGCTTATCACATTTTACAGTAACCATCAAAACAACGATTATCTTCGTCCTTGTAAGAAAAATAAAAAAGAAGATATGTGATAAATTATATCTTTACTAAAATTGGTGTTAAGATTAATAGGTCGACCGTAAGCGTTTCTGGCCAATACAATTAATATTTTTTTTTAAATTATTTTGTTGTATATCATTAGTTTTACTGACATAAAAATTATAAATTCACCATCAATTTTAACAATGCAGATATCTTAATATAATCAAGTGACATTTTGGCAGACAGGCATTTGTTAAAACTGAAAAAAAAAATTATTTTCTTTTATTTTGTAAATACAACCAGTATAAATATACTGGCTTATGAAATGAATACAAAACAATGAATAACACCCATCCTCCATATTCCATTTAGGAAGAAGTAAGTTCCACTCGGTAAGATTCTTGAATCATTGCCAACTTGACCACTTCAAAATTATAGTTCGCAATTATCTTTCGTGCATATCCTCATGAACTTCACTTACTTTCGCTCATATAACATTGGACCCGCTAGCTTGTGGGGTTATTTGACTTTGTATTAGATAACCATTAGTATAAAAAATATACGCTTATATACACAAGGTATATCGAAAATAATTGTACAAAATTTGGGAGTGGGTTCTTCACACAAAAACAACGACAAAAGTCCATACGAACATTGTTATGGGGTCCACCCCTCTTTCATATAAGTGGACTCTACCAAGTGTACTTGGACTGCTGCCGTTAAATACACAGAGTTACAGTTAGTGAGGGTAGTCGGTCGTCGGCAGTCGGATAGTGAGAGGATATACGGAGAGTGACAGAATATACAAACGGAGATAGTGTGAGGTAACCTTATGTATAAGTCAGTTACAAGCACGTAGACTCTAAGGAAGTCCTACTTCTAGACTGTATATATCTATCTGTATTTGCTACTAACCACGTTCCTGGACTTACTAACAGTATTACTCTTTGTATGATTGTGTAAATACATTTTATTTCTTATATTTAATTATTGCGTTTGTCATTCCTTGGAGACCGAATTCATCTCAGAATCCACAACAAACATATGTCAGCAAATCCTTTATTTTGGAGTTATTAAGTGTTAAGAAAGTTTAAGGTACATGGCACTGTGTTGCGATGTAGACTAACTTACATTTGACCTTCATGCACATTTGCAAATAGTCTGTTTTCAACATTTAACGTGTGTGGTAGTGAGTAAACTGAGAAGTGTTCCATTTAACAATGACACGATATTCATATCGTGAGGAGGCGGATAAAATTTTACACACAACCGCGCGAATAGTAATGGACGTGAAGCTGCACGGCTGTATCAGATTGCGTTTTTAGACCGAAGGCAGCCGATTCATCCAACCTTTGCTGCTATTTATGGTTGCGTTGCTGAGGCGGGATCCGTGGCACAACAAACTATGCTAACAAATATTTGGGAATGTATCTTAGATTGTACATTTAACCGTGTCTACTGTAAACTTTAAACTTAATAACTCAAAAACGAAGGATTTGCGCACATATGTTTATATTGACATTTGTCCTTTGTGAGGTACCTGCACTCTAATTTTGTAAAAGTATTTTTGATACAACATATATATATATATATATATATATATATATATATATATATATATATGAATTAATTGTTTAATCTGATATTTCTTATCAGTGTAAATGTTATTTTATTGAGTACATATATTTCACTTGCTATTCCTGATTTTTTATTTTCAACAGAAAAATTACTAATTACTCAATCGAGAAATGTGAGTGAATTTATTTTTCTTTGGTAGGATCTAACGATCAAACGATCAAGTCAAGTTGTTATTGATTTATCTCTTAAAAAATGCAGGGATAGGAACTTAAACATATATATATATATATATATATATATATATATATATATATATATATATATATACACGTTTCATTATATAATATAGACAAGTGTTGACTATTTATTTTATGTAAATTTTTTTCGTAACGTCTGATAAGTTTAATAACATTATCGTTGAACGAAGAAAGAAATTCACAACATTGATCCATATTTTTTTTAATACAATCTAAGATTTCGGCTTACATAAGCCATTATCAAAGATGTCAATTACAACATATTAAACAATATACAGTGATGATAGTCTGTCATTGTTTACATAGATGATTTCTAACCAACGATAAACACGTGCATATTAGACGTTAGAAGCGAAAATCGCACTGCATCTCATGACGTCACACATGACCACGCGAGAGTGAATTGGAGAAGTATGAAGTATGGGAAGAACTTGGTATAAAACAATGGCTTCTGTTACCAATTATAGACATTTAAGAATATTTGTAGAGATGCCATAATTGATTTTTTTTTGGTTTGTTTCAACTGTTTGATTTATAATGCTTCAAGGATTTTTAGTTTTTGTCTATTGTTTTCATGTCGAAGTATAATTGCGTTTTCGACAAGTATTTTACGGAATGGTGTGTGCGGGCAGGCATGTTGTTTTAAATGCCTATATATATATATATATATATATATATATATATATATATATATATATATATATATATATATATAGTAAAGGTAATAAATCCGTTGGTATATAATCCAAGTGGATCCTAGTAATATAAAATATTAAAACTAATCCACAAGAAGAGTTCAATGTATTTATTATACATAGCAAATAAATAGTAGTAAACAATGAAATAAAAAAAATAACTCGTATGGGGTATAGACCTATTTCAACCGACGAAAACTTATTTTATTTAATGTTTATAATTAAAAAGAAACCAAAAAAAACTTAAACTATATAGATAAAGAGATGTAAGTGATAAAGGAAATAATTCTTAGAACAGGGAAAAATTAGAAGATATAATAAATATGGTGTAACCATTAGAATTAGCTATACATTCAAAATTTGAAAAGTTAGAGAAATATAGTAGCTATTAGGTTGGTGCAAAAATAATGACGTAATAATGTCGTTTTTTGACGTATTTTTTAACGTCAAAAACGACATTATTACGTCATTATTTTTGCACCAACCTAATAATAAAGTCAAATCTATATTTATGGAAATTTCAATCTATATTTAGGTCGACATTTTAAAACTAATTCATTCCTTTGATTCAATAGTTTACTTTCATTACTGTATTTTATTATTCTAATTTTTTTTCTTGTAAGCATAACTTACACCTATCTCTAAGAATATTAGAAGTCTCTGCGGAACCTATAATCTTCCAATCTATCTTTGGTTTCAGACAATGAAAATCACTTCAATTCCGCAAATATTTTGAAAGAGCTGTCTGGTGTTTTAATTTCGGGTAGGTAAAAGAGTGCCTATGGGTATAAAAACTCTGTTTACATTTCTCGGCGGAAACTTCAATGTAAACATTATAATTTTCCATATTTTTGGTGGGTGGGAGATGGTTGCTTGATACATAAGCCTAGTAGATCTGCATTTGCCCTCAATTGGATAACTTTCTTTATATCTACAATTAGAGGACGAGTTTTGTTGTTTATCCCATAGAAATTACATAAAATATAGTTATTATGAGACTTGATAATATTTACATGTTATTGGTACATGATTTTAATCGTGTTCCTATTGAAGAACTTAACTTTAGAAAATACTGTCAGATATTAATATTTCACAGTTTGCAGAAGTGGGGCTTTGAACGATATAATTTTTCATTTTCTATTCTTGTGTCTACATTTCACTTTAGATATTTCACTGTTACTTATGGGAGTTAGATAAGATAATTTATTTTTAAAACCACTTGTATGGAGAGCATTTTCATACAATTCTTTATTTTTATTAAAGATGTTTATGTTGGACGATAACCAACTAATCCTAGTGCCGACAATGGTGGCTATCTGTCTCACAATATCATTGGAGTGGCTAGAGTTAACATTAATATAGGTGCGGGTTTCATTGTCTTTATGGTATGGCTTGAACCATTTATTATTGTGGTTAAGATAGATAATCAACTATTTTAAGGTCAGAAGAATTATCACTCCTAAACCATAGTAATTTAAAGGCCCTAATGAATTTTTGTATCTTCATTGTTTTATGGACTATTATTATTACGGATGAAAATGAGCCCAGCATCTCTATATAGGTCAATTTATTTAGAATATACAAATCTACTAAGCGTATCTAAAATATAAAAAAAGATACTAAATCAGAAAGCTGGGCTGAATCATATGCCCCCATAGGGACATCAAAATCGTCATTAAGGCACTTAGTCCAGGTGGAATTGTTAAGAGATAACAGTGATTCCCTAGCTGTTAAGATGATATTAGTCTCGTCATATAGTTTTTTTCTATTCAATACAACCAAGAGATTCCTGGAGATGGCGGAATAGAAATCTATGATATCAAATTTAATAAATGTAGCTCTTTATCAACCATATTGACGAATCATATGACGAACCCTTCCATATATTAGTAAAGGTTGTAAGTAGTAATTTATCGGTTATGTTTTTATTATAGTTTTTGAGATTAGACCTAATTCTGTTTTAGTTGGATTTATTAATCTAGACTGTATGTTATTAGCGAGGTTAGGATTAGCTAAAATTTATTCATCTTTGGATCTTCCCCACACTATCAGCAATATTTAAATTATTTGCGAAATTTGTACTCTTATTATCGATCTCAGAGATTCTACTGTTATATCTATCAAGCTGATACGTTTCTGTTATTTTGTTAGTGATAATTTTATTGTAGTGTGAGAGGTTACATTTATATATGTTTTTGGATTTGTCAGCTCTAACCAAAATGTCTTCGGAGTTTTTAATAATTTTTATGTACTTGTTTAACTATTCTTGAAATTGTTTGGGCAGCTTACTGAATTTATTTTTTTTTTTAGGTTGAACAAATCTCGTTCAAAAGGATCCAGGAATTTGAAGGAAAGTCTAGTTTTTTGGGTCATTAGATTGTAGGTTTCGTATTTGTGATCTGATGTTTCGGAAGGGTGGAGATAGAAATGCGCTTTCCATCGTAATCTCTTCACAAATCAATAATTTTATCTTTGAGAGACAGATTAAATGAGTGCAGAGAAGGTTATGCGATGTTTTTAAGAGAGTATTCCGAACAGAACTAATCTATGACGGTAGGTTGCAGAGGTAGTTAGAATTTCCAGATGAATTAATTCCGAGAGTGCTCAACTAATCGTTATAAGATTTTGTTAAGGCCACTGTCCGTTTTATTCAGATATGTATATTTGTCATGATAATAATAATATTATATTATATTATATTATATTTATTTGTTATAATATTGATATATATATATATATATATATATATATATATATATATATATATATATATATATATATATATATATATATATTTATCTGTTGGATTTTGTTAAGGTCACTGTCAGTTTCATTCAGATATGGATTTATTTATTCATTGCAGACTTTGTATTTGTCCGGAGTGGTATATATATATATATATATATATATATATATATGTGTGTGTGTGTGTGTGTGTGTGTGTGTGTGTGTGTAAATTCATGAACCATTCATACAAAAAACAAATACAGAGGTAAATGATTTAATTGGCGAGAATCTATCGTCGCAAACAATTCAAATAAGATACATAAACCCCGAACCTGTACATGAATGATATGATCCTCGTTTATATAAATATATATATATCTTTATGTATATATACATATGTGTGTGTGTGTGAAATAGGTTAAAGATTCCAAGCAAAATTTGAAAGCCATATGACAAATGGAAAACCGCTTCACTGAAACGAGAAATATGAATATTTTACTTTGAAGCCATTCTCAAAAATTACATAAGGATTTACTTTAGAGTTACTGAAAAGGCTATATGAATCTTTTGCTTTCTAGCCATTCCGTAAACAGGATTACGATCTAACTTAAATTAAATGCAGGAGAATTGGGAATACGTATAAATAAATTTCAACAAGAATTTGAGGATTGTAAAGAGAGGAAGCTTTTTTTAAAAGTCATTCATTTTCATTGTTAACTTTCATCAAGATAAAATGTCAGCTTAGCGAAAAAAGTGCTAATGATTTATTGAATTAGGATGCACACGAATCCACACATTCTTTCTTTCGTTTTTTTTTTATGTAGCCTATATATATATATATATATATATATATATATATATATATATATATGAAGTTTAACCCGGATATAAGAGAGTTGTCGGGACCGAAGAAGGTCTCTTATATCCTGGTTTCTCTTATATACGGGTTACACTGTATATATGTATATATATATATATATATATATATATATATATATATATATATATATATATATATATTAAGACATTTTTATGTTTATACATTCTTTATACAGTATTAAACAACATTACCTGGGCTGAATGTCCGAGAAATTTTCACAGAAAATATTCGTCCTCCGACAGGATGAATTAATTCGACCATCCTGTCGGAGAACGAATATTTTCTGTGAAAATTTCTCGAACATTCAGCCCAGGAAATATTGTTTAATACTGTTTATTATAAACAGAGTATTTACTTAAATATTTGTATCTATAAAAAAAAGAATGGATAAACATAAAAATGTCTTAAAATAATTGTCGTACTTTGTCCATTCTATATATATATATATATATATATATATATATATATATATATATATATATATATAATTCTTCTTATAAAAGGCACAAACGCTAAAACTTCGTAATTTATTTCATTAGCGGGATAAAAAAAGGCCCCGATTCATCAGACCCTCAAATACAAAAGCAATCAGAAAATATTTCTCCAGGTTTAAATAACAAAGTTAATGTAAAAGTGCATACGTGAAAGTGGGGAAAAAATTGGAAAGAAAGACGCGTAAGTAAGAGAGAGAGAGAGAGAGAGAGAGAGAGAGAGAGAGAGAGAGAGAGAGAAAGCGAGAGAGAGAGAGAGAAAGAGAGAGAGAGAAAGACAGAGAGAGAGAGAAAGAGAGAGAGAGAAAGAGAGAGAGAGAGAGAAAGCGAGAGAGAGAGAGAGAGAGAAAGCGAGAGAGAGAGAGAGAGAGAGAAATAAAGACATAGAAATAAAGGCAGGAAAAAAGAGTATGTGAGATTGTCGAACGGAAGATGATGAAATAATTCAGAGAGAGGATGTAATAGGTAAAAAAAATTTAAAAACTTAGATTGAGACGAATAGAAGTTATTTTCAGTTGAAACAACTGACTTAAATTTAAAATACAGATTACGACAATAATGGATACAACAATTTTGACAATTAAAGACAAATTAAGAGAAAAAGAAAAGAACGAAGAAAGGAAAGACAGGGGGAATCAATGAAAGATGGTTATGTGTGTAATGCAAATATTTTGTCTGGCCTTGCGATTATAACACTTATGAATGCATTAAAAATAGGAAGATAAGGAAAAGAAGCCATTAATGTTAAAGATAATCTCTAGTTAAAAATCTTCTGAGAAATCATGTAATTTTCTCGAAAAGCTTTCAAATTTAACAGAAGATATAATGCAGTTAATAATGCGTATAATAAACACACACACTCGCAAACACACACACATATATATATACCTGTATCTATCTATCTATCTATCTATCTATCATATATATATATATATATATATATATATATATATATATATACACACAGTGTAACCCGGATATAAGAGACTCGGATATAAGAGAAACCCGTATATAAGAGAGATTTTATTTGGTTCCAAATTAGAGCCAAACTTACCGAAAGAAAATAGACCAAACCCGGATATAAGAGAAACCCGGATATAAGATACTTCTTCTCCGATTCCGACAACTCTCTTATATCTGGGTTACACTGTATATTATTTTAGCACATACGCACATATTCCTTTTGTTTATTATTAGATGTGGGCCTAGAAATATATATATATATATATATATATATATATATATATATATATATATATATATATATATATATAATTCGTGTGTATGATTCTCTTTTCTTTAATTCAGTAAATTACAGTATCACTTAATGGATAGTGAAGTCAAGCTTGTTTGTATATTTTTATATTCAAAATATATTCCTTTACCTGCATACTAAAATAAGCATAAATCTGCTTAGACGGAACGTATTCGCTGAAATATTGCATAAGAACAAGTATAAATGGCGTCTGCCCACAAACATAAATACATCTTCCAACACAATAATGAGCATATTTACATGTACAAAAAATATATATATATATATATATTAAAAATCATATACCTACGAGCAAGGTAATAAATTCGTCTGACTAAAAGGAAATTTTCCGAGCAATGATATTCATTATCATGGCGATGAAGCTCTAGTAATGATATTTCTCTCCATAAATATAATAAGTTATCAAACAACTTCCTGTTCTGCTTCTTACTTAATATTCCAAGTATATCGAGAATTATGAAAAGATAAATATTAACAGAAGCACATCTCAGCGCCTGCATATTATGTCCGATAGTTCAAAAATAATTTATAAAAGATTCGATATTGTTTTCTTCTATGTGCTGAGTTTCTTCCATTACGCTCGAGATGATGAAACTCCACAATTTTCTTTTCTTTTGTAGCTCTTAAAAACGTTTCTCTTTTGCCATCTTCAAACTCTGTTCCACCGCCACTTCACTCAAGCTAGCCAAACCGTGCGTTGATTTCATCTGGCTCAATTAATTTCAATCTACCCAGTGAGTATGAAATTTTGTAAGCCATCTATTCTCATTAAGTACCCCAGAAATTTCAACTGTCTCTTTCTTTCAAGTGTCCTTTTTGTCACCATTGTTTCTAGAATTTCGTCGTTGCTCACATGTTCGATCCATGGTATTTTCAGCATCTTTCTGTAAAACGAAATCGCTGTTGCCTCAAGTCCCTTCTTCATCCGTGAGGGGATTGTCCAGCGTTTTCAATGCCACAGAGGAGAATTGATACTATATAACAGTTCTTTTCTTTGTTTATAACGAGATTTTTCTGTTTCTAAATACGTTGCTCAGATTTTAGAAGGTGTTTTAATGCGTCTTCGGATTACCGTATCGCACTTTCCGTCGTCTATTAATTGGCATCCCAGCTATCTGAAATGTTGCACCTGCTTGATATTTGTATTCCCAATCAGTATTTTACATAGTTTTCTATAACTAGATGTCAGAACAGGAATTTAGAAGGACGATGAAAAGACATTTCCGCTAGGAACACGGCACACAAACACAGACACACACACACACATATGGTGTATCAAAAATACTTTTACAAACTTTGGGACCGATTCCTCACACCAAAACAAGGAGAGAAATCCAAATAAACGTATGTTGCAAATCCTTCGTTTTTAACTTTAAGTATGTTTACGTTAGATGGCTGTGTTGGCATGTAGACTAGGTTACATTTGTCATTCGGGTATATTTGTGGCTAGTCTGTCTTCAACGTTTCAATATATATATATATATATATATATATATATATATATATATATATATATATATATACATCTATATATGTGATAGAATAAAGCATAAAGGAATAAATAAGATTCGTTAAATTTATAAATGATCCCTATTTTCCCTTATTCTATCATTCCGTCAGTTTAATCCTTATATATACACACATACATACACACACACGCGTATATATATATATATATATATATATATATATATATATATATATATATATACAAATGCCCCTTAAGGAACTGTGTTCCTGATCAAACCGAACTCAAATAATTATATCGGTCACACAACTACATGCCTATCCAGACGCCTTACGTTACACCTATCTGACCATAGCTCTTTTTGAAGCCATTTAAACACACAGACACAAACTTAACAGAATCCATTCGAAACATACTAGTAGAAAACACAAACATAATATCCTCATCCACCTGTAAAAAAAGATTCAAAATAATGGAAGCCCTAATAATAAAAAAGAAAAAAAGCCAACTCTTAATAATGTTATCTACGAACAAAACCAGAATATGCTAACCGCGTTCGGAAAATAAAAACATCTCTATAACACACTAAAAACATACGCATAACGCACACACTCAAATGAAATGAAAAAATAAAATCATCCTTGATAATGGCTAAAAGTATAGCCGAAACCGCACGGAACTATAGAATATTTGAATATTTTCTACACGCTCGGTGTCCCGAAAAACGAAAGCACTTGTCCGAACAATAGAAAAATTAAATAAAAAAGCTTAACCGTAGTACCTTGTCTGTCATTTTTAATGACACACGCACACATATGTGAGTTATTATTGCTGGAATTAAATATGTTCAGAGGGATATATAAACGTAAATATAGGCTGTACATAATGGGATTTGCTGAAGTTGAAGGATTTTTTTAAAAATTTGAATCATATTTTGACTTTTAATTAAAAATTTTCGCTTGAAAAAAATTCTGCAAAATTTTTAAAAATAATTTTAAAATTCAAAAACTGAAAATTTAGCGTTTTAGCACTTTCAACGTTTCCCCTCAGTGCCTAATTACAAGTTACCTTTATATCATTCCCTATCCTACCGGGGTATATATTTCCATCAATAAGAACATTGTTTTAGTCCAATGAAAGAGATATATACAAATATTGCAGTGTTGTCAGGCAAATGAATTCTGTGTAACGTTTTTCGGCCGCCAAATGGATTACCATTTGGCGGCCGAAACACGTTACACAGAATTCATTTGCCTGACAACACTGCAATATTTGTATATATCTCTTTCTCTCATATTGCTATTTCTATGTGCCATATATCTCCAGGACGTTGGCGATCATGACTCTCCACCATTACCTGACCTTTGTAGCTCTTATCAAATATTGCCTTGTTACTATTTTTCTCTGTTCTACCATCCATTTACACAATCTCGTTAGGAAGTTTATGCAAGATTTTCCTCTGTTCATCTTGCCTTCAATATGTACTGTGAGTGTCAAATTTTCCAACCCCTCTTTCCTCAATACATACACTAAAAATTTCAACTATTTATTTCTGATAAGTATAAGTGCCCTTTTTTTCCATTTTCGCTAAAAGTTTGTAGTTTTTCACGTTTTCAGTCCATAGTATTCTCAGCATCCTTCTGTAGAACCACATTCTGTTGCCTCGGTTCATTTCTTCATTTGTGATATGACGGTCTGGCATTCGCATCCATATATAAGAACCAATATTGCATAGTCCGATGAAATCGTTTTAGAGGTCGAAACACGTTACACAGAATTCATTTGCCTAACAAAGTTGCGATATTTATATATGTCATGTTCTCTCATATTGCTAATTCTATGTGCCAATATATCTCCAGGACGTTGGCAATCATGACCCCTTACAATTACCTGACCTTTGTAGCTCTGAGCAAATATTGCCTTGTGAGTGTCAAATTTTCTAAGCTCTCTTTCCTCAATACATACACTAAAATTTCAACTATTTATTTCTGTTAAGTATAAGTGGCCCTTTTGTTTTTTCCATTTTCACTAAAGGTTTGCCGTTGTTCACTTTTTTCAGTCCATAGTATTCTCAGCATCCTTCTGTAGAACCCCATTTCTGTTGCCTCAGTTCATTTCTTCACCTGTGATGTGATGATCCAGCATTCGCATCCATTTACAAGGACCAATATTACATAAGACATCGATACTTGTTATTAACTTATTTGAACGAAATACGCTGGATACTCTAGCACACTCCAAAATATGCAAAGAAATGAAATATAAACATATCTTGCTATGAATATCCCTCTTAATCTGCATCATCATCGATGTGTATGCATAGATCAAACATTTTACTGAGACATACATGTACTATAAAAACATTATCTCATGTCTATGTGTATGCATACACAGAAATCGATTGGATGAGCTAATGCAATTTCCTTCCTTTACGATGAGTGATTTACACTTAAAACCCCGTGCAAATACAAAAAAAAAAAAAAAAAAAGAAGAAAAAGAACGCTCTTCAGTGTAGCCATAAAATATGGAATTCACTGAAACGTTGGCCATCGAAGAAACAAATCCACACCCTAACCCCCGGCTATCACATGAAACTTCAGATAGCTTTTTCCTGTAAAGGGACATCTCTCGAAATGGGATTTCACTGCGATACACTTAAGACCCAAATCAATAGCCAGTCACTTCTAATGGGCTTTTTCCATAAACAAATCTTTTGCCTCTTTCTTCATATAAAGGTTTCTGCATGGAAATAAACTGACCATAACAACAAAATTCAGATGGTACGCATATAATACTGGATTATGTCTAAATTGTGTGGCGTTAATTTAATTGGATTTTCAAATAGTCAAGTACCTCACGTATTCGGTAAATAATGTTTTACTCATGAGCGGGAAGAAAACAAAAACCCAAGACCTAAAATCAAATAAAAAAAAAAAAAAAAAAAATACTTTTCGCTAAAAATTGATTATGTTCGCGAAACGATAAATTAATCAAGAAAAGAATAATAACTAATTCACAATTATTTACACTATTTACATTCGAGTTATTTTCGTAATTTTTGTTGTTGCCACACAGTTTCGACAGTTGTTCCTTCCGCTTTTATCACGCATGTGATAACACCAAATAATGGCAATGCTCCACATATGAACAGTATAAATAATGTTAACTCTTCATCCCAGAAATTATTAGGTTGGTGCAAAAATAATGACGTAATAATGTCGTTTTTTGACGTTAAAAATAGGTCAAAAAACGACATTATTACGTCATTATTTTTGCACCAACCTAATAACTCTTTCATTCCTGACTACCGCTTTACCGGTGGTAGAGAAAAATGACTTAATACCCAGCTGCCGGTTGAACGGTGGGTAAATACTTGAACAGTGTAACCCGGATATAAGAGAAACACGAATATAAGAGAGATTTTATCTGGTCCCAAATTAGAGCCACACTTACCTAAACAAAATAGACCAAACCTGGATATAAGATAAACCCGGATATAAGAGACTTCTTCTCCGTTCCCTACAACTCTCTTATATCCGGGTTACACTGTAACCATTTTTATATCTACCGTGAAGCATTACATACCATTGGGAATTTTGACTCAGGAGCTCAGGCAGAAGGGTTAAAATTGTTCAGGAACTCAGGGCTCAAAGGTTTAAGACATTAAATCACTATTCTTCTTCGTCCTTGCGTCTTGGGATATGTTTATAGAATACAAGGCCCAAGAACCCCTCCATGTAGAGGTTTACTGAATGAGGTTAGTGTATGAGTGTAAGACGAGGAGTCAAGAAGTAAACTTTATGAGGATATTTTGGAAAAATAACAGTTAACCCTAAACTCAAATATGGAAACATTTTAGCGATAGGGAAACCCTCGTCTCAGGAGTCTGTTCTACAAAGTATTGTCTCGTGGGAAGAAGCTATTCTGGTGTAACTTCATTCTCCCTAATGAAATACGTATTGAATGGGATTATTCGTCTCAGTGTAAGAGGTATGGAGGGTCTTAGATCCAAATATTAGAACTGGTAGAATTAAGGAATGTAGATCATCAGAACATTTGCCATGGAAATAGCAACCGGCTTCCTACTTAAGTCAATGTTTTCCAGCAATTTCCTTTACCCATTTTCAATCACAAGATTTAGTTTAATCCGTGTTGCTATTTCCAGTTGTTTGCCAACAGTTATGCGCGTTGAGATCCTATCCCCTGGATGATATTTTCAAGAAGTTACATACATAACCGATCGGCCATGGTTAGATTCGAAACCGAGACTCGTAATCGGAACGCTAATAATATAAACATTCAACCAGGCGCCGACACAAATTAAATATTGATGCCTACTTTTCCTGTTTTAAATATTTATGTCTAATAATATTTGGCCAATTCAAATTTCGCTACAATGAGGATTGAAGTGAATCTTCGACAGTGTACTAGCCTGAGGTGTACATTTAACAAAATTCGATATTCAAGCAATGAAAAATACATTCTGCTCAGTCTTCGATATTTGAACACAAGAAACAAACTAACATATATATAAATGAATAATATTGGCTAAACCTTAACAAAAAAAAAAAACAAACTATGAACACACACACAAACACACGTACGTATGCGTGTGTGTTTAGGATATATAATAATTTCCGGAACAAAATGACGATGATGAGACAAAGTGGAAAATTTTATTACGCCGGAGAAAATGTATTTGGCTTCATCAGTTTAAATGAAAGAAAGGCAAAACTGTGTGTAAGGAAAATTTCTGTGTATCTCTGAGGATAAGTTGGTATCATAAACCAAATTAAATACCTTGGATTATCCTGTCCTAATGTTAGACTCGGAGGGTGTCTGACCGTTTGTGTGCTTGTTTATTTTATCTATATTTGTATTAGAGCTGTTTGCTATTGTAGGATTTTATATATATATATATATATATATATATATATATATATATTATGCAGGGTTAAATTAGAACATGAAGATACCCACTACAAAAATCGTACATCTTGTTTCAACGTTAAAAAAAAATAACGTTTCATCACGATGGGGAATTACGATGCGACTGAAATATTCTATTCAGAAATGCAATTATCGAAGCATACCTCCCACTTCCGTCACTGGAAAGTTTCCCATAAAAGGTATAAAAGAATTTAAATGTGGAGAAAGAAAGGTATCTAAGTGATTAATACCAGCGGCAGTTATAAAAAAAAATTGGGGGGTGGGATTGAGGGAGGGTGATCAAAACTAAAAAGGTATAAATCCAGGCTATGGAATTCCCTCGAATTCCTAGTTTGGTTAGGTTAATATTTCTAAACGAAAACATTCTGTACTCGGAGATAATTCTTCATGGAATGTAAAAAGAGTACTACAGTATTTTATGAAATGGACTTTCTAATATAGATTAGAATACTAAACTGATCTAAAATCTTCACATAGCCATATCTATTATACTTGACTAAATTGTACTTTACGATACGAATTAGAATATTACATACTTTTTTTCTCTTTCGTATTATTAGGTTGGTGCAAAAATAATGTCGGTTTTTGACGTTAAAAAAACTACGTCAAAAACCGACGTTATTTTTGCACCAACCTAATACTTTTTTGTGCAATGAGCGTTATAAAAGAGAAAAATAATTCAAGTAATATAACGATTCATTTTTTTAAAAGATAAATTAGGGGGTGAAATTGTGATAGAAATGAAGGTAAAATGACATTAAAATTAGTATTTCAATAAGCTAAGTCGGAAAACAAAAATGATGTTATTACATATAGAAAGGCAAAAAAAAAAAAAAATAATAAGGGGGTCTAGATGAGCTTGGATCGAAAACCGACAAATCCATTATTATTCAGAGTTGTTATCCCTGGGCCATGAACAACATATTAATAGGCACTGCTAATTTTATGTGTATTTTTTTTACGAATATTGACGAAAATTTTAAATCTGAAATTTTTTAAAAACCCATATTATTATATTCATTTATTATTATTAATTATAAAGTATTATTTAAGGGGTTAAGAAAACCTGTTTAAACCACAGAATATTTAAAACAAGATGATTCATTCGTAGATGAGAAATTTCTTTAACATGATTGTAGGGCTAAATCTTTTGTATGTTTACAATTTATTACCATTTCATATCACCGATTCAACAGATTATCCTTGTTCAAGTATTTAATTATTAGTATTTTCTCTTACATGTTTTAAATATAACAGCGTATTTGTTTGTTTGTTTGTTTGTTTGGGTTTTATGGCATATCAACCACTGTCGGTTATTTAATGCCAAATCATGTTTATATGAATTATAAAAGCCTATTTTGTATAGAATAAAAAACTTAGAGCTGGCAACATTATTGTTTCAAAAACTTAGAGCTGGCAACATTATTGTTTCAAAAACTTAGAGCTGGCAACATTATTGTTTCAAAAACTTAGATGGTTGTTGGTTGGTTGCTTGGGTTTTATGGCATATCAACCACTGTGGGTTATTTAATGCTAAATCAAGTTTTTATACATATGCCAAATATATCAATTTTAAATGCAAAAATATAATTTAATACAAAATTGTATGGAACATTTTTAGCAAGCTAGAGATTATTTGCTTGCACACTGCTAAATAATCCTAGGTATTTTTGTTTAAGCCAAGAATTTCCATTTGATAAGGACAATTTATTTGCAAAATGGTAAAAGGTAGGATATGATCTTTATACATCAGTCTACATCTTTGATAAGAGACCAATTCTTTTTAAAAAATTCAATATATTTTTTGGTTCAGTTTTTGCAAATAATTTCTTCATGTTCTTCGTGTTATAGAATTTTCTACGGATATGTACGAGATTTGTACATTCTATTAGTATATGTTTTACAGTGTATTGTTTTCCACAGGAACATTTAGGAGTAGGTTCTTGTTTTAGTATGAAAGAGTGAGTCAGTCTTGTATGTCCAATGCGTAGTCGGGCAATGGTGGTTTGTTCTTTTCTTGTGTTAAGATTCAGTTGCCTTTCCTTTAGAATTGGTGCTATTTGGTACAGTTTATTATTAGTATTTCTGTCCCATAGTTTTTGACATTATAGTGTTATTGTTGTATTGATTTTATGTTTTAGGTCAGTGTATGGGATTTTGATGTTTTGGTCGGGTGTCATGTTAAGAGCAGCTTTGGCTAAGGAATCAGCTTTCTCATTTCCCTGGATTCCAACATGGCTTGGGATCCAGCAAAACATCACCTTTTTGCGATGTGTCAAGGTGTTCAGTTTGTTCAACAGCTTAACAATAAGAGGGTTATTCTGTTGTGTATTTTTCATGGATTGTAGGACAGAGATTGAGTCGGAATGAATAATGAATTTTTTTATTTGTTTGTTTGTTTGGGTTTTATGGCATATCAACCACTGTGGGTTATTTAATGCCAGATCCAGTTTATATGTATTTTAAATGCCTATTTTGTATAGAATAAAAAACGTATAGCTGGCAACATTATTGTTTAAAAAAAACGTATAGCTGGAAACATTATTCCTTTTCTACAAAAAAAACTTAGAGCTGGCAACATTATTGTTTTAAAAACTTAGAGCTGGCAACATTATTGTTTCAAAAACTTAGAGCTGGCAACATTATTTTTCTGAAAACATTATCTGAGACGTTGATGTTGGATGCAGTTTATCGCCATAGCCAGGACGCGGATGTAGTTTATCGCCATAGCCAGGACGCGGATGTAGTTTACCGTCATACCCAGGACGCGGATGTAGTTTATCGCCATACCCAGGACGCGGATGTAGTTTACCGTCATACCCAGGACGCGGATGTAGTTTATCGCCATACCCAGGACGCGGATGTAGTCTACCGTCATACACAGGACGCGGATGTAGTTTATCGCCATACCCAGGACGTTATATATAACAGCGTAATTGTCGTCAATATACCCTAGTTGTACTTGTAATACATAATTCATTTTAATTTTACTTTGAAATTTAACCTTAAACCTAAAATATTCTAATTTATTCTTACTTCTGTAAATTAACTGGAATATAACAATCTTAATTTCATTGAGGTTACTTTTATTGTTTATCCATTATTTGTTTTTACATGTGTATGTATGTATGTATATATATATATATATATATATATATGCTTATATATATATATATATATATATATATATATATATATATATGCTTATATATATATATATATATATATATGCTTATATATATGCTTATATATATATATATATATATATATATATATGCTTATATATATATATATATATATATATGCTTATATATATATGCTTATATATATATATATATATGCTTATATATATATGCTTATATATGTATATATATATAAATATATATATATATATATGCTTATATATATATATATATATATGCTTATATATATATATATATGCTTATATATATATATATATATGCTTATATATGTATATATATATAAATATATATATATATATATATGCTTATATATATATATATATATATATATAGAGAGAGAGAGAGAGAGAGAGAGAGAGAGGGAGAGAGAGAGGGAGAGAGAGAGGGATAGGAGGCACGGTGGAGTCATGGATAACAGATCGGATTGAGGAATCGGATTGAGGAATCGGCTAGAATTCGAATCCATTAAATTCATGTACGTGCTAATGCCAGTGGGTAAGTACGAATCATCTTCTCCTTCCACCAGCTATGGGTAAATAGCAGGACAGACTGGGTTCTTAGATGGCAACTGGTCTACTGCAGAAAGTAATGACAACCTACTGCGCGAAAAAAATCTGCATCCTCAGTCATGTATTGAAAGATAAATGACCGCCTATGCGTGTATTACGCATGGAAAATAACTGACTGATATATATATATATATATATATATATATATATATATATATATATATATATGTATTAGGTTGGTGCAAAAATAATGACGTAATAAGGTCGTTTTTTGACGTTAAAAATACGTCAAAAAACGACATTATTACGTCATTATTTTTTGCACCAACCTAATATATGATATATACATTGTTGGTATATAATCCAGGTTGATCTTAGAAATAACAAATATTAAAACTGATCTACACATAGCTCAATGTATTTATTATAACAGGACATATATGTTTTACTTCAAAAAACAAAATTACCTCAGCATGAGTATAGTCTATATATAGTCTATATATGTATATGTGTAAGTGTGTGTATGGTCACTTACATATATGTCTGTATATATAAACACACAGACACGTGTATGTGGATATATGTATGTGTATATGTGTTAGATAGCATGATCTATTCCATTAGGTGTCCCGGTATTAGAATTTATGAATCTATCATTCAAATAATTTACCTAGATTTAATTGGTCATAAGGTCGAATCCCCCCCATAGTTTATAAATAATATTAAAGCCTTATGGTCTAAATACTATTTATTGTATCCCAGGAAAACACACTTGTTGTAGCATACGGAGCACCCCATAGTGGACACCGAAACTTAGTTACAAACAAGGAAAGGCTCTAGCCATAAAAAAAAACTCCAACCCCAGAGCAATTCTCCCCCCACCCCCGTAATGAGATACCTCACGCCCTCCCTCAGTCACCAACACAAGACCTTATCATAAAAAAGGCGTTTCTCGGAGTAGGACTGATATTGAAAATAAATTCATATTCCTACTTCCAGACAAACACATAAGAGTTGAAGACGGCTGGGTACAGACCAGCTTGAAATAAACTATACTTATGTTGAAGTAATTTTATTTTATGCTGTAAAATATATATATATATATATATATATATATATATATATATATATATATATATATATATAAAAGTGAACATAGAAGTCAACATTTAGAGGTTTTATATATATATATATATATATATATATATATATATATATATATATATATATATATATATATATATATATATAAGTGAGTTTTTTGCTGTAAAATATATATATAAGTGAGTTCCGGAAATATTGCAATGTACTGAAAGAAGAAGAAATAAAAAATGAAATCGCCTAAGATATATAGATATTTTTATTTTTACAAAATAGTGCTCAATGTAAATTTACAGAGCATTAATATTATAAATTAATTGATTTAAAATATGGTTTTTCCGCTACACAGTTCTAACCATGTTTCAAAAATGGAAAGTCCGAATTTAATTTTGTAATTAAATTAAAGACATTAGTTCCATTTAATCCTCAAGCAAATTTTAGAGTAACTTTTAAAATTACTGGGTTTTAAAGACACACCTAAAATCATAATTCACGTTTCCAAGGTTACAGATATGGAACTAATGTCTTTAATTTAATTACAAAATTAAATTCTGACTTTTCATTTTTGAAACATGGTTAGAACTGCGTAGCGGAAAAAACATATTTTAAATCAATTAATTTATAATATATATATATATATATATATATATATATATATATATATATATATATATATATATATATATAATGTATATATGTATCATTTAAAAATAGAGGAATATTATCAGTGATAAACTGATTTGTGTTCGCCTAAGATAAAATAAATATCAATATAAGATATTTTCTGAACAGCTTTCGAAAGGTCAGTGAATGCACCAAACAGTTTGTCTTCTTTTCATATTTCTTAGAACTTGGAGCAAAAAATTCTCAAAGTGTTTTATTTTCGTATCTTTTAAAAGTTCAATGGGTTCTTTAGTCATGAAACGCTTTAATTGGATTACCTTACTTCATGTCTCCTCTAAACGTGTAAATATTTTTAAAACTATTTGTTAAATCCGAGACGCTGTTAAAAGAGCAGAATATCAATAATATACACACTTGATTTGAAATTCCCATGACAAAATTCTAAGATGTAACAAAAAACAAAATTAAACATCCAGTGCACTCGACATTTATGTGGCAAAGTAAATGGGAGAATCACTATATGCAGTATTTTTCCTATGAAGACTACTTTTTCATATTATCATATCTACCAAATACAAGTGCCGGCATGTTTAAAAGGATTTCTTTCAATGTTTTCCCCGGTGACGGTGTTTCTTTAAAACACACTTATTACCTTTCAAGTAATTTTCTCCGATACCAAATTATTTTGTTCCTGTTTATTAGAATTGGGTTAATATTTGCCCTAGTTAGCTTCTTTTTTTTTTTTTTTTTTAATTTGACTTCACTTATTGAATGAAAATACAAATTGGCATCATGTTACTGTTGCGAGATGTAACCATCACTTCTACGCAAGTTTTTCTCTTCTGCACTATTCGCTTTGTAGATTTTTCATGTCAACTATGATCTTGAAATATTTAAATGCAATTTCAGCTGTCATCTTTTCTTTTCTTGAATATCGTTCTTTTATTGTCCTCTTCTGAATAACTTTTTCCTAGTTTCTTTCACACGCAGTCGTTTAGGCCTATGTGAAGCAAGGTTGGTAAACAATGGCGATTAAGCCAATAACAATCATATATGCATTTGGACATAAATTAAAAGAGGAGAAGGACTGATAAGAAATCTCTTTTGAGATATTGTCAGTAATCTGAAAGAATTCTTGTTGTGAACATAATGATCGTAGTTGTATGTTCACTTATAGCACAAAGTATAGAAGAAGAAATTTAAAAGTTTTACTGTACGCTAGTAATCTTCAAGGTTCAATGCAAATCGCAACATATTACAAATGTCACGGGAGGCCTGAATGCTAAAGTGGGTAAGAAGAGAGGTGGTGAAACATTTTTAGCAAGAGATGTGGACTACGGCCATGCTAGAGTGTTTAGATTATTTCAGAACTAGGAAACAGACGTCCTTAAGTTGCCATAGTCACCAAACTCACAAGATCTGAATCCGACTGAACACATATAAGTTGTATTTGACACTCAAGTTTGCTATGCAACAACACCTCTATGTAACTTGTGGCAGTTAACAGATCTTTTGCTACCAGATATATGGAAATTTTAACAGCTTTGTAGAGTCTATGCCTGACAAGCTAATAGCAAATTTGTGGGTATATGGAGAAAGAAGCCTTATATAATAACTGGCCAATTTTTTGACTCATCAATGTATGAGTGAATACAGAAATTTTATGTAGAAATGAGAAACTGAAATATGAAATGTTTTATATTTTTAATCCAGTCTAAAAGACGCAAAAATGGCAATAAAAATGGCATCAATTTTTATAGTTGTATTTACCAAAATTAAACAAAAATATCTTGAAATACTAAAAAGCAATTAGCATTGGCTTCAACCACATCATACAGACGACTTCGATTTCCTTGCAACTCTTTTGGACGTTCTTGTTTAAGTTGGTGAATGCTGCCATAATCCTTGCCTTCAGTTTATCGTTGGTGTTACAAGAAGTTTTGATCGTCTCTCGCTCAACTGCGCTGTACACATAATAATCAAGGAGTCTGCAGTCTGGAGAATTAGATGTGGCCGCAGAAATTGTCTGATAACTATGACTGGATTCCCCTGCTTGTGTTGCATGCTGCAGAGACGTGTTGTCAGACATATGATCTTCCAGCAGCCATCCTCTTGACCCAGGGCAGCACTACCTCCTCAAGGCACTAGACGTAGGCCTCCATGTTGAGTCTGAGAGCCTTAGCAACAAATTCAGGAGTTCTTTGCTTATCAGAAGGATCTTTGTAAACGCCATTAATCTCATCCAACTCTTACCGAATCCTCTGCACCGTCCTCAGATTGTCATCCAAACACACTGAAATGTTCGTATTGGAGCATCGAGCCCTAATTCCAAACAGCACAGCATACCAGCACAGCATACCATTAATGGCGAAAACTGATTGCTGGTGCTAATAAAATAGTGCTCGTCGTAATATAACAGAGCTATGAAGTATATTAATAAATATTTAATTCCTCACACAGCACCTAAATAGTGCTGCCGGTGAGGAACACACACACACTCACACACACACACACACGCACGCACACACACACACGCACACACACACGCAAACACACGCACGCACAGAGAGTGCGATGTATAAATTGTCGTCTAAAATACGCAAAAATTAAAATAACACTGATATCTCATTTAAACAGTTATATTTACCAAAACCACACAAAAATATCTCGAAATACTAAACGAGTAAATTTTTCAATAAAATCTGCATTGGTTTAAACCACGTCCTGCAGATGTCTTCGGAATCTGATGCAACACTTCTACACTGTCTTCTTGTTTAAGTTGGTGAATACTGCCATAATCCTTGCCTTCATTTCATCTTTGTGTTACAAGGATTTTTGTTGGTCTCTCGCTCAATGCACCTCACATACAATAATTCAGGGGGTTACAGTCGGGAGAAGTAGGTGGCCAGATGTAAGCAATAATGTGATCGCTGAAACTGTCCAACAGCAATGAACTGGGTCTCCTGCTTGTGTGGCAGGATGCAGAATCCTGTTGTCAAACATAGGGTCTACCAGCAGTCACCCTCTTGACCCAGAGTAGTACTGTCTCTTCAAGACACTTGATGTAGGCATACAGTAGCTATCACTAGTGATCAGTCTAAACATCTTTGTAATCACCATTAGACTCATCCAACTCTTTCCGAATCATCTGTACTGTCCTCAGATTGACGCCCAAACACTCTGAAATGTTAATATTGTAGGTTCAAACAGTATATCATGCCATTTCCAAATTTCTGGCGAGGAGATTTCATCATAGAGCTTTTGGTTTCTTAAAAACAGTAGCCTACTATACCGTACAGTCCAGAAAATCAAAAAACATACAATACGCACGCACGAAATTGACAATATTAAATGGCGACAGTTTACCAATCGAACCATATAAAACATTTCCAGAATGTGTATCTTTATTAATTAAAATATATGCATGTGCACGCGTTTATATGTTGTATGTTTCATTACGAGTGTATAGAAACAAGCTAATGTATGTAAAATTAAATTTCGCTTAAATCCCGCACACTCATGCATAAATATAAAAACACTTTCTGGGCAGATACACTTAAGATATTTTAAAATCCTATCTTAGTCTTCCTGTGAACTTTTCAGTATCCCCTCGTAAACAAACTCACATTTTAAGCATACATAGTGTTTAAACGAAGTAAACTCACATAAGGAATGTAATCCAGAATATCTGGAATTCTTCGATGGTATTTTATGAGATTAGAATATTAATCTAATTTGCAGGTTTTAGGAACAAAAATCTATCAAACAATTTTACATTAGTACTTTTCTGCCTCTCAACCATTCCATCCAATTCTTTCAAATAGAGCCGTTTCGTAATACGTATTTGGTAATGTATATGATTGTATGATTGTATGTTATGTCATTATATCTATCTCTCGCCATTTCTCACTCTATCTAAATGACAAAATATACATTTTCAACAGAAAATACTGTTGAATAAAGATAAGATAGGATAAGATATTCATGAAATCGATCATACAAAATCTATCAAATTTTTATACATTCATTGTTTAGAATCAATCGTTTTCAGAATTTTCTCCATAATCTCTTTTCTCTACATTAATATGCTGATTCATAAACATGGTCAGTTGGGATACAAACAGAATTTGTTCGTAGATATATCAATTTCGAGATTAGATATTAAAATGCTTTATATATGTATAAAATTAGAGATTATATATTACAATGCTTTATATATATATATATATATATATATATATATATATATATATAGTCAAATGATTTGTCTAGAATTTTTAAAATACTGAAAAGAATGTTGAAATGAAAAAAAGGTTTACACTGATATGACAATTGAGGCGAATACTTAAGTAGTAGCAAATGTGACTAATTGAGCTTAAGACTTATATCGATATGTTTATTTTTCTACAAAAAATAATATTTTCAATGGAGCTTTTGATGCTCATTAGGAAAATGGTCTTTATTACTCTTGAATCATTTTTCTTTTTGAGGAAAATTCAGTTTAAAATGACATCGCATATTTAATTTTACAATGTAAACGTCTCTTCAAATTGGACCCCGACTTTATGTCTACGTTGGTGCTTATATTTGGCTGTCATATCATTTTTACATTTTAAATTATTATATTCTCTGATCGAGTTTTTTTTTATTTGGAAATGAAAAGATTTCATATATCAGTAAAACCAAATTTGGTATCAAATAATATAACTTTCATATAGAACATTGTACAATAATTTATTTCATTTATTACCAAATATTGCGGAGATTCCAATTATTGAACATATTGCGAAGATACCAATTTCCTCGAGACTTTCCCTCTGTCAACGTTTTCTTCATTCTAGGCTTAGTTTCTAAAAGGCGTTTTTTTAATGATCCAGTGTATATTCAGATTTCTGTACTGCTATTTCACTATGAAAATAATTAAACTACTGTGCAATGTTTTATAGCAATTGTTCTTAAAACACCAATTAACATGATTTATCAAAAGAATTAGATTCTTTTTTCAAAAATAATAATTATCTAATGTTTCGAGAACTCGACATTCACTTACCATTAAACTTAAATCTACATAAAGTTTTAGAACTTCAAATTTAACGTTTGCTGAGCACGTCTTAACTGCGTGTCGTTCTTAAATTTTAGTTAGAATTCCACTTATTGAAGCAGACAAATGATACCTTTTAGATTTTCATGACAGTGAATGAGATAAAACTTCGAAGAGATTTGTTATTACTAAATATTTACGAATGAAAATAAGTTTCAGATGATCTTTAGAGGGCAGAAAACCAAGAGAGAAATTTCAGATTAACGCTTTTTAAAACGAGAAATATTTAATTCGAGAATTCTGGAAGCAGATCTGCAGCTCAACCTGAATGCATATTTTCGATTTCCTAACAGGGAACGATGTTATTTATGCTCAAAAGGATACCAGAAAGAGCTATAAACATGCAGATGGTCGTGTATTTGGATGTTTATAAAGGCGTTTAATGAAGTACGTCACAAAGACCGTTTGAAATTGCTTAGTAACCTATATATATTTGGGAAGGATATTAGAATAATCAAGAACCTATACTGGAAGGGAACTACCTGCATACAAATAGAAAATGAATTAAGTAAATGTACAAAATATAGAAAGTGGTGTAAGGCAAGGATGTGTCTTCTCACTGGATTTATTTAACTTATAGTGTGAAACGAATCAGACAGAATTAAATATCCTACCAGGGTTCATTATTGGTGGCCACAATATTAACAACGCGAGATATGCAGATGATACATTGTTGATAACAGCAACGGAAAGTAATTCCTATAGAAGGAATGGAGAAGGATTAAACATGAACTGCAAGGAGAAAGAATGTATGGTTGATAGCAAAAAGGATATTCTAACATGCCAATCACGAATTGGAGACACAAAGAACGGAAAGGGTGACACTCAAGCAGACGCTTTGGGGTAGCGAAAGTATCCTTTTAGAAGTTAAGCAGGGTATTACGAAACAGAAAAATCTCGTTAGAAACAAAGAAAAAAGTACCGACATCTTACGTGATATCTGTCCTTCTATATGGCAATGAATTCTGGGCAATCTACTCGAAGATGAAGAATAGATTTGAAGCAACAAAGATGTGTTACTACAGAAGGACGCTGATGATGCCATAGGCTGAGCATGTCATCAACGACGAAGCTTTAGAGAAAATGGAAATAAAAAGGAAACTTTTACGTAACTTCAAGACGAGACAGTTAGAATTTCAAGGGCACATAATGAGGAAAGTATGTTTGGTAAATCTGATGACCACAGAGCTGATTGAAGGCAAGAGCAACAGATGAAAACAATTCATAGCCTACTTAGTGGGTTTGTGTAAATGGATGGCACAACAAGGTTTAGGAGAAATAACAAAAGGACAGAATTTCTTAAGTATTACGAATGACAGGAAATTTTTGTAGAACATTGAACGCCTACGCGCTGAAGAGACATGGCACATAACGAAAAATATGTTAAAGAATCTTGAAAACATTTAAAAAAATGTTCTACTCCTCATGGAATTTTCTTCAGATCGATACAAATCCACACGGATAATGTCGATGAACTTCCCATTTTACTGATTCCATTTTTTATCTTGCAGAGAATGTCCTTGTATTGAAATTGTTGTAAATGTCAACAATAAAGCCTTTTCTATTTCCGAAAGCAAGACGCTTTCCTTGTAACGCTGCACTTTCCCGATCAATAACGATCTGCAGTTATATTCACCTCCTGTTCCACGAACTGAATGACAACTTCCATACCCTGCTAGATGAAAAAGCAAGGACATTTGCGAACAAAGACGTGATTTTGGTGCTGGCACTGGTTCTAGTTTTGTGATAACTATTGTTTTTTCGATTTTCTTTTGACATGTAAAACCCCACTTTACATCAACGGAGACTACTCAATACAAAAAAATCAAAAGGTTAACACTCCTGCTTAAAAGACAGCTACCAAATATAGGTATCTGTGTTCGATTTTCAAAAAAAAAAAAAAAACAACAAAAAACGCAGAATCCATATTCCTTCCTTCCAAGTTCTCCCGATTAAACATTGAAATAGACTATGAACGATAAACTCTCAAACTGAATACATGATCAATAAATTCAAAACCCTGTTTTGTTTTACCAGTGAAAATTAATTTCACTTTGGTTAGCTGACACGTAATTTATATTGTTGAAATAAGTAATTACTTTTCGAAAAACCTGATATATTTTTTCAGTATATTAATTTCAGCAAAGAAAGAAAGAATTATTTAAATGAGGATAAATAATATCTTCATGTTAACATTCTACTTTACATATCAAAATTACCCAAAATACAGCAATGTTTATAAAGAGATGCTTTGTTAGAACTTTTATGTGATGAACTGTCATTTGAATCTTTCGGTGGCTTATGACATCTATGTCCGCCGCTAATGTAGATGTATTACGGTTCTTCGCTAACTAGAGCAATACATCTTCCGGGTTTCATGTAGGATGATCTCCCATGATGCTGCTACGTTCACTCTGCCAAAACATACATTTGTCGATGATCACCCCAGGAGCTACAACTATTCGTAAAGAATAGAGGGATTTTTTTTTATCGAGGTTAGAATCCTCTAGATCCGCCGTGTTCTGTCTATGCCCATGCATATTAACAGGGTTATCTCATGAAGAGTGTGACTCTTCGCCACGCACGGACGGTTATTCACTATAAAGAGACACAGACTGTAGCTGTGATAAAGTACTTCGAGACGCATCACATATTGCATGGGACCAGTCAAGGACGCCACGGGACACCATCTCGGTAAGTTATTACACCTCTGCATGGAAGTCCTTAACCCCAAGCCGGAAGAAACACCTAACAAAGAAACCCCTGTATGAACACCTTCCCCTATCTCAATTTCGCTAAGAGGGAGAAGGCTTCGGCTAGCTGGTCACTTCTGGAGAAATAAGTCAGAACTTGTCAGTCAAAAGATCGGTTGGAAACACTCATCATACCCACATTGACCAACTCTGGATGCCATCTGGAGGACATGCCGACGCCGATATCTCACAAAGATGGTTGGAAGGAACGAGTCAGAAGAATCCGAGAAGAATTCTCGACCTGATGATGATGATGATGATGATGATGGGATGAAAAATCCTCAGTAGCGAATATTTAGTATTTGAAATTTATTCATCGAAAACAAACTCGCAAAATTCCGGTTTAATATTTTAACTTGAAAGATTGGCCTCTCATAATTAAACTTGACAAAATTGAGCGAAATTAATACATACATAAACTATTATAAATATATTTTTCTACCGTGTTTTTATAATTCTAGATGATAAACTAGACATCTGATATTTTACTAGAATCTGCAAATAATGGATCGTCCTGGTTAAGACGATAAACTACATCCGACAGCAAGGCCTCTGTTCAGGAGGTTTTGAGGAGCGTGGAATCACATCTTAATTGCTGCAGTTCTCAAGTCCACTCTGACCGGGGTTGTAGTACACGTCAGGGTCCGAGCTATAGGCAAATAGTTATCCCCGACAAAATCGGTCAAGACACTAGGACATTTTAAAGGTATGTTTAATACCAGAAAATATTTATTTTGAAAAATAATTACCAGTAGTACATTTTTGTAAAAAAATAGCAATATATTTTTGAAAATGAAAAATGTTATTAGCAAGACATTTTTGGAAAAAAATATTACTAGCAATAACAATCTTGTCGGTATTAAATAACCCATTGTGGTTAGTATGCCGCAAAAGAAAATAAACTAAACCAATATTGGATATGATTAATATAATTAAATGAGCAACAAGTAGGAAAACCTTTACGAATTTGACGCGCTTCACTATTTTAGCTTTTTCGTATTTGGAAATGGGGCAGGTTGAGACATTTCAATCATTATTATTTCACATCATCATTATTTGACATCTACCCAATCAATGAAAAAAAATAAAAAAATAACGTAGAATTCAAAATATCGAAACATATCAGTGCTGGCTCGTTACCAAAACTTTTTGATGAAGCTAAAATAAATAGCGAAAAATGTCAGATTAATAAATATTATTCCTTTATTTAATGCCTTACACACACACATACACACACACACACACACACACACACACATACATATATATATATACACTGCGTGCCAAATTATTATCGAGATAACTTTTTTCGAAAAACCGTCCAATCAATTCACACAATGTTGGCAATACTGACCTGCGCAATACCTGAAATTTTCGTACTGATCTGCGCAATATAAATAAACTGGCGCCATATTTGTTATCAGCACGGTGATTTGAGAGTGCCAAATTATTAGAAAGGTTTACTAAATTCCCAGAATTGAGCAAACAAAACGTTTATTAAGGTTGCACGTGAAGGTTTATGATCAAAAGAACCTAATAAATAAGATAATTAAACAAATAATAACAGATACAAACAAAGGCACAGTTTTAAACAACTTAATAGGGAATGTGCTTTCACTGTTTTGAAATTACTTGAAGAAGTTGACGATCCATAGAATTTGTTAATTGTAGGATGTCATCTGCTGTAATGCCGCGAGATATGTCAAGAATTGCTTCCCACAACTCAGCGTTGCTACTGAATTGTCGTCCGTTGGCCTACAGTCTTCGCTTCATGATGCTCCAAAGGTTTTCGATTGGGTTCAAATCTGGAGAATTTGCTGGCCATTTCATTTTTCGAGGTCCATCGAAGCCTAACTGTTTCAAATATTCAGTATTCTTGTGAGCAGCATGTGAGGGAGCATTATTTTGCATAAAAACAATTGCCCTTCTGAAGGCAAGTCTTTGCATTTTTATCCACGGTTCAAGATGCTCCTTCATAAACGCTATGTATGCATCAGCAGTCATTTTGACGCCATCTGGTACTCTCCATGGGCCCACTAATGTTTTTCCAATAATACCAATCCAGATCATTATTCCTCCACCAACGTGTTGGCGTCTCAAACGCTGATGGCGATTCTGTCCGTTCATTACCCAGCCTTTGCGCCATCTATCTGGCCCATCAAGTGGACAAAACTTTAGAGAAGTCAATCTTCATATTGTCCTCGGCCCATTTCAATCGATTTTGAATGTGATTTCTCGTCAACAGAGGCTTCGATACATGTTTGACTGTTGTTGCTAATTCCCTCAGATACAGACACCGAGTACTTTTAGACACAGTAGGATCCCCAATGCGACTGAAAAGCTCTTGACTGGTAAGTCCTTCCTGGCCTCTCGTTTAAGTCGTGACATGAGACGACGTGAAATAACCTTCGGCTTGCCTTTATCTGCCCATTTTCCGTACTTGTGTAGGGTCGGCGGTGAACTTTTTTTTTTTGATGACACCTCCATATCATTTTAGAAATGCGTAGGGTAGATTTACTTTGTGAGAGTTCTGAGGTGATATTTTCTTTTCAGCATCACTTAAACTACTTTTACGACCCATCTTTTCACTAAATTCTTACACTTTTCTAATAATTTGGCACTCTCAAATCACCGTGCTGATAACAAATACGGCGCCAGTTTGTTTACATTGCGCAGATCAGTACGAGAATTTCAGTGATTGTGCAGGTCTGTGTTGCCAACATTATGTGAAAATCTTCTGTGAATTGATGGCATGGATTTTGAAATATTAGAAAAAACGTTATCTCAATAATAATTTGGCACGCAGTGTATATATATATATATATATATATATATATATATATATATATATATATATATATATATATATATATATATATGCGCGTGTGTGTTTAAAGTAGGATATAGAATGCTGACATGCACACAAATACACATATTTATTTCTTTTTTATGGGGTCTGATGAAGACTTGAATAACGAAACGCTTAATTAAATTCTATGAAACGTTTTCCATTTGTCAAATTGCCTATATATACATACATACATACATATGTGTGTGTGTGTGTGCATTTTTAATACAAGTTAAGCACCGCAGGCATCAAATTGTAGATAAAAGAATGTAAAAAGAAGAAAATTATTAAAAATGAGATTAGTAAATATATTTTTAAGAGTTAAAAATAAGATGATCCATACCTAAAAATATGAAGCCATTTAAGACTTGAACATTTACATATAAGAAAACGGTCATTAAAAAGGAAGACATTGATATATCACCATAGTAATACATGATTATTAAATATTGCAATGTCTATAATCTTCAACATGATAAGTATTTTCTCAGTATAGATGTTTTGATTAATGTTAGTTGCACGTATTTTCCTTTTTATGAAAACTTTTTTCAGTTCTTCAGACTTGAAATTCGCTACAGTACGATGAAAATCCCAGTTTCCTTTTAAGTCAGAAACTTCACCTGTTCATATTCTGTATTTCCTTCCATTAACAATTTATTTACTTTTGTTCGTCTTTTCTTTGCCAACGTATCGAGTTCACAGATTAGTCTGTCGCTCTGTGCCCAGCATATCAGTTCAGAAAATAATGAGGAGCTTGCTCTCGGCATATGTAATCGGTGTCAGATACTTGGTGAAAGCTGGGATTTGAAAGGACTGATTTTGTTTTTAGCTTTTACTCTACGCCATATTACTGCGTTCTGAAGTCACTTAATTTACATAGTTATACATCTACCCACACGTCCATGTGCACAAACACACTTATATTTCTGCTTCAGCTTTGATATCTCAATCCCTTTTTATTAATCTGTGCGCCGCCCCACACATATTTATGCTCGCGTGAACACACATACACACACTTTACCTATATAACTATACTTTACTTTTTACCTATTTTTTATTTCCTTATCCTCTTGAGATCCTGGCATTCGTTTCGCTGTCTACAATCTATCTATCTATCTATCTATCTATCTATCTATCTATCTATCTATCTATCTATCTATCTATCTATCTATCTATCTATCTGTGTGTGTGTGTGAGTGAGTGTGTGTGGAGGGAGGTTAAAGATAATTACCAGTGTACTGCGGTTAAGAGTTTTATTTAATTTTTCTTCGTGCAATTGTTTTATTTTCTGGTAACAAAGTGTGTTAAAGTTATCCAAAAGTTCTGCATATCTGAGCGCTTTCGGCTATTCCTTTACCTATTCTCAATGACAATTTTAATTTTTAACTGTATCTGTGTTTTTTATATATGTGTTTGAAGATATAACAAAGTTTTATTTTCTAAACACGGTCAGAGCATTGTGGCTATGTTCGTAATTAATATTATTAAATGTCGGTTTTTTATTATATTTATTACCAGGGTTTCCATATTTTTACAATTGGGTGAGGTTATTAAACCTGTATTTTCTACTAGTATGTTTCAAATAGAAATTTGGTAGGTTTTCGTATGTTCTACACATGAACGTAACTGAATATGCCGTAATTGCAAACTCAAATGTCTTATAATTAACGTCACATATACAACAGTTTGACATAGTCCAACAACACCAGAAATGAGTATACAAACATTAATACGCATATAAATATTTTACACGAAGCATTTGTACATATTTTAAAAAAGTCGTTTACTGTGGCAAAAGGTATATAATGGAGATTATTAATTTTCTATATTAAGTGTTTCACGTTTTTATTTAGTGTTTACTATTTAGCATTTTGATTTGGTCTACGAATATTTGTTTTATGGTAATAATTATACACGCACACACACACGCATATATATAAACTACGTCAAGAGATTATATGCAAAAGAGGTATTGTCAAATATTTTATGTAAAATTCATAGATATGTGTTATCCAATGAAATAATTTGTACTATTATGTATAGCCTGTTGTGGATTCTGGGATGAAATCCGGTCTCAAATGAATGGCAAACTCAGGAATGAAATATAGCAAATAAATGTATTGAAGTAATAATACAATTAGTAATACGGTTAGTAGATCCAGAAATGCGGTTACTAGCAATAATAATATATATATATACAGTCTGGGAAATTCAGTATCGAAGTATGACTTCCTTCTGAGTCTACGTGCTCGCAACTGTGACTCCTACAAAGCGGTTACTTCACACTCTCACTCGCTCACTGTATCACTGTATCAGTGTATCTCCCCGTCTCTGTTACTCCCGGGTATTCACCGACAACAGCACAAGTACACACTGGGCGAGTCCACTTGTATAAAAAAGGAGTGGACCCCTTAACAAGCGAGTAAGCATGAAAGCAATTAAGTCCCAATTTTCAATTTCAGATTGATATTTAGTATTTTTTCAGTAATTATAGCAATTTGCAGTGTCAAGAGATTATTTGCAAGAACTGGAATTTAGTATTATGGCTCGTAAAAAAGAACTAACAATGAATGAAAAGAACTATATAATCAAAGAAATTAGCAAAGGAAAGTCTTCGCTTCAAATTTCTAAGGATTTGAAAGGGGATCATTGAACAATCAAGAAAATATGTCAAATGGGAATTCGACCAAGGAAAAAAAAGTCTCAGGCTGAATTCAGGAATTTAACAAAGCGAGATCTATCACATATCCGAAGAGAATTAATAAGAAACCCAAATGCGTCAAGTGCGTTCATATTTGAGGCCGCTGGAGCTCCTATGGTGTCAAGGGAAACAAAGTGTAAAGCACTAAGGAAGTTTGCTGATGTAAAAAATCAAATAAAGAAACCCATTTTACAAAAAAAAAAACATAAGGAAAGAAGATTGCCGTGGGCAAAAAAAAAAAAAAAAAATACATGAAAACTGATTTCAGTAAAGTGCTTTTTACGGACGAATCAAGGATCACCTTCGATGGGCCCGATGGATGGGCTCGAGGATGGGTTTGCAAGTAACATGACTCAAGAAAAGTTTTAAACGCCAACACGGGGGCGGTGGGATCATGATATGGGCTGGGATTATTGGTAATGAGCTCGTGGGTCCATTTAAACTGAAAGACGGGGTTAAAATGAATTCCAAAAGTTACTGTGATTTTCTAGAGCAATATTTCCTTGAATGGCTTGATAACCAGTCTTTAGATCTTTATGCAAGACAACGCACCAAGTCATGCATCAAAGTTTACTAAATCCTGGTTGAAAGAAAAGTGATTTGTTGAAGATTCTCTTATGGACTGGTCTTCAAATAGATGTGACTTGAATCCCATTGAGAACCTGTGGAGCATCCTCAAGAGAGATATTTATTCTAATGGAAGACAATTCAACAGCAAGTGTGACCTCTGGGAGGAAGTTAAAGTTGCTGCAAACAACTTACCAGCCGCTAAAATTGCATATCTAACATCAGATGTTAAGAGAAAAGAAAGGAGCATTTGTGCAATAAACTTTAGGAGGTTGTTATTATTTTTTGTTAATATATATTTTATTTTTAAAATAAAATGTGTTTTTATGTTTTCCTTTAAGAAATTGACGAATTTGTTCTAAAATATTTTCATATTATTTTTTTACATTAGATTTACAAGGTATAATAATGTAAAAGTATCAAAATAAATAGTTGCAAAAAAACTACTGACAGTCAAATTAGTCTGTTTTGTTAACTTAGTAAATTTTTTCCAACCAAAAACAATAGTTTTCTCTATATCTAAGTTAATAATATTGAGTAGAATCTAAAAAAACATCATAATAAGACTTTTAACATTAAAGACGCAACTCTTTATACCAATTCATAACTTGCATATAATCTCTAGACGCAGTTTATATATATATATATATATATATATATATATATATTAAGCCTCTAGGAAGCAAGGGGTTACTGAACGAGAAAGAAAATGAGAAAAATATTATTAAGAAGTGCGAAGACATAAAAGAACAGGAATGAAAAAGATAACGATTGACATTACATGTAAATATTTGAAGAGCAAATTTAACTAGAAAGCAATAAACCAAAGAGATTTTCAATAGAGATAAGCGTGAGAGAAGAATTTTTTTGTATAGAATTCATGGTTCTATCTAGAAATTTCAGCTGGAAAATGATGAGTGCTAGGCACAAACTAAATCTGTTCGACCTATTTTGTAGGCAGCTGGCAATAAATTTTAGGCCGAACGTCTTTAATTTTTGACTGACCATTGCATAGTACGAAACTCCGAGTATCATACAGTGGTGAGGAACAAATGCTTAATTATTCTTAGTATATATATATATATATATATATATATATATATATATATGTATATATATATATATATATAAGTTATAAGGAATTTGTTAAACCGAATTGGTAAATCCAAAGAGGATGAAATCCTGAGAGCTCAATGTGAGGACAGAGCTAATATGTAATGAAAAACAAACGACTTTAAGGTACCATTACGATAATTTATTTCACCCAAAATCCTTTTTTAAGGATTCAGGATCATCAGGTAAAACTTCCAACTTCCCATTTTTCCTCTCAATTCGTTGTTGGAAGTTTTACCTGATGATCCCGAATCCTTAAAAAAGGATTTTGGGTGAAATAAATTATCGTAATTGTACCTTAAAGTGGTTTGTTTTTCATTACATTTTATATATATATATATATATATATATATATATATATATATATATATATATATATATATATGGAGTTTGAAAAACGCTAATAAAACTCTTAAGGTGAAAAGGAAAATTAAAAAAAATGGCAAGGACAAGTCGAACTTTATATGAACCCTGTTTTCTGTGTTTACATAAGAAATTGCAAATTATCAAGTTCTTTGATAAAAATGCTTTATTAAAACAAAGATCCGAGTTAACGTTAAATTGAAAACACAGTCTACCTTTTATCTTAAAATTTCGTTAGACCTTGAATTTGAAAATGCTTTTTCTTAGATTTAGTTGAACTGTGTTGCACCATATATGTCTTATCCTTCTGTTGATACAATTCATTTGGATTTAATATAATTTTGTATTATTCTCCTGGTAAGGTTAGTAATGTTGTATTGGTATTTGATTGGTATTTTGATATTTTGCATTGATTGATTATTATTAGCAGCTTATATAAAGAATCTTTAATCAACAGTTGCATATTAATTTATCAAGTAAGTCTATACATTTAAATTATTTACTGGTTTCTTAAAGAAGCTATTTATTTATTAAATATAGAAATGCTTTTGTTATGTAGGAAAATCACAAAGCATATAACTTGTCTAGCATTTTGTTAGAACACTGCTTCATTTTTTCTTAGGAAATGACATTGTCCAATGTACAATATGTATCCATTTGCATCTACTCCTGTTTAACGTCTGTAGCTGCCACTGATTTCAAATCTACGGGTTATGACCTATTTATAAAAAAATAATTTCTTAATTTTTGCTTCTTCCCTTACTTTAAATTTAAGGTAGGTTGTATTTGATTGGCTGATCTGAGTAAAGCCCTCAAAACTTTTAACAATCCCACTTTTTATTTTTTCGTAAAAGGACACTGTATTTTGCTTTTAAATCTGAATAAATCGTTCACTTCCCAGTAATTTAAAATCAGCTGATGAGATGCGTTGATACGCATCGAAACACAACTTCAATTATGTAGCAATTTTGACATGTTTTGTGTGTAATATCTTAAAATAAATAATATTGCTCTAATTTGTATTGAGCCTTCTTTTAAATTAAATGTTACGTTAGAATTGTATTCTATTCGTTCTCATCTTACCTATATATATATATATATATATATATATATATATATATATATATATATATATATATATATATATATATATATATATATATATATATATAACTTGTCTAGCATTTTGTTCGAGTTGAATTCCAGTCGAATCCATTACATTCACTTACGTGCTAATACCCTTGGGAAAGGTATGAATCCTCTTCTTCTCCCTCTTCAGGACAGACTGGGTTCTATAGCCTTGGATGGCAACTGGTTTAGGAGAAGGACAACTCTGAATTCAAATTTTGCGGACGGTCGTTTGGGAACCTTGTGGCATTCGGTGCACCAGGTCTCTGTATTCGTCCCTCCAAAATGTGTTAATGGTCCTGCACGAGGCCTTCACCACTATAATCAAATCTCATGTGCCGGTGTCGGGCTGTCGGTTTCCTGGAAACTAATCTGCTTGACCCTCATACGTCGAATCTCGACGGGAGAGTCGATCATATATATATATATATATATATATATATATATATATATATATATTAGGTACCTCCACTTTTTCGCGGGAAAACAGCATAGCGTAATAAAAAAAATGCGACAAACTTAACGAAAATAAAGTTTTATCGTCAAAATGCTTATGTTATTATTAAGATGAAAGACCAAAGTGTTTTTTAATTATTTTTTGAAATTTTTTAATATTTTCTAAGACGCTCGAAATTTTGGTTAAAGTCTTCTTTTTTTTACGTCATCGCGGTTCTGTTAAAATAACATTGTTTTTTTTTTTTCGCTTTTTTCCCGTTGAAAACACATTGATTTGGAAATTCTTGTAAAATTAAAGTAATTGTCCGATTTTAATGAAATTTTCGGGACTTATTCACAAATGAAGGAAATTATTTTTTAAATATTTCTTTTTAGTAAATTTTGGTAACAAATATATTTTTTTTTAATATGTTACACCCCACTTACTTATTATCCTGAAATTTCCTTCAAAATCTTTTTATTTCCTGACAATTTTTTTTGTTTAAAGTAAGAGTCATTAGAGATGGTAAATCCCCTACTTTTTTTTTCAACTTTGTGCTAACTAACTGAAAATCTGCTCTGAAGTGAAAAATAATGAATCCAATAAAACTATGATATTACTTAATTAGAAAAGCTTTTAATTGCTTTTGTAAATAAGTAATATTAAGGTCATTATTGCCTGAAGAAATAAATTTTTTCTGATGAATAATTAAATTTTACAAGAATTTTTTATTTGTTTTACATTTTAATTATAATAATTTATAATAGTTTAAAAATCGTGCAAAATTCTGTATTAGCCTATTTCCTTGTGATAATTAGTAATTAAGTAGAAACAAATTTTACGAGTTCAAAATTGCAAAGTTTAATAAATTTAGTGATTCCAATTTTTTTTCAAACAATTTTTTATGTTGTATTTTTCTACTTAATACGTTCCTTATTTCTATGTACGGTAGACTGAAATTGCCATTATTACAAAAAGAGTTTTGTCCCTTTATTCTAATAAATAAACATAACAGTAAAACTAAAAATAAAAGGGTTCACTCAGATTTCTAGTAATTTTCATTTATGGTCATCCGTAGTAGCTGTCATCACGTGTCAATCAACACATAGATCAAATATTGGATCAAAATTACGGTACCAATCGTTAATAATTCGTTGTATATTTCTTTTTTATGCTATAATTAAGTAATATCTTTTTAAAATCAGATTAATTTAACATTAAATTTTCTAATTTTACTAAAATAACGTGTCAGAAAGTTTTTAAATATTTTTAAAATCGATAAATTTGTGTTTGTTTACAAATTTCTTAAAATTAAGAAAATGCTGGTTTTTAAGAAAATTTAAAAATTTGAAATTAAATTTGACATTGCAATGTATATTGTTTCTATCTGAAATATACCAGAATTGTTTACTTAATGGAAATAATAGATTTAGTGATTCAACTTTCAATTAAAGCTAAAATTAAATCTTCAAGCATGTTTTTCCATTTTAAAAAATGCATTTTAAACATAGGTATCGAAAATTTATGCCGAAAAAGTGGAGGTACCTAATATATATATATATATCAAGAAATATAGATAATAACTTACATTAATTGGACAACTCCGAGTTTCATGCCGAATCAATTGGCAAATGCTGAAATTATTATTATTATTTTTATTATTGGTTAGCACCGTTTTGTTAAAAAAATTCTGGTTCGCGCGAGATAGTTTATTGTTGGGGTGGAATATTATTGTTGTTCATATATTTAAGTGAATTGCAGTTTAATTTTGAATATAGGCCCAACATAATATTGGAAACACGGTTGGAAATTTACAGAGACGCTAATGCAGAAAAATGCAGAAAAAAAATATTACTAGTAATAATATTAATATTAATAAATTAGGTAAAACTAACCATACTATATTTCTAAATATATATATATTAAATAGCTCTGATATTTAACATTGAGCACTTTTTTATTTTATTTGTATACGATCACTCGGTCATACAGCTACCTGTATTTATTTATTCGGTCATATATACATACACACACACACACACATACATATATATATATATATATATATATATATATATATATATATATACCTATAGTTATATATTCTGTTTTATATATATATATATATATATATATATATATATATATATATATATATATATATAGTCACGTTGCATCGGATCAGAAAGTTTAGTCTATAAAGCACAATAATATATTAACAAGTGTCATCATGTTTGGGAGACCGTACATTCGTGATCATGTCATTTCACAGATTGTTTTCAATTATCTTCAATAAAGATAGGTTTTCTTTCATGTGTGAAGTTCCATAAATATAATAGGATGCCTAGTGGATTGGATTTCCATTGCCTTCTCTACGGATTGGAGTTTAGAGTTTTCCTTCTCTTAGGCTGGTTTCCAATTGAGGTATGATATCCCAGTCTACTTGCTCTTCAGCCTATAACCCAAGGGGAAAAGAGATATATTCTTGTTTCCAAGAGCCTTAACTTGAAAAGGAAACCATTAGACTTCGCCAGAATTTAAACTTTTCCCGACAATATCCATTACACTAGGACTGAGTAGTGGACCTTTTAACTCAAAAGACTATCCCTACCCATAGCCTTGTACCTAAACTTAATATTTTTAATTATTGATCTTCTCTTGACCCTTTTTCCTTCTATGTATTTTCAAATATTGCTTCGTTCGCATATTTATCTTAACTTTTACTTTCACTCTCTCTCCCGTAAAAATGAATGCGGGAAAGAAAATGCTGGAATCACTGATATTTCAATATCGACGTGCCCTTTTCTGTCTCACTAATTTTAGCTGCGCTGTATGTTTTTTTCACTGAAGCAATTTCCTCGGCATTTATTTCTGATCATTTTTCTCCCTTTGGCCTTTTAAAATTTGATTTTTTTTCCATCTTCTTTAATTTCCGATACACTTGTTCAATGTTACCCCGAGCTAGAAGTTATTTAAGAAAAGGAATACATATATTAAAAAAAACAACAACAACAACAACTCTTTCCATGTCTAAAAGATGAGGTACTTCAGCTGCTTACAATATACTGTAAAGTTCCATTTCTTGCATATATAACCAATTCAACCGGAAGAAGTCGAATGCTTCTGAGGTAAAGAACCTTTCTCTTTTGTGAATAACATTTAATTTTGAATATCGGAACTCTGTTATAACGGAGAATCTTTTAAAATGATTTTTTTTTTCAAACATTTTAGATATGTATACGTATAAATGGGTAGATGTTATATTAGGTTGGTGCAAAAATAATGACGTAATAATGTCGGTTTTTGACGTTAAAAAATACGTCAGAAAACGACATTATTACGTCATTATTTTTTTGCACCAACCTAATATTAGCCGGAAGGGAGTTTCGCAAACGATAAGCGAGAGGGAAGAAACTGTAGTATAGAATTCATGCTTATATCTAGAAATTTCAAATATAAAATCTTGCAACACCTAGGCACACACTTAATATGTCCGAGTTATTTTCTAGGCAGCTGGCAATAAATTTTAGGTCGGACAACTTTAATTTGTGCCTAATGATTGCTATCAGCACGAAACACCGAATATCATAGATATTATTTTTAGTGCATACAATTACGCACCACCTGCTTCTACCGTTATGGCAGCAGTAGGAGGTAGCGTAACTTATAAATATAAAAATACAAATTTCTTTGACTAATGGTCTCTTTCTCAATTGATCAGACACGACCGAGCTGAAAGCAATTAATTGAGGAACACAGTGGGCGGCAAACGACAAAAGGCAAGAGATAGAGATAACAAGTAAATAGTTTATTATTAAAAATATACAAATGAGGAGAAGGTAAAAGACGTGTTAAAACAAAAACAATACGACAAAAATGAATTTTGTGGGACTGAATAGTGTGGTGGGGGGACTTATCCTCTCAAAAAGTTAAACAGTACGTAACAAACAATTTTATGCCAAACATGCACTTAATTACAAAACAGGAAAAGATAAATGATCAACAGAGGAAACATGTAAAAGAAACAACGGACTTATCTGGTAGTTATAAAAGTTATTTTTTTCTTTTTATCTTCTTTTCTCTCAATGGCTTTTAGATGCGTTTCTTCGCTTTCTTTTTTATATTTCCTTTGTGTTTCTTTTTCTCTTTTATCTGCCCTTTTCTCCTTGTAGAGAGAAGGTTGGTTTGTGAAACTGAATTTCTTTTGGTTTCTTTTTTCTCTTTCCGTTTTTGTCTTGTCTAAGTCTGGAGTGACGAAATATGTATCTTTCTTCTGTTTTGATGTATTCTCTTTTCTAACCCGACGACGTTTGATTCCTTGAATTAATTATTTGCTGAATCATTTTCGATTTGGAAATCTTATTAGATTTCTATGTTTTCTGCACATCCGAAAAGATTGTAGCAATTATAGCTAGTCAACCAGCTCAGTTTATTCGGAAGAGGGACTGTTTTCGACTTAGAAATCATATTAGAATTTCTATATTTTCCTCATGTCCGAATTTATAGCTGATTATAGCTTTTATCGCTGACGGTCCGTTCATTTTCGACTCTGAAACGGGACTAACTTTCTGACGGTCCTTTATTCGCCCCTTGATTTCGGGCCGTGACCCATGATCTCCAAATAAGTGTGGACGAAAAGAAGTCATTGATCCCTTTCCTTCTTCTGCCGTATTTCAGAATGTTCAAGGTCATTTCACTGTCAGGACTATATCCGGTCACATCATCTCTTTGTCACGTGATCAAGAAAGAGGAATTGTACAATCTTTGCTCGGTGACATGCAAGTTTGACCGAGGACTGTTAACTGTCAATTCTTTTTTTTTTCTTCACACTTTCTGAGAGTATTGTAATTTCGTTTAGAATGCTTCTAAAATGTAAGCCGTAACATCGATTCTATTAGGTTCGTGCAAAAATAATGACGTAATAATGTTGTTTTTTGACGTATTTTTTAACGTCAAAAAACGACATTATTACGTCATTATTTTTGCACCAACCTAGTATAATAAATTTAGATGAGGGTTCGTAACACTTCCTTACAAAAGAAAAACAAAGAAAAAGGTTATGGGTATATACATGACATTTTTCTAAGGTTAAAAAGTGTTATTCCGATTTCTTTTTTCATTCTACACACGTAGAAAGAGCTTCTGCACTTATATTGTCTCCACCACGTATATGACATATAAATGTCGTATTCTTGAAGTACTAAACTCCAACAACTCCTTCTATTTTTGTTTTTCATTTTCCCTAGGAAAGTAAGGAGATCATGATCTGTGTAAACAAGAATAAGTTGCTGTAATGCGGATAGGTAAATCTCAAAATGCTGGAAGCTCAATAAGAGAGCTAATGTTTCTTTTTCTACGGTTGAGTAATTTTTCTCATGGGCATTGAATTTTCTGGAAAAATAGCTGACAGGATGTTCGATAAGATTTCGATCTACCTGCAACAGGACTGCGCCAATTTCGTGTTCGCTGGCGTCTACAACTAACATAAACGGGCTTTTAATACAAGATAAGAACATAGCAAAACTTTGATTTGGTTGAAAACTTGCTGGTAGTTTAAAGACTATTCAAACTTGCGTCCCTTCTTACGGAGGTTAGTAAGAGGGGTGGATATGTTTGAAAAATTTTGATAAAATCTTCTATAGTATCCAGACATACCTAAAAATCTTTTCACATTTGTTGGGGGCTGGGCATTTGACAATGGTCTGGATTTTTGGTATTTACCGGGATCATTCGACAGCCTAAATAAATGAGTTTGTCTCAGCAAAACTGACTCTTGGACAGATTTGCGATGAGGTTAGCTTTCCTCAACCAGGTAAATACTTCTTGAGGAGTTTTCAAATGTTCTTTAGAAGGTTTATTTAACTTATTCTCAGAGTCTGGTGTATTAATTACAAGTATTGGACCATCTTTAGTTTGATCGTAATATGGAGTTAGCATATTCAGAAGACATAACTGCGTCAACTTTCGGCGGTCAGGAGTTAGCACGACACTTATTTTATCCATTATTTTATAAGGGCTAGGGAATTTGAATTTAAGGGGTTTCTGGGTGTTGGTAAGAACACTAAGACTTGGTAACCACTATCAAAGATTCATTTGACAGCATTCTGATCATACCTTTCTTTGATTTTGCATTGGGAGGATCTAAGGTTTTCTCGTGCTGATTCACAGGCTTTTGATGAGTGTCTCGTACGGAAACGAGTAACATATTCTGAAAATCTTTCGATGGTTGAATTTTCTTGCATGCAATCTTCTCTTAATACTTTCAATGGGTCGCGGACCGAATGTTCAAACGCATGTTCGAACGGACTAAATCCAGTCCTCTCCTGTAGCGCCTCTCTATCAATGAACATTAAAAACGGTACAACCTCGTCCCAATTCTTTTTATTTTCTAAATAAAAGGTTCGAAACAAATTTTTTTTTTTGAGAAGTGAAATCGCCCAAACATACCCTGGGATTGTAAATTGTATGCGCCCGAGTGAACGGATTTCTCGTTGAGGGTTTCCAATAACTGCTGAAATAACTTGGATGTAAAATTGGTAACCTGGTCAGTTTGTATTATCAGGGGTAACCCAACCACGGTGATAAACTGAATTAAATGCTTAGCCACTTTTATTGGTCAGAAATCAAAAGTGATGTTGCTAAATATTGCCGAAATATTGCCAAGTAGCGGGCAAGCAAAGACGAGAGATTCCTGTAGCCCATTATACCCTATCCCTGCATTGACTCCCTTTTATGGTTTTAGGCATCGGTCCTACCCAATCTACTAAGACTCGATGGAATGGTTCCTCGAATGCAAGGATAGGGTATAATGGGACTACAGGAATCTCTCGTCTTTTCTTGCACACTACTTGGCAATATTTCGACAATATTTAGCAACATCTCTTTTAATTTCTGGCCAAAAAATATATCTCCTAATTTTATTATAGGTTTTGTCAACACCTATATGTCCGCCTAAAGGGATCTCGTGGGCAGTTGTAAGCGATTCAGCCCGATACGGTTTTGGTAAGACTAGTTGCCGAATCGCGGACCACTCCTCAGATGCAGATGATCACTATTTCCGCATTAGGATGTTGTCTTAGAGGAAATATCCCGTGGGGATTCTACCTAGTTTCTCCTTGGGTAATGCATAATTGATTAAGGCACCTATTTCAAAACCTGATCTCTGCTCTGTGGCGAAAGAGTTCCTACTTACTCAGATATCTTTTGGAAGATTTATATTTCTATGGTCAGCGATATTTATGAGTCCAGGGGAATTATCTCTCAAAGTTTAAAAATGTCTGAGACAAATCCAGGGTATCATCTTCCATATTGTCCTTAACTTCGACAATATGATCTTACCTCATAAATGTCTCCGAAAAGTCTATGATTTCGTTAATAGATTCACTGATATCTTTTCTTGTATTTCCCTTATCTTTTTTTTTGTTATCTAGCTTGTAAAGGGGTCATTTTACACATGAAGGAAATATCTCTAGACCTTCCTGCTCAATAGTGTCTATGGTTTCTGGAATGACTGGTGTTGGGTTTACTTTAGGGTTTGGAATTACTCTCTCACCTGCTAGATCGTTCCCTAATATCATTTCTATCCTTCGCATAGGTAGGTGCTGTACCATCCCGACTTCTACGGGTCCTTTGACTAACTCTGTAGAAAGGTTGATTCGGTAGGTAGGAAAACTGTCATAAATTCCACTCACATCGTCAAATGAGTGGCTCCAGTGTCCCTGAGAACATACGCAAATATTTCTCTCCCAGGATTTCCCAACGGAGATGTGTACCCATTTGATACAAACGGTCTATATTCTTCTCTTATAATTTCTCTACGTGGTCTTAGATTATTCTTTGGAAAATATTTATTTGCTGTTACTAATCCCTCAGGTTTTCTCTCATTTGTACCCTTAGTTTCCCGATTCTTTTGGGTCCAACCGTCTACTATTGAGTGTCCCGTTTTGTGGCAGTAATAACAAGTAGGCACATTCCTTTATGTCCCGTCCGATGACCGATGACCGATGTCCAGATGAACTACGGGTCTTATGCGGATCTGGAAGTTTCATGTAAGACGTATTTAATCGTCTAAAACGAGCTTGCTACCCACGAAACTAAATTTATTTCTTGGTGAAAAACTATATGCTGTCTGACTTGCGTGACCGACACCTGGCTTGCCTCTCTTATGTGTTAGCGCATATTCTTCCGCTAACGTGGCCATTTTGTACCCATCATCGATCTTTCTTCCAGGTATATTTTAACGTAATTTGTGATGTAGCGTTTAAGTTCTTCTGCTAGTACTAATTGTCTTAATTTTCCACAACTGGTTTCTACATTTTTAGAATAACTCCATCTATTGAAAAAATGTTCTTTCCGCCTAAAGAATTCTACATAAAGCTCTCTATCATTTTTCTTTCATTCCGAAATTGCTGTTGGTATGCCTCGGGTACTAATTCATATGTCTTTAAAATGGCTGCCTTTACTATTTCATAGTCCACACTATCTTCGGTACACAAAGCGACATAAGCATCTTGAATTTTACCCTTCTGTCGGTAGAAGTGTGCATCTAATGACCAGTTGAAATTGGATGCCGCTTTCTTTTATTGGTGGATGTATTTATCGATGTTCCCTGTTAAACAGTGGCACTAAATGCACAAGCCTAGGTAAATCAAACTCATTTCGTCTATGCTTCCTTCGGTTTTCTATTTCTCTGACTTTGGGTTTTTGGGGGTTATTCTAGCCATTTTTATCTTCGACGTTGATTTTGGCCTTTTCTATTTCTATCTTTTGCCTGGCTTTAATCCTGGCCTTCTTAATTTCTGAAATGGATCTGTTTTCGGCTTAGAAATCATATTAGAATTTCTATATTTTCCTCGTGTCGGAATTTATAGCTGATTATAGCTTTTATAGCCGACCGTCCGTTCATTTTGGATTCTGAAACGGGACTAACTTTCTGACGGTTGCATTATTCGCACCTTGATATCGACCCGTGACCCATGATCTCCAAATAAGTGTGGGCGAAAAGAGGTCATTGATCCCTTCCTTTCTTCTGTCGTGTTTCAGAGAGTTTAAGTTCATGTCACTGTCGTGACTATATCCGGTCACAACATCTCGTTGTCACGTGATTAAGAAAGGGGAATTGTACAATCTTTGCTCGGTGGCATGCAGGTTTGAACGAGAACTATTACCCGTCAATTCTATTATATTTTTCCACACTTTTCTGAGAGTAGTGTCATTTCGTTTAGAATGCTTCTAAAATATAAGTGTTAACATCGATTCTATAATAAATTTAGATGATGGTTCGTAAATATCTTACTGAAATTATTCGAGTTTTTATGACGCTAGTGCACTCTACTTTGAAATATAGGAATGTATTTAGCTCTAAGGTGAAATGATGGTCCCTCTTGCTCTTGTTCCACTCTACTCTTTCCTCTTATTAAACTTATTCAACTTTCTCTTGATGATTCATCAATTAACTTTGAAGATAGAAGCCAGATAGTTAATGTTGGTACCATTACTGATATATATATATATATATATGTATATATATATATATATATATATATATATATATGTATATATATATATATATATATATATATATATATATATGAAGAAATAATCATACATAGAAGTAACCATCAATGTTAATGCGATTAATGGTATTAATATTGCTGATTGATTCTATGTATGCTTATTTCTTTATATATAAAATATATGCTGCCTAATATTATATATATATATATATATATATATATATATATATATATATATATATATATATATATATACTATGAATAATTATGCTTTTGTTGCTCTCCGCTACTCGGGCTTTCATACTTATATCATTCGCTAGGCACGAATTAAAAATGTCTGACCTAAAATTTCTTACGAGCTGCCTACAAAATAGGTCGGACATATTTACTCTGTGCCTACCTCTCATCATTTTTCAGTTGAAATTCCTTGATACAACCAAGATCTTCTTTTACGTCTTCTCTCTCCTTAATAATTAGAAAAGGGTTTCGCTCTGTAAAGCGAAAACTTTCCGCAAATTTAGGATGCCTGTTTACTGGATCTCGGTGAAAGTTTTGTCCTAAGGTATTGAAATTGTGATCTACCTAATTTTTGTTATGATCTCTTTTCGTTATAATCTTTCTGTCTTATAAATACTGTTTGAAACCGATGGATTTCAGACTATAATTTTTATATTATTATTATTAATATACGGACGGGAAAAAATATATCTATATTTTGCAAAAGCAATTTCAAACAATAATTCTCACACACAAAAATGGTTTCCATTTTTCCTCGTATATCAACATTAAACGCTTACATGAACCAAATGATTTTCATTGAGGCAACTAATTGCTTTATATCATTGTTGTACATGATTGTTTTCACTAAAGATTAATAATGAAGCATACGAATAAATAATGTTAAAATGACAAAAACATTAAAAACTATATATTAATGAGCTATAAATAGATATTTACAGTATAATATTAGGTTTGTGCAAAAATAATGTCGTTTTCTCACAGTAGCATATGTGAGAAAACGACATTATATTTTCATCAACCTAATACATGTTAAATAGCAATTTTTAAGCTTCTAATCGCAAGCAATGCGATAAATCCACTACGACACAAGGATATCACTGTGAGTTAAGGAACGTACAGAATATTATTTAGAAGAAAAAACAATAAATAGAACAGGATTCAAGATTGTGGGTGATGACTGACATTACATTTACATTTTTTACAATCGAAGTTAAGAGGAAAGCAAGAAGTTAGAAGAGAGTTCCACTGGTCAGATATTCGCGGGGAAATAATTAAATATTTCCTGCGTAAGATAAATGCTCCTGACATCATTAAAGCATGTAATAATTGAATAGTTTTTTAGTTACGTACGTACACACGCACACAATATATATATATATATATATATATATATATATATATATATATATATATATATATATATATATATCTCGATTTGTGAGTATATCAAATTTTGGTATTCTACTCGGGTACAAACTTTTGAAATATGTTTATAATAGACTTAAAGTATTGTTTTAAAGCCGTTCGTGGATTTGCTTACGCAATTAAAATGTGTGAAATTTGAACCCGATACAAAAAAAAAAAAAAAAAAGAAATTGCGATACTCTTAAGAAATGTCTAGATGTATGAATCTGGTGTGACCTTCATTTTTCTTTTGTGATCAATAAGAGCCCAAGATGCAAACTATGAATTGAAGATATCGAAATGAAACAAATACGAGAATTTAAATATCTGGGAGGTTTTCTGACAGAAGATGGAAAATGTGACACCGAAATCGGAAGTTGCATTAAGAGAGTGAAAGATGCCTTCCAAAACGTAAGCAAAATATGTGGAAAAAAGAAAAACTGCTGTATAAACGAATACTAAACTGTGATGTAATATCAATCCTCCTTTATGACAGTGAATGGTGGATAAAAAACTAAAAATGTACTGACGCTGTGGAGATTGTATATGATTGCGCTTTGCATGAAACAGGCTGCCGTCTCTGACTTCAATGTCTACTTTTATATCATATATATATATATATATATATATATATATATATATATATATATATATATATATATATATGTATGTATATATATATATATATATATATACATACATACATACATATATATATATATATATATATATATATATATATATATATATACATACATACATATATATATATATATATATATATATATATATATATATATATATATATATATGTATTTATGTATATGTGTGTCTGTGTTTGTGTGTAAAATATATAAAAGTAAAAATAGAATCATCCTTAATAATGTTTAAAAGTATAAATGAATAAATGAAAGCGCTCGGACATACAAAACATTTAGACAATTTCTACATAATTTACGATAAAAGAGGGGAAAATTATAAGAACACAAGAAAAAAATAAATAAAATAACTTACCCCCGTAACTTGGCAGTCGTATTTAATGAAACGTGTTTAAAAGAGGGTTTGCTGCCCAAATACACGATTATATATATATATATATATATATATATATATATATATATATATATATATGCATGTGATCAAATTATATATATATATATATATATATATATATATATATATAATTTGATCACATGCAAGACAGTGAAGCCACTAAAAATGGTGCTAATAGATGTGCTAATGATATTCATAGTATGAAAGAAAATCAGGCTTATAAATATGTAAGATACATTCCAGAGAGAAAGATTGTATAGCACAACGCAGTGAACAAACATTCTTAGTAGCAGACTTCGCAATGGATTCAATATAATCTTTCTATTTCATGTCAGCAGAGAATATTAGCCAGAGAAGTCGCAACGAATCACTCTTATGGTGGTTAGCATCAGTCATGCTGATGAGAGAAAGTAAATGATCTCTCTGATTAATATAGGGAAGTTTCGTTTTGGAGGCGTTAAAATTAACATTTCATTCGTTACCGCAGGATGTGGGTCATTTTTTTTTAGTTCAGCTACCAATTGGATTTCATCAAATTGATCAGACTTATTATCGAGACAAAAGTAAATGGTTGTGTCATCAGCATAGATACCAAGTTGGGAACTTATGCCGTCATTAGAAATGTTGTCTATGAGAATTAAAAACAACGTTGGTCCAAGTCTATTTATAAGCATTAATCATTCAGGGATGTAAGTATGTATTATATAATAGTTATATTTGTCTATTATTAATAATATGAATTATTTACAATTCAAATTAATTTCGTCCGCCTAGATTTATAACCGAAAAATGTTGACAGATATTAAATTGAATTACTGAGATACGACAACAATCCGCAATGTAAACAAAAATAAATCGGAAAAGGAGAGAAAAGGTTTTTATTTCCTTGACGTTTGCAACCGGTGAAGACGCTGTAATCTGTTCGAAAACGGTTATGGCAGAACTATCTGAACGAGCTGTTTCACAGATATTCTATGTAAATAGCGATAGCGAAGAGATTAATGGTTATCGCAATGCATGACTGATTTTTTTCATTTTCAGGATGTGTGCAGAAATTTGGTCAGTGAGATTAATCCAGTCTTCAAGGCCAGTAGCTTTCTTGTTACACTTATTTTACGACGATTACTGGAGAAGAAAATATCTGTTATATTTAAGCAGGATTACTACTAAGGATCGGCCTGCTTTTGCTGTTTTGCTTCTCTAATAAAGACAAATTGATCATTAGAGTTTTAGCACTTTCTTTAAAATAATATTTCGATTTTCACAATATTACCATACAAATGTGTTATCGTTATTTTTCTTATTAAGATTATTTTGTATCCCTTCAAAAATGTCCTTACTTGTTGCTGGCTATGTTAGATTCAATTTAACTACAATTATAATGGAGCCGCAATATTTATTGCCCTTTACATCCAAACTTAAAAATATCTGTGTATAGGTATACATGATAAAAGTCATTGTTTGATGAGTATGTAAAAATCGTGGGATATAAGTAAATTAAATGTCATGAGAGATCAGTAATGGGTGAAACAGCCACAGTAATTGGCATCATGGAAATGCTAAGACGGATGTCAATTTTGCTTTAACAACTGGTGAAGTATGTTATTCAGCGTATAATTTGCTTCCAGCGAAGTACATGAATTATCAGAGTTCAAAGAGAGTATGATGCATTTGCTATTAGAGTATAGACATATATACATGCTCTAGAATAGCAGTTAATATGCTAATCTTTAACATTGCTGCTGTTATGAGTTCAGTTCTTGAAAGAAAGTATTAGGTAGGTGCAAAAATAATATCCTTTTTTGACGTAGTTTTTAACGTCAAAAAACGATATTATTTTTGCACCAACCTAATAACAAAAAGAAGATGAGAGGGAATGATGATTATGAGGATAAGGGGGATATATAATGATTAACCCGTGACTTGAAGAAGTTAATTTTTTGTGTTAATTTTTGTTCAAGCATTCATGCGAGTGTCTGGTCTATAAAGTAGCAGTTCTTGGAAAAAACAAAAACAAAAAAAAAACAGTGTGTAGAATTAGATCTCAAGTCGTGAAACTAAAGTATGGAGTACATCTGGAACTTTGGAATGAAAATAGCGATAGACAGACAATAGACTTTCGACATTGCATGTTTGAGATAGAATGTGCAGAAAGAAGAATGTTCTTCACCACAAACGATCTAAGACTCTATCAAGGTTGGAAACAGAGCACTGAAAGCAGTATTCCATTTTTCCATCTAATCACACCCTTGTAATGATATAGAATGGCAAAAGCAGGCAAATTATCCAAGAGAGAAGAAGGAACCGAGCATCTTTCGCAATGGGTTTTATATTTGATTCCACTTCAGATCTAGAATGAAATGGGGATTCCAGAAACGTTCACAGACTGGGTCTTCATTGCGAGTAAAATCGTTCAACGCGACAGGAAGCAATGCCTCATCGGTAATAATAATATGATGATAAAAGTATATTAAATTTTAAAAATTACAATTTATGAGCTTTTTAGGTCTATGGATACAGTACTTTCTTCGAAATTAGTTCTAAGTTTTAGATTACATCTGAAAAGACACACGTACATAACAATCAAGACTTAATGCATCTTATTTTATTTTTATATGTCTAATGGCAAACAATCGTTTGTGTCTTTTCTATATCTTAATAAAATGCTTTCTGTTTAGTCCCTTATAAAACGTTCACAGACTCGCGAACAAATAGAAAGAAATTGAACCAATTTTCTTAAAAAAAGGAAGCAAAATATTGCCAATAAAACATGACCAAGCTATCGATTAAAATTCAAAATTGGAATGTTTAACTTAGTGTAAAGTCTAAAAACATTTCTTGGTATCTGGACTTAAGCATAGACGAGATGAAATGAAATTATGTCGATTGCTTTCATTTCGTTTAAATTTAACTTTTTTCTTGGTTTTTCAGGAAGAGATTAAATCTTTACTGAAAGCTTCCATTTAGATTTTGTTCTATACATTAATTTCTGCACATCATAGTCGGCCTAAAAATTAGATCAAGAGTCTGTCAGTCGAGAAATGAGAGTTTTCATTTTATTGAGAGTTTTCACTGTTTCAATAAACAAGTAAAAGTAATACAGTATTTTGATGGAAGGAGAGGAATGATGTTCGCTAGTACATACTTTATTTAGCACAATATGAAGTGCATAAAAACGATTATATTTGCTTTGTTTCAGACGTGTGAGTGGATGTTCTTTGGGTAAACCAAAATTTATCCATCATTCAGGTATTAAACATTGTTTGAGTGGCCCGTCCATTTTTTAATGCTATTGCAAATATGGTACTTAACTAATATAATTCGATCAGACGATATAATTAATTATTTAATTAGTTAGAGAGTGTTTATATATTTGAAACAACCCAGTAAATTATTAAGGCCGAATATATGGAGCCCCCAACGAGGATCAAACTCACTATTCTGTCATAATTGATCCAGCGAGACAAGATGGCTAATCATTATACCACTTCGAAGTGCCAGTAGTAAGTTATTATACTGTTCCAGACAATTCGACGATACAATTCTCGAATTATTCATATAACAAGGCTCAGAAGCGGTGCAAGTATATCGTGCGTACCCCCACCAATATGTGATAAAGACCCCCTCCTCTCTACTAGATCCCAATTTTTATAAGGTAATATATATATAAAATAAAATTTTTATTGTAACCTGATATTAAACAATAATGTATCATCGGAGAACTAGAAGAATCTCTATTTATAAAAGCCAGGATGTGTGTGTGTGTGTGCGTGTGTGTGTGCGTGTGTGCGTGTGTGTGTGTGCGTATGTGCGTGTGTGTGTGTGCGTGTGTGTATGTGTGTGTGTGTGCGTGTGTGTGTGTGTGTGCGTGTGTGTGTGTGTGTGTGTGTAACGAATGCACGGGCGCAATTTTCGACGGATTTGCACCAAAATTTACATGCATATACTCCAAGTTAGCGGAAAGACCAAGACCGACTTTGCATTTCCCAACTTCCATCGATAGTGGAAATAATCGATTTTCTTCATGCTTCTACGGCAGTTTTCATGTAGTTTGCGGCCATTTTCTACTGGCTAGACTGAGAGCCTATAGCTGGCTGCCACGAATAGGCAGGAAGATTCTATTGGCCAGCGTGAAAGCCAACAGCTGACTGACACGAATGTTAAATAGCATGCAAAAAATCGATAGCTGCATTCATCACAAGTGGGAAAAATTTAAATCTGCATGGCACTTTACTCCAGTTAGCTCATTCGCTCGCTTAAACACAACGTTAATTCTGATTCCGCAGAACTGGGTTGGGTGTGAAAAAGTATTTGTTGTTAACATTCTTTTTTCATTCGGTTTTTCCAGTTACGAGTCCTTTTTTAAATCTGATCGTTTTGTGTTCATTTTGTTTAGTTCTTTTTTCGTAACAGATTTAATGTTTAGTATAGAGATTAGAAAAAAAATTCGTAGTGTGAGATAGGCAAGAAGTAAGGCATGTAGCAACATCAGCATGGCAAAGGGCACTCCTTTAAAGGCAAGGAAGGACAAAAATATTTTAAGTCAAGTGATAGCGATTGCTGTATGAATCGTACGAATTTTGAATCAAGTACGGGCAACGCCGGGTCATGCTGCTAGTTGAGAATGAATACAATGTGTCTAAATACAAGTTAGAGACATTTCATAATAGATCATTCCATCATTAATTTATTTAGATCAACACTGTTTTGTGGCAATTTTTATCATGAACTTGAGTTTTTTTTCTGGTTAAAAAGCTACAGAATTTTAAGACATTCAACATTATGGATAAAATGTAGTGAGTTTTATGTGATTTTTTTGTTTTATCGAGGAGTACCATGAGGAAAACAAATTCACGGATTTGGACGAAAAAAAAAATCCCAGAATGATGTCAAAATCCCAGAATTACGTCAAAATCCCAGAATGATGTCAAAATCCGCGAAATTCTTTCATCCATTAATAGTCAGTTGTTTTTAATTTAATTTGTAACGTATATAAATGTAGGTAGAACAAAGCAAATATTATTAAGATAGTGGGGTCACAAAGCAATACACGGTGCCTCCAGTCAGACTAAAGGTCGGGGATTCTGGGGTAGTATGCTCCGGCCAAGTCTGCTCTGTGTAAACATTTTTTAGTTTTTAATCAAGAACAACTATTCTTAATAATAGTAATCAATTAATCTTACTTATTGTTAAAGAAAGATAAAATATATTTGTCTAAATCAAAGTGAATTTTGCTTCTACGAAAAATATTCAAGAAAGAATAGAAATATATTAAGTAAACTATTGAATAATAAGACACAGAGAATTAAAACTTTTAATAATATTTAAAAGTTTTATTTAATGAGTATCTTATTTCACACATAACCTCATGTTTCATGCGTTTTTGAATCATTCCACCCTCAAGAAAGAAGATAAAGCCACTAAGACGCAAAGTGTAACAGTGTAAATAACATTTTATTGAGGAAGGGATAATAATTAAAAAACAAATCATGAGTCAATGAGACAGAAGATGAAAATCGAGATTATATTTTCATATTGAAGATCGTAGTTGATAGGAAAACAAGAGGAGACGTTTTAAAAGTTTCCAATGAAATACGACAGACATGCTTATGTTACTGTGCTAAAATTCTTTGAAACAATTTCAAAATCTTTTATGCTGGTTTTCGATTGTCTTAGAAGATTTAGTTATGCAATAAAGTTTTGTCCCTTCCATGTTTTCATTTCATACCGTAATGACGCATTTCGATAATATTTTAAAAGAAGGGAAAGCCTACGCAAAAATAAGTGATTAGTATTCTGTCTTATGGATTTGTAAGCGTAAACTCTTAATTTGAAATCTGTTTGCTCTAATGTAATGATTCAAATTACTACGACGGCTTAAAAAGAAATAGCAGAGAAAGCAAAATTCGAACTACTTTTATCGTTAATGAGGAGACGCTATATATTGTTTTAATTGCAAACAATAAAGTAGAAATTCAATCAAACAAGTTTCGGATTTTCTCCTTTAAGAAAAGACGAAAATTTCAATGCAACTTTTTCCCACACCGCATTGCCAAAAGCGTTGAGGGGAGAAGCAAATGAATGACTTTTGTAGATCCATTTTAAGACGTTTTCAGAAAATAATGGTAACACACGTAAGAAAGTTTTTTCTCTTTTGTTGATTCTTGATTTAGAAAGAAGCTGAATAGGAGCGCTTGGCTATATTTACAAATATTTTTCACCTGTCAAGTTATTCATTATCTATTAGTTCATCACAGTATCTCTGTATATAATGAAATCATTCTCCCAAGTTCCCTGGTTGAAATTCACGTACACATCTTTTTAGTCTTCTATTCGGTTTTCACTTTGCAACCTGATGTTTCTAAACCTAGCTATCACACTGAAGCTGGTACAGAACATAGATAATGGATAGCTTTTTTAATCATTTCATCCCAAGCTAGCAAATAAAACAATTAAGGTGTTGTGTCTATGAGAGAATATGAGAAAAAAGAAAACACTATTAAGGGGAGAGAGAGAGCAGTAAAAAAAGAAAGACAGACATGAATTGAAAAGGAAGAAGGTAACGATAGGCAATGAATTTAACTTTCTGAACTTCAAAGGTAACTGAGAAGCAAGAAGCGAGAAGTGAGTTCCACAAGTGTGAAGTGCGGTAGAAGAAATTGTTAGCATAGAATTTACGGTTATATCTAACCATTTCAATTGTAAGATGATGAGACCTTGCCGCCAACCTAGTACTGCGTTTAAATTCATAAAAGTACAAAAGAGGATAGTTAATCGAAACACTTATCATGGAAATAGTTATATTAAAGACACAGGGCAGCCAAAATGACTGAACCTGAGATATCAGGTCAGGACCAATAAACATTGCAGATTCTTCTGTGTATTTCCTCAAGATTACACAATGTTTTTTTTTTTTGTTTTTTTTTAAATATGACCATTGACTGATAAGATCCATGAAATCATATGATAAATAGAAAAACTGAATATTATCAATATTTTAGTTGATGTATCCTACATTACCTTGCAAAGCGGACGAATATGACGACAATCAGATATCAGATAATTACATAGATAGACAGTAAAGCAGAAATCTGTTGGCTTAGAATATTAACTTGACATGGTAAAATATAATCTAGAACAAGGTCAAGAGATAGCAACGTAGAATATATGTTCAACTTATTACAATGTAGGATTAATGTGGGAAACCTCCACAAAAACACGATACATAAGCATTAAAATGAAGTTTTGCAAATGAAAAATCTTTCTTGAAATTTTTACTTTAGTATCTAATAGATTAAATTTAATATTGCCAATAAGCAAAATAATTTGCTGTATTTCAAAAACTAAACTAAATTGACTGGGAAGAATATATTTATTTATTTATTTTGCAGAAATAACTGATTAGCACCCTTTTTAGTCGTCTTTCATCGCAATGTAATTCATTTAATTAAAAACCCTTCCAAAAATAAAATATACTTTTCTGAAACTTTATTTGATGAATATTAGCCGATTTGAAGTATAATTAATCTGACTGAAACAAATATTATTTACTTTAAGTGTAAAATATCGCAGAGATGCATTTTTTAACCAGACACTAGCTCTGTTTTTAACTTACGACAGCTGTGGTGACGTGTTTGACCACGTGACGATATATCTAATTTGGTTCTATAAAGATATTATCTGTAAAATATAACTGATGAAAATCATATGAGCGCCTTGCTTATTTGATTTTTAAGGTTTCAGTAATCTTAAAAATCCAGGAAAATATTGGCCGTAATCTAATGTTATATGGAATTTTAGAAATTTTGGATTAACTTTACTATAGTCATTGGCCTTATTTTCTGGTAATATCATTCATGGTCGCCTGTACTTACAAAACACAGTACGTTTATACACTAATAAAAAAAATAAAAAATTATTTTACAGATTTTGTTGTTTCATGATTTATATTAAGCGTAACCCTTTATGATTAACAAATATAGTTTTCAATTAATAATATCATAAAAAATGCTGAAAATAATACAGGATTAAAACTTAATAAATTTCTTTAATTAAAATTTAAAAAAAATTTAAAACAATTCTTGTAAAATTTCATTATTCATTGAAAGTCTTCTTCATATATCTTATTTATAAAAGCAATTAGCCGTTTTTCTAATTAAATAATGTCATAGATTTATTGAATTTTTTTATTTTAGAGTTCAAAGCATTCGGTAAATAGTGTTTCAGTTTGACAAAAATAATTTGATGATTTAAATTTTTAACGAATATAACTACGTAGATCCTAGAATTTTAATTTCTCGGAATTTCCTAAAAGTAAGTTGGGGTAACAGGTGTAAAAAAATGTTTTACTAAGATTTTCTAATGACAATATAATTCATTTGTGAATAAGTTCTGAAAAGTTCATTAAAATCTGAGAATTATTTGATTTTTGCAAAATTTTCAAAATAATGTTTTTTACCGCAAAAAAATTCCTATAGTAATGTTTAGCACACTTCTGACAGAGGAAAAACAAGATTTTTAGACAAAGTTTGAACATGCTAAAAATGATTAAACAATTTAATAAAATAATAAATAAAAATACTTTCCTCTTACTAATAATATAAGCGTTTTGACGCTAAAAATTTGTTGTAACAAGTTTGGGGACTTCTTCATCATGTTATGCTGTATTTTAGAAAATCTTTGGAGGTACCTAGATTGATGTGATACATGCTTGTGAAGCATCGGGTTACAAAAGGTGTTGTGATGCAAATAGTGCATAGAATTCAAAGCCGATCTGTAGGCTGTTTCCTATCTAGTGATTTCTGAGACACCATTCTTCGTGTCGCAAATCCGGCTTACCTAAGCGTTAAGACGACTAAGATTTTATCGATTGCTGGGACATTTTTTAGAGAGTGACATATGTTTCTGAACTAAGTTCATGTCGAAGGCTTGAACATACAGACTTGAAGTGTTTTGTTTTTTTATGTTGCATAGAGAAAGGTTCGCATGCTGGTATCGCCGCGATAGATTAGAGTTGATAAGGTTTATTTCAATGAAATCCATGTTGCGATAAGCAAGTTCAAAAGATTGTTCCCGTTTAGTCTCATTTGATGTTTTTCTTGTACAACTGTTTGGTCGCGGTAATCCAATTAGGATAAATGGTAAGGATAATGGTAATATGAACCGTTTCCCTACAAAGAAACATTTAGCTTTCATTGACCGAACAGCTTGTACGATTTTCGTTTGAAATTTATAAAAATCTTTTTCTTAAAACATTTTTTCAGGAAAAGAGGACTCTCAGTTCCATTCTAACCTTTTATTTGAAATAGTGTGTCAACATATTGATTATTTTATTAGTTTCTCTTCGAGTTAAATGAGCTATCCATTTTTGTCGTTTCCGCTGTTGGTACTCATAAAATGATGTGGTTTCTGTTATTTATCATCTTAAAAAAGTCTCTAAGTTTGGAGTAAACTAACGTACCTTATTTTCTGTACGGTAGTTGCAGCGTACACAGCAGATTAAAACTAAAAAGTTGTTCTCCATAACAAAGCAATGCCTGGTATCAAAAGAATAACACAGGAAAAAAAATTAGGACTCAGTTTACCGGCTCTATCCCACACATCATATTCAACTGGTCTTGCACCAACTAATTATTATCTTTTCTGATTGTGCAAAACTGTTTAAGGGCGAAAGTTTTCGCTTAAGAAAGTCAAATTCTAGGATACGTCGAGAAATTTTCACATCAAAACCTGTCGAATTTTACCAAAACGATATCATCGAGCTTTGTAGTAACTGACAACAATCCACTGAAAAATAATGGCGACTACATACTTGAATAAAATACAATTGTTATTTAGCTTTTTAAAAAATAATTACAATAGAAACGGAATTTTTTATGAAACAACCTCGTATATATCTCGCGAGCAAATATAAAGTTTTTCAGAGGCTTGCTAAGACACTTTTCCAGAATCAACAAGTATGGCTCTAATTTTTACTCATCTTGTTTATACGGCAATTTTCATAAAAATACTTTTACTTTTAGCATTATAAAAAATAAATAAAATTTTTTATCGGATTTCGCCCGCATCGAAAATCGTTAGTTGTCATCTCAACAATAACTATAAAATATGATGCGTTGCTCAATATTTCAAAACTTCAATCAGTTAGCAGTGCTCATAGAATATCAATAAACTTTCAGAAGATTTGTCGAAAAAAAAAAGTTGGGGCATTACTCATTGATCGATTTCCCATACATGTGTCCAAGCGTTGTTAAACGACAGTTCTAAGCTGCTACGAGAAATATGTTATACTGTATTTTCTGAAGTCGCATTTGACCAAAATGTCGTCCTTTTTGCAGAATCAAAAAAAAAAAAAAATAAATAAATAAGAAAATGTTGCTTAAATCATTAACTATTCATGGAGGATGGGGGATCTGCCTTCAAAGTTGTGAAGTTCCGAAACATTAAGCACAGCAAGAGTTATCTTTTCTGCATGTCGACGTCTTTGTCTTTTCGCTCATTGGTTGTTGCTTCAACTTTTGACTCTCATCATGACGCAATAGACACAAATGACAAATTCGTCAATACGAGGCAAGAGTTCATTTCTTTTTTTTTTTATTCTTCTTTTGAATAGAAGTCAAATCGTTTTTAAGTACTTTATAGCTTTACTTTTTTTCTTTCCGAAACGCTATCGTTTTCTATCAACAAGCATTGATTTTTTTTATAATACTGGTGCATTAGTGGCGTTTGAAATGGTAGAGCGTTTGATGTTTCAAAAGATTTGAATTCGGCTCTAGCATTGTTCGTTTTTCTTTATTTATTGGTGCTTACTCTACTTTTTTTTATTTATTTTTGACACAGGCCTTTTATTTTTCTTCTGTAATCTTGCCGATAAGCAGATGGCATGTGTTCCACTAGAACAACTGCCATGTAATCTTTTAATGTTTTATTCACCGATTCGAATTTGACTATTTATTTACATGTAACTAATTTTACACAAGCGACATATATTTATATACTGATTTTAATTATTTAAAAACATAGGAGTCTAAGTGTAAGCAATGATGAATCCTTCAGCAAAATATATGAGCTCTATGTTAGGATGAAATAGGAATACATCTGACCAACGCACACATGATGGAATTGGTTGTAGCTTCTGTAATGTCCTTTTTGAAATATTGGTTAAAGTGATGGAAATCTACAAAAGTGGTGATATACCGGAAGACCTAAACAGAAATATTTTCAAAGAACTGCCTAAGTAACCAGGTTGAAACAAATGTGAACTCTATCAGAGTTAAAGGTCAAGAACCATATAACAAAACGTATCCGAATTCTAAGAAATGGAGCACGCAGCTGAAAGGAACCGGGAATAGGACAGGAGAATAATTAGAATCATAATAATAAGATGCATCCCCATCTCACATCCCTTTTTATTTTTTGATATCAGCAGAAGTCATTTTATATCCATATGTAGGCGGTTTGCTGTCAGTATTCGTTCATGATTATTCTAATATCCTTACCAAATATATCAAGGTTGTTGTACAGTTCGAACAGATATTTGTGGCGTAATTTATCGAACGAATTTGCGTAATCTATAAAACACAGTTACACGTCCTTCTGCATTTGTATTGTCCTTTATGATAAACATTTTGTAATGACTTCTGAGATATGCAAAAATAGAAAGGAGTGTGAGACAGGGATGTACTTTCTCACTGGACATATTTAACCTATACAGGGAGGCGATTCTGAGAGAATTAGATGTGTTACCAGGATTCATTATTGGCGGGCCAAAATCTTAACAACAAAAGATATGCAGATGACACTGTTGATAGCAAACATGCAAAGAAAACTACAAAAACTCGTACAGAAGGTAGTGAAGGAAAACGAGAAGACAGGATTTTTATTACCATATTCACGACGTTTCGGCCGTTGTACGTTTCAGCCTTCTTCAGGTGAGTGGAATTTAGAACTGAACTCTTTATTTCGGTCACATTTCGAACTGGACCTTTTATTTCGTCCACATTTCGTAAATAATGTAAATATTTACAATACCTCAGCTTAGGAATGCAGACCGATACAAATCGGAGATACCAAAAGCAGACAAATAGAAAAAATTTAAATATCTGTAAAGAGTTTTAAGAGACGGCGGAACGCGCGACATTGAAATCCGAAGGCGCATTGGGATGGCCAAAGATGCATCCCAAAAACTAAGCAGAGTATTAAGAAACATAAAAAACTTCGATAGAAACTAGGAAAAGAGTACTAAACTGTTACATGATATCTTTCCTCCTGTATGGAAGTGAGTGCCGGACAATCGCCTCAAAAATGAAGAAGTGACTTGAAGGCACAAGAATGTGATTCAACAGAAGAATGCTGAGGATACATTATACTGAACATGTGACGACTACTGAAAATGGAAACAAAAAGGAAATTTATATTTAAAATCAGGCTGTGACGTTTGAAATTTCTAGGTCACATAAATAAAAAAAGAGGGATTGGAAAATGTGACACACACAGGACAGATTGAAGGCAAGAGGGACAAAGGAAAACAATATGCATAAAATTGCACAGCGAGCTTGAATTTAGGAGAAATAACAAAAAAAAAAAATTCATTAAGAACAGGAAGTTGTGGAAATCCATTATCACCTACATCCGGCGTATAAAGAATACCATATTTTGTATTGTTTGACAAATAAATATTAATAAGATTTCTCATATAATGAAGCGATATCATCTTATTTTATTTTGAAGAAGTGGGCCATCATGGCTGTTCAGTTTCCGGCATTGTATAGATCTCTGTCATGTGACTCTATCATATTTTTATCTCTCATGTTATTCTCTGTAAATGTTACTTTCGTTATCATCACTCTCATTCTCTGCTTTGCCTCCCATTAAATCGTTAGGTGTTTCCTATGCTTTTTATCTCTGCTACTCCCATCAATAGGTTTAGTTTATGTTAAATTCTTCAAATGCTCTTTTATCATTATATTTCCCAGAAATGCCAATTCTTTCTGATTGTAAGGGTCGTTTTCATCTGGATTTTCATTAAAGCTTCTATCTGTAGAAAAGCTTATCCATGACTTCGTCCTATTTTCATATGGAAGTAACTTGTCCAATGTTTACTGGCATAGGAGAATAACCGGTAAGACTGGTCAGTACTCGTTTTCTTGTTTCTAACAATATTTTCCTATCTTAATATCTTTTTTTCGATATCAGAATACATATTTCGCTATTCTAACAAGCCTTTGCATAACCGGGTTGTTATCTTCAGACTAGGCACAGATGTGTAAACTTGAATCGATATATCAGAGATTCCATAAGTTGAAAGGAAAGGCATTATCAAAAAGGGGCAATTAATCTTATTTACAATTGTAAAAATAATTGTTTGGTAAAGTAGAAGCTTTGAACTGTTATATCTTAGAAATTATTAAAGATATCTTACTGGAATTCTCCAAGATTTTTATAACTCTAGTTGACTGTATATTGAGCATTAATAATGCATGATTACTCTCCAGGCATAACAGAAAAATTGTGATGAAATCGATCATAAAAGAAAATGACATATTCACCATTGATTAATCATAGCTAAGGATCGGAAGCTCATTGAAGATTGAAATTAAGTTCATATATATATATATATATATATATATATATATATATATATATATATATATATATATATATGTGTGTGTGTGTGTGTGTGTGTGTGTGTTATTCCAGGTTAATGTTCCAACTGATTCAGGATGATTTTAGCCCTCTTTAACATTCTAAACTTCTGTCCTGGAGTAACAAGTTGCCTCACAAGTTTCACGTACGATTTCATTTTCATGTCTTTTTTACAGCTCCTTGGAGTGTCTTAGCTGAAACACCCCTCTCACGTGTCAAACGTCTTCTGAATTAAGATGGATCTTTTCTAATTGATGTGTTTAGATCTAAGTTGGAATGATGATCTCTCTTCTTGTTGTGACCTCCTGATTCAGTTTTCCTTTTTTTTATACTTATTCACCGTTCTCTTGATGGTTCTTGAATGCACTTTGAAGATGGAAACCATATTATGAATGTTGGTACGAATGCTGAAGATCTGAATGATTTGTTCCTCTCAACATTGCTCAGTCGTAAATATTTTCTCTCTCTCTCTCTCTCTCCCTATATATATATATATATATATATATATATATATATATATATATATATATATATTCCTCTCTCTCTCTCTCTTTATATATATATATATATATATATATATATATATATATATATATATATATATATATGTGTGTGTGTGTGTGTGTGTGTGTGTGACTATTAGTCCTGACCTGGAATTTTGCCTTCAGTCATTTTCCCAACGATGTAACTGAACGTCCCTGTGCCTTTTCTATAAATACTTTCATGGCATTTGTTCTGATAATCTCTCCTATATGCTACCTAGAATTTATGAATTTAAGCGCAGTACTAGATTGGCAGAAAGTCCTCATCATTATACATGTGAAATAGCTTGATACGACCCTAACTTCTACGCTAATAATTTTACTATCGCACTTCTCGGTTGTGGAACTCTCTTTCAGCTTCTTGCTTCCCAGTCAAAATTTAAATGTAATGTCAATCGTTATCTTCTGGTTTCTTTATTCCTGTTTTGTTATTGTTCGCGCTACTTAATATTTTTATTGTCATATTCACTAACACACATTAACACCTCGCGTCTTAGTGACTGTATTACCTTGCTTGGTATGAAATGATTTTAAAAATATTTGTCCGCGCGTAGAAATATTGTAGCGAGTTTTGTGCGCACGCATATGTCAGTATATTTAAAACTTGACTCTCTGCAATAAGAATTGTGTACTTGCTTCAACAGACATCAGTTGACACCCCATAAACACACTCAACAAACCATGCACAGGCACATTCACACGCACAAATATGTACTAAAAAATCATGTTATAATAAAACATATATCTGCACACAGATGAAAATAAATGATAAAGGGAGAGAGAGAGAATTAATAGCTCTTTTGCTTTAATACACGTGCCTATATTCACCTCTCTATATCAGTTTATTAGATTTCTACATACGACAAAGCATGTCAAAGTTTTTATGGAGAGAGAAGATGAATGAATATTTTTTATCGGTAGGTCTTGGCTTTATGCCTGTATCTAAATGTGCAAAACCAAAAATAATTTTTGTAAATTAGGCTGAACAGTAGTTATATGAGTGCATCATACGAAAATCGACTTTGCACTTCAAAAAGGTTATAGAAGATGGAAAAGGGAATTCTTCTACTTGCTGTCACGTAATCCAATTCTATCATAAACGAGAGTCTCGCCCTCTACGATATTCTAAAGGCACGATATGTTGAGTGTTGTTATTTTAAATGTTTTCCTTTTCTTGATTTTCTTTTTGCTTAAGTTGCTACTTTACGAATTACATTTGACCATATTCCACTAGATTTGGCAATGATAGAAAGAAATTTAGGAGATCATCACCTGACTATAGATGAACATATAGATGTGCATACACAACCGAGCGCGCGAAAAAAAAAATGTAGAACGTTCTTAAACAAAATTCTGTCTGTGAGGTCGCTATCTTTATCAACCAATATATGTCTCTCGCATTCAGCATTGTTGATATCACTTAATTCCCTTGGTTATACTTCTCCGTGTAATTTTTATAATGTGGATACTCTTTAATTGTTTTTTAAATTTACGTATTTGTTTTCCCGTTAGTCACCTGCGCCTGTGGTTATTTAGGTTTAAATATTAATTTACTGTAACATATGCTCTCGGGAAACTGAGGTCTCGTTGTTTTTATCCAAATCCCATTCAACACGGCTGGATTCCAAAATATGACGAGCGTATGTAAATATAAAAGTGAATATTGATGTCAACACTCAGAGCCAACTGTTTCATGCTAGTCACAATCATCAGAACTAATGTTTGCGCCTAGCATGAAACAGTCTGACGTCTCTGAGCGATAACTTCAATATTCACTTTTATATATATATATATATATATATATATATATATATATATATATATATATATATATATATATATACGTTTATGTGCATTTATTGATATATATATATATATATATATATATATATATGTTTTTGTGCATTTATTAATATATATATATATATATATATATATATATATATATATATATATATATATATATATATATATATATATATATATATATCAATGAGTCTAGAAGCATATTCAACAGAATGCAGAAAGCACTGGATGGCCGTTTCGTCCTATCTGGGACTCATCAGCAGTGCGTGTCCTGGTTCGGTTCTCGGTAGTGGATGCCCACTGCTGATGAGACCCAGATAAGACGAAACGGCCATCCAGTGCTTTCTGCATTCTGTTGAAGATGCTTCTAGACTCATTGATATATATATATATATATATATATATATATATATATATATATATATATATATATATATATATATATATATATATATTAATAAATGCACATAAACGTATATATATATATATATAAAAAAAAGAATAAAGAAACCAGAAGATAACGATTGACATTACATTTAATATATATATATATATATATATATATATATATATATATATATATATATATATAATTCATTTTAGGGATTTAGGCTTATACCAATGAGTCTAGAAGCATCATCAACAGAATAGAGAAAGCACTGGACGGCCGTTTCGTCCTATCTGGGACTCATCAGCAGTGCGTGTCCTGGTTCCGTTCTCGGTAGTGGATGCCCACTGCTGATGAGTCCCAGATATGAGGAAACGGCCGTCCAGTGCTTTCTCCATTCTGTTGATGATGCTTCTAGACTCATTGTTATAAGCCTAAATCCCCAAAATGAATTATATATATATATATATATATATATATATATATATATATATATATATAAAGAAATATAGTCTTAAAAATAAAATAAAAACAAATAAATATACTAATAAACAAAATAACAATAAAAAAAATAGAAATAAAACATAAATAAATACTATGTTACTTAAAAATCGAAAACCGAAAAGAGAAAATATACAAGTAAAATAAATTAACCTAAATTCTTCCAAGTAAATAAATAAACAAACCAATCCCAAATAAAGATAATCAATTAAAAACTGTTCCCGCCAAAATAATACTTAGAATGAACTACAACAATCAACACCAAAACTGAACAAATAGCTTTAATTAAATTCCCAAACCAAAACAAAACTGTTAAAAAAGTGATATAAACAAATTTTTACTACGTTAATAAATAAATAAAATAAGAAACAAAAAATAAAAACAAGCAATATAATTTGACCTAAATAGATAAACAAACAACTTCCGGTGAAATAACCGCCATAACAGAATACCCACAATGCACCACTAACCGGTATATATATAAATAGCCGAGAAAAATAACAGCATATGTGGCCTGACGATTGCATATAGCATGAAACAGACTGTCGCCTCTAAGTGTTGACTTCTATGTTCACTTTTATATATATATATATATATATATATATATATAATCATAAATCCCGTCGGTTTCGACGTATGAGGATCTGACCGCTTTGTTGATTCAGTTATGAAATTTTGTGCGATGATTTTAAGTGGCATTTAACACCCGCTAGTGATTTACAAAGGAGACCACATATGGAGCAAGAGTGAGGATTGTGAGATGAGATCACTGTTAGATTGACTGACCTTTTAGATCTTTCTTTCGTTTCTTGAAGATGATTTACACAATTGATTGAAAATTACTGAGTCCACTAAAACACGTTGATCTCCATTCTTCCCGCTCCTATGTTTGGTGCGCTACTTACGTTTCGTTGGTTATCTAACTCGTTGTGCACAAGATATAAGTTAATTTTTATTTAAAAGTATACAGACGCTCGTAGAATGGCCGCTGATTCATAGTTCAAAATTAAAATAGATCAAAAATAGTACCGAATCTATGCAGGGGTTTAAGTACAGGAAATGAGGTGTAGGTGTGAGTCAATAATAAAGAAAATGACGAAAAAAAAAGGGAATTGAAGTACGCTTGAAATTTAAAATTCGAACAAAAAAAACTTTTACGACTGAAATCTTTTTTCTTCTCTTAATTTTCAAACTTTTTTCTTATTATTTTTGTTCTTCATTTTTCTTTTCTTCTTTTTTCTCACTTTTTGCCTTTCTCCTTTTTATCCATGTATTCCATTTCTTAAAATATTCGGTCTAAAGAGATGAATAATATCCATGTAATAAATTATTGCCGATATGGATTTTTAAGGTGTTTTATTAATTTATTATATATATATATATATATATATATATATATATATATATATATATATAATGAAAAGTTGAAAGATCAGCCGATTACGCTACCTTGGTTTCAACATTTCAGTATCTTCAAAATGAATAAGACCAACACGTGCGGTATGGTAGAAGGTGACGAGGAGGTGAGGAAAATTAAGTGTATTGGATATGAGTCGGTGGCGGATTAAATGAAATATAAATACTTTCTGTTCATCTCACTTCATATGAACTCAAAAGGAACTCTAGTATGTATACAACAGGTCATAATTTCCAATCTCTGATTCAAATATGTTTGGTCTGGAAATGTTATTATAGCTAATTTTTCTTATTGACAAAGGTTGAAGATGTTGCTAAGATTTTTTTTGTTTTTGTCAGAGAAGTTTAACACTTATCTGACAATTATTTATTTTATTTTCTGTAGGCAAATGGTTCAGTACGTCAGATCAAATGACGGTTTCCGTATAGGAATACCGATTCAATTCCCGTCGGAGAACGCATAATTTCTACGAAATTTCTCAAACTTTCAGGCGGGTGAATTTAGTTAATGCTATTAAAAAAAAAAAACAGACCATTTACTTAAATAAATTGTATCTATAGAGATAACGTATAAACAGAATACACACACACACACAAACACACACACACACACACACACACACATATATATATATATATATATATATATATATATATATATATATATATATTTGGTTGGTGCAAAAATAATGACGTAATAATGTTGTTTTTTGACGTAAATTATTTTTGCACCAATCTAATATATATATATATATATATATATATATATATATATATATATATATATATATATATATATATATATATATATATATAACGAGAGTTGGGAGAATTAGTAAAAGGAGAATAACTGATAAAGGCCACAAGGTATACGAAGCTTTGGATAGCCATTATCCCCAATACCGTGTAGAGACGCAGCTTATAGAAGACAGTTTCCTCTTTTATTTTGTATTGAGAGAGTAACTTAAATAAGATTTATAAAAGTATTATTTAATATACAATCTAATAAACCTTAATGGTGATTATATTATACTCATCAACTTCAATAAGTTTTGACGTGAAAATTGAGTTTTAAGATGACAAGTAGAATTATTGATTGAACGATGACGCACTGCTGCTTTTTGAATGGTGACTTCACGTCATAAGGAGGCTAAAAGCATCATGGAGAATCTAACGCCGAAAATTTCAACTAGTAAAGATGAATGAAAGATGCGATGTATTGAGCATTTTTTTTTTATGAAAAATAGAAAATGAAATTTATGAATACAATTTAGAAAAATCGAAAAGACCTTAAATTGATTTGAAAAAGTCCAAATGAGAGAAAAAACAAAACAAACTAGAATTGACTCCTTTATCTCGAATGATGTCGATACCGGTAAAGATATAGTCGTTAACACAAGAAATAATAATAAAATTCTAGCTTGCAGACTGAAATCTGAATTTAAAATTAATAGAAACGAAATAGTTATCAGAAAGAAAACTTGTCTAATAATCTCAGAGAGAACATTACCGAATTTCAGTGGAAAAAATACAGTTATGGAGTTACGGTATAGTCAGAGGGACGTAAATGATATTAATACCAAATTGAAAACTATAATTATGGAAGCAGCAGGTAAAACTGACAAAAGAAACAGAAATGGAAATAGGCAAGAATTATTCAATCCACCATTAGAACTAAGAAAATCGAGGAAAAAGAAATGTGAAAGAGAAATCTGAAAGTACAGAATGTAACAAAGAAATCAACAATCTGCGAAGGAAAAGAACGAGAAATATAGGAAAAAAACAGATAGAAAATGCTATCAGAAATGACGTACTTGATCTCTGCAGATGACATTAGTCAGAAACAAATACTTGTGTTAAAAGAAATAAATATTAAGACATTAAAAGCAAGGAAAAATGTGACAAGAAGAATCGAATAATTCTAAGCATCCTCACATCGCTTCGAAAATAGATTAAGTAAAATGAGAAAGAAGAAACAAGCAACAGTATATAATAAAAAAATTAATTAACAATCCGCTGACAATGGAAATAAATTTAACTTGGTCGAAAGTACTTCAATATTTAACAAAGACGTGAGCAGAGTATTATTAAAATGTTTGTAAGAGTTATCAAAATTCTTAGATTAGACAAAGTCCCGTCGCAATTTTATCATGATCATTTTGATGGTAGGTAAACATGTAATTATTAACATTTAGATTCTAAAATTATTTCTCTGCAGATTACTTAATATCAAGCTGGGTAAAGGTTCAGTCTTTTAGCCTCTTAAAACGAATTCACATCAGACCCATATCAGCCACAATGTTGTACGAATTCGAAAAGCACATTTCTTCAGAAAAATAAGCAAGAAATATGTATTCTTTATATTACAATCAAGCCTTAATTGTCCGGGTATACCAACGATGATTCGTCCAGGTTTTATTGGGAAATATTTCTCTGGAAGACTTCATTCGATATAGACTAACAATTTCTGCAATGCGTAGCCGAGGAAAATACTTAGCAAACTGTCCGAGTATTAGCAAAACATTTCAATACAAATCGCGATACGAACATAAAAAAGCTTCCCGAATTCGAAGAAGTGTCAAAGTTTGGTCAATGTCAATCATTATCTGATTGTTTTTCAGCTTAATCAAAGAGTAGAATGAATACCTTACATTTCCTTGAAAGAATCCTTATTGGTGATGGAAAATGAGTTCTCTATAGTCATAACTAATTAAAAAAAACAATGGTTAGCACTCAGTTAAAAATTAGTATCTACCGGAAAACGCAGAATACACAGTAAACATTTTATGGTCTGTTTTTGGATAGATATGAAGAGTGTAGTCTACCATGAAATGCTAAAACAAAACGAAAGAGTTAGTGTGAAATATTGACGCCTATTGGAAGCACTGCACAAAAAGGTACAGAAATTGCGCTGAACATTATTCAGTCTAACGCGTGTTGCTATTGAAGGATATTATCCAGGAAAATTATGGAAGGAAATATGGAGGTCTTGCCTTATCTTCTTCATTCTCTTGACTTTGTTCCATTTGACTAATACAGTTACAGATCATTGTAACATATTTTGAGGTAAAATGACAATAGATTAAACTTTTATTACATTTTTTTATTTATAAAACCCATAGAAAATTACGCCTGGGTTTAAATAGAATTATGTTATCAAATAAGAATGGGCAAATATAAATTTGGTTAAATATATTCATTAAGAGCAGAGAAGAATTTATTTCTTCTCCTTCTTCAAAGGAGAGAGGAATTCCTGTCGAACTTAAAAAATTGAGATAAGTCAAATATGGTTGCTTACTTCATTGAGGTAAGTAAAACAATTACTTTTACTTATTACCTAGAAAATATCTTTTATCAAATGGCCTGGAAGGGAACAGAGGTAAAAATCAAGTGATGACTAATTGAAGTATGCACGATTTGTTTAGAGTGTACTAATATCAGAATCGTGAGAAAATTTACAAGACATACTAAATTATGTGAATAGAAATAGAAAAAAATCACAAAGCTGGTATTAAAGAGAAATAGAATTAAACAAAATATATGTTCATCTGCCAAAACCTGAAAATGATTATAAGAATAGTGGGTGGATATCAGTAAGATGTTTAGAAATGAGACTATCTGAGATAGGTTTTAACAGTAAAGATATACCATTAAATTTAAATTCAATGATATAAAACGATTGGATGTAAAATATTTGCTGTGTCATAATAAGAAAAATGTTGGGAATACGCATAAAACAAAGTAGAGGGCACGATGAGTAAAGTATCGCCATTTAATAGTTTTAACTTGTCATTGAAATCACAAAAGGGAAGTTTTGACGGTGCAGTGATCTGCGAACTGATAGTTATATATTTACTAAACGAACTAAGTAAAATAGATAAAAATGATACAGGTCTCTACAAGGTCGATGGTCTCATAATCTTAAGAAACTATAACAAACACAACACAGACAAAACTAGAAAGGCAATAATTAAGATTTTCAAAAATATGGGATTCGACATAGACATAAAAACTAACCTAAACAAAGTAGACTTTCTAGATGTTATCTTCAGCCTAAGAAAAGTTACATATAAACCACACAATGAACTCAGTGATAAGCCAATGTATCTACACACACCTTCCAATAACCCGCCATCTATAATCAAACAAATACCAAAATCAATAAACCGCAGACTTTCTGACAATTCTTCCAATAAAACCATATTTAACGAAGCTAAGAAAGACTCACATGCACACCACAGAGGAAAAAAGCCAACAGGTAGAGACATATAATATGATTCAACACACTGTACAACAAAAAAGTAACAACAAACGTAGGAAAAATATTCATCAAATTCTTATACAAACACTTGCCCGAATTAAGCACACCCCACAAAATATTCACCAAAATTATTTGTGCCAGGTTCTCGGTGCAACTGTAGTTGATTACAAAAATATGTAAAGAACTCTCACAACGAAAGTAGTTAGGGGGATGGGATGAAGGTAATAAAATAATTTACTGAAACCTGAACTTTGCCAGCCTGCGTAAAAAGATAATTGACTAATGAGTGGAGGGTTGACGGAAAGGGAAAGAAAAATGATAAAAAATACATTAATTTTTTTCTACATTTTTTCATACAACTTACTGGAAGAGATTTGTAGCGATGCTTAAGTGGCAGGTGCAAATAAATATCGGATTATCAGCTTAACGAGTCACATAGATTAATGAGCTTATCATCCGAACTTTGATGAACAGAGCACGTTACAGAATTAAACCGGAACTATGACGAGAACATTATCCTTTCGCTAAAGACAGTGGAACGAATAATGCAATATTTATGATCCAAATGATATCAACAGAAGCAATACACTCACAGAAGAATGCAGATCTAGGTTTCATAGAATATGAAAAATCATTTGGTATGTTGGGACACAAAGACCTATCTGAACTACTGGGAAATCTTGATATATTTGAGTATTAGAATAACACAGAATGTATAATGTTAATGAATTTCCTGCTCATAGTTAATGACGTGTGTAATATATAAAAATAGAATACAGCGTAAGACAAGCATGCATCTTCTCACTAGATTTATATCAAGCAAATATTAAGAAAATTAATGTCATGCCAAGATTTATTATTGGTGGGTACAAACTCAATAACATAATTTATATAGATGACATGGTTGACAGAAGATGCAGGCATATCACAACAGAAACTATGAGAGAATTTAGTAAAGAGAATGCAGAAAAAAAAGGACAAATCATCAATTTGTAAAGTAGAGTTGTCAGTAAAAGGAACAGACCAAGATGCTGAATACAAAGTGTGAATACTGAAACCAAGGAAATTGAAATATCAGGGAAATGTTTGAATAGATGACGGAAAATCTGACACCGAAATTCGATTGCGTATTAGAATAGCAGAACATGTCTTCCAAAACCTAAAGAAAGGAGAGCCATGATCGTCATCGTGCTGAAGTGACACAGCTCATAGAAGAAGCATAGTACAAATAAGTCTTTAATGATCTTATATCCATTCAATTATCAACTGTATCAAAATACTTCTCGACTTCTTTTTACACTTGATATAATCAAGTGTAAAATAATTTGTCCTTGTTTTCATTACATTCGGTTCGAACTCAAAAACAGAAAGTTACGTGGATGACAATGTCTTTTATCAACAGATTTATTCAGCCTCTCCAGCAAGGCTATACTAGAGGATCTGAAGAAGATACCAGGATTTATTAAGCATATACAATATCGTAAGCATATACGATATCTTAAGCATATACGATACGGAATGACTCTTTCCTAATGACAGAATAAAATGGAAAACTACATGATTTCCTTGTAAAGGAAAGCGAGATTGAAGGACTAGTTATCAGTTGTAAGACGGTAGAGTGTCTGTCTCTCAGCAAGAGAAAAGGCTAAGATGTAAATACAAACTGGAGATGTCAAATCAAACAAATACAGGAGTTAACATATTAAGGAAATATTTTGTCAGATGATGGAAGATGTGACATCGAAATCCGAACGCTCTTTGGAATATCCATGATGCCTTTTAAAATCGAAGCAAAGTACTCTGAAACAGAAAAGGTTTGCTTAGAAACAAAGGCACATCGTGTTGAAGAGCTACGCCATGTAAGTCATCCTAGATGTAAGTGAATGCTGGACAGTTTTCTAACTTTGCTGTAACAAATGTGGTTCTGCAGGAAGACGAGGAGAATGCAATGGATAGAACATGCAAGAAACAATGAAGTCTAAAAGCTTATGAAGAAAATACATCTATACTCATAATCACAGAAGAAGCAGCTATGAATTCTGGGAAGCATAATGAGGAACGAGTGCTTGGAAAATTTGACACATTCAGAACATATTTTAGGCAAAAGTAACAGGGGAAGGCAGCAGGCTGACCGACTTACGTGGATAGCGGAACGATTGTTGGGATTGTTCAAATCAAATAGAAGAATTATGTAAAGAAATTTTAATCGCTAATAAGTTTCCCGTGCATAATCTGATACGACAATATTAGAAGGGCGAATATGCGGTCAACAATAAACTGAAGATATTTGTTCAAAATCTATCGGCCTTAACAGGCCAAAAGTTTATCCTGTTTCATTCACTACAAATATTTGGCTTTAAAACTGCAATGTCAAAGCGTAGCAACAACACTTTAATAATAAATGTAGTACATCACAAGAGTGCACGATATTATCCTCGCTGCTTTTATGCTTATAAGAATGATGTATAAAACTTCTGTTTTGGATGAATATGAACACATACAGAATCAAAAAAAACATTATGTGATTGATAACCTTGCTTAGACACAGCAGTTGCCATCATTGGAAGCAAGTATATGGATTATATTGCTACATTTTAGGAACTGGAAAGACATTAAAAGAATTTTATACCAAAGTAGAGATAAACTCTATCAGAGAGTTTATTTTAAATATGACAGTGCAAGTATTTACTTACCTGTCCATTTCTTTATGAAGGCAGCAAAGTAGAATAGACTACCGGCGATGCTTAACGTGTCACCGCAATCGCGCCAATATAAAGCCACTGAGATAAAAGGGATTAGTGAATGTTCTAGAATAATCAAAAGAAAATTATTATTAAGGATAAAGAGCAATAAAAGAAGAGTAATCAAGAAGGCGTCAAAATAGCGATTGACATAGCATTCAAATTTTAGATCAAAGCTGCAAGAAACAGGAAGAGAGTTCCACAAGCGAGCAGTGCGAGAGAATAAAATATAATCAAAGAACTTACGGTTACATCTAGCAAGTTAAAATGTAAAATGTTGATACGAAGTTACAATCTAGTAATGCGCTAAAATTCATAAAGGCTAGGTACCATCGATGAAAGTTCGTTCGAACAATTACGATGAATGTATTTAGAGAAAAGTCAGTTGGACGCTACATTACAGTAGTGGGAAAGTAACCGATGCTGGGGTACCAATAACTCTGCAGATATTTCTTTGGATTTTATCAGTAATGTCTAAGTATATAGCAGAAGAATTTCGGTTCTGTTTTCTTTCATATAAATTATACTAAAATCCTTTTCAATATTTTATTACTGCCATAACTCCCGCGGTTAGTATATTTGCAAACATAAACTTAAAAGAGATAAAAATTAAAAGGATTATTAAAAAGAAATCCTTAATTTTATATGAAAAAAATAATTAATTTTACTAACATTTTATTAGGTTGGTGCAAAAATAATGACGGTTTTTGACGTTAAAAATACGTCATTATATTTGCACCAACCTAATATTTTGATAAATGTAGTTATCCCGGCTTACGGCCACGTCACATTGAAACACCGGTTCCCGTACGACCGCCGAAGTTAAGCAATATCGAGCTTGGTTAGTATTTAGATGGATGACCGCTTGGGAATACCAGGTGATGTAAGCTTGGAGGTGCCGGTGGTGTAATGAATAAGGGTTCGGAATTTTTAATCGGAGAGCCGAGATCCAATTCCAGTTCGTTATATTCACTTAGGCGCAAATACCCTTGGGAAAGGTATGAATCCACTTCTTCTCTCTACTAGCTATGGGTCAATTAGTAAGAATTGTATCAACAACCATTATTATATGAATATGGATTCTTTCAATCTAAACATATTTTCTGGCTTTAAATAACCAGCAAAATGTTAAAATATCAATCAATCACTCAATTTAGTTATCAGTTTAACGGCCCTAGTTCAATTTCAACTGCAAAAACGTGAAATAAGTAAAAACGAGTAAAACTTAATCTTCCGAATAGTATTTCGGGCGTTGACTGAAGCGGAAAAAGAAACGAACATTTTCTACTGAATTTAAAAAAAAAAAGGAATCATCTTTATTATTATTATTATTATTATTATTAGAAATTGCTTTGTTGAGCGATATATACTTGTCGTACTTGTTCTCGTTACAACGTTAGGGTATTTTTAAAGAGCTTTTCTCAACGTCTTTGTTCGTTTAAAATGTCGTTTTCTACCGCTGTGATACTTTTTTGTGAGTTTCTTAAATGAACAATTTTCCTTATTATGCACAAAATGAAGCGTTTTTTTTTATATGCCATATCTTTTTAGAAGGAGAGCAATCATAGCTCTCCAAAATTTCATAACCTTTGTAACTAATTTCTTACTCTCCTTACATTTCTTGCTCTGCTATTCAGATATATATATATATATATATATATATATATATATATATAACTTTTTAGGTAGCATACGCGCCGTCTTCGTCTGTCATTATTGCCTTCCATATTTCCTACGAGTGTTAACTTCTCAATCAGCTTTCTTCACATTATGGCTTCTAGAATTTTCAGCTCTCTCTGATTCAAAATAAAAGTGGATTTTGTTGCTGTTTTTTTTTTCTTAAAATGTTCTCATTGCTCACATATTCAGTATTCTTCGATGTAACCAGATATTTTTTCGCCAAAGTATACTTTTCACATTTAAAGAAATTGTCCAGCATTGACTGCCATATATAGGGATTGATATATATGATACAATAGCTGAGCACTTTTTTCTTTCTAAGTATTTCTTTTTGTTTGTTAATACTTTAAATTTATGAAAATGTTTTATTGAAAATTCGAAATCTTGCGTTAAAATGCAATCTTTATTTAAAATGCAATCATATAATCAAAATATATTAAATGTTCATAATATAATAAGTTTTAATGATAACATATTGAATATGCGTAATAAAGTAAACTTTCTAAATAAGAAATATTTTCAAAAGAAAACAATCGATGCATGCCACGACTTTTTAAAAAAAATTACAAATGTCCGTTTTTCCCTTCCAATAGCATGATTGATATTGATCCCCTTGTGAGTGACTCTAGCGCCTTGTCTGGTTGACAATTCCTGCGGAAAAAAAGACTATATTAAATCAATTGCTAGGTCCGCTGCTAAGAAATATGCTTTATTTTGTCGTGGTGGACATCTTCTCGTCAGAATCTATATTACACATGTATAAATCTACCATTTCCTCATTGAATACTATTGTCACATCTAGTCTGGTACTTTTGCTACATATTTAGAAATTCTTGATAAAATACAAAGAATCTGCAGCATTATCGGCTGTGCCCTGGCTACCGTCACCTTACCACCGCCGTAAAGAAGTTTCCGTCTGTATTTCTATAAATGGTAATTGTTTTGATGAGATTTCCTCTTTAGTACCGCGAATTTCGAATTTAAGCGCCTGACTAGATTGAAGCCAAAATGAAATATTTTACAGCTGAAATGTCTAGATGTAACTGTAAATTTTATGCTAACAGTTTCTTCTTTCGTTATTCTCACTTGTGGAACTTTATTCCGGCTACTTGTTTTCCAAATACTTTTAGTCTTCAAAACATGAAATACAATATCAATCGCTATATTCTGTTTTCTTATATTATGTTCTTTTATTGGTCTATCTAATAATGTTTTTGTTTCTCATATTCTTTTACACTCAGTAACAAATTGCAACTTAGTGGCTTTATTGCCTTGCTTGCGTGGAAATGATTAAAAAATATATCTGTATGACAAGACGCATTTTGATTTCTTGTCTCAGAAACGTTGGAATTTAGAATAATCTTTTTCAAGAAGAGAAGATTTGAGAATGGTTTTCTGTTACCGCCTGTTAAAGAGTAATACCTTATTATAACAGCTGTGATTGTATAACTTTCCACTAGAAATTTAAAAAAAGAAAATCATAGTGTTTGGTTTGGTTGGAAGAAAATAACCTATAATGATTGAGGTGTAGTTACTTATTTGCAATGGCTTATAATGAAGATGAGTGTATTCGGCCTAAGATCGAACGTTTAATACGTTATAATTTAATTTTAATTTATATAGGTGCAACAAATCAATTTGGGAATGTGCCGCTTGATTAACAACACAGATTATTTGAATATAATGGTGACGGCTTGTGTAGAACCAGTGTTTCTTGCTGAAGAATAGATATGTCAGAAATGGTGGACAGAGTGCTACTAAATCATCAGATCATTCTCCTCATATTTTATTATCACGGACTTTAAACGTTCTAGAATAATGTCAAATTCTATGGATAATATATACCCTTACACATCACGCTTACAGTAGAGACATTGTTTAAATTCAGAGTTTTTTTTTTTCTCATAGATTAGAGGCTATCCAACCTAAGATCGATCAGTTTGTTGTGCTATTTCTTCAAGTATGTTTTTTTTAAATATTTATTCAATAATATCGACATTATTTTCTAAAAAAATATCTAAGTATGAAACCTATTCATCTATTTTTGATAAACAAAAAAAGGTTTTATTTGATTTCTTGCTTTTACACTTCACAGAACGGATTGGTTTTTCCACAAATTTTATCTCTTTTAATTTAAGTTTTCGTTTATTTCTTTTCCTATGCTAAGTTAGTATTTTTTATTATCTTTTATTACTTCAAATGCAATCAATTCTATTTACTGTCTTCTCGAACTTTGCATCTGATTTATCTTTCATTTTTCTTTACTTCCGGTATTTGCTAAAATGTGTTGCGAAATTTTTCTCTCTATCACTGTACATCATCGATTGTATTTCTTTAGATATCTATCAGTTTACCTTTTCACGTCCCCCCATTTCACTTAACTCAGTCAAACTATTCTCTCAAATTAGTTTCCCCTTTTCTTCTATCAGATTTTTTCACGTTTTCCGTCAAGTTTATTTATCAGCGTCTTTATCAGTTTCATTCCAGTTAACTCCATGTCATTTAGGTGCGCGATGTCATGTTGTTTTCTGTATTTTAAAAGAAAACCTTCAGTTTTATTTCTAGATATATCATGGCTACGAAGAATATTTCATGAAATCTTTGTTTACCATGGCGGCCTTCTGTCGGTTGCTCTTATGGGCGCCATCTTATATTATTTCAATAAAGAACACAGAAGTATTAGCAATAATTTAATCAGAGAAGATTGCGTATTCTCCGTCAGTTGTTTTACAACTTAATTTTGCAGAATTTATTCGGCTTAACAGATGACATTTAAAGTAATTTTTACTTTGAATTCTTTTCTATATTCTTTTTACTATCTTTCAGTTGTTTTTTTATAAATTTCTTACAAAATTCAACCTTTTTAATTTTAAAGGTGCTATTTTCACAGACTTTATTTTGTCTTTATATTTTCTCTTCTTATGTATTAAGACGTTGTCTTTTATATTAATTTATTCAATTCTTTCTTGAAAATATTTTATATTTACCTATTTCGCCTGTCTTATCGATTATCGCATTACAACCGGTTTTCTTCACACTGATTATTTCATATATTTCATTTTTACTTGAACAATTATCTTTGTTTGCTTAGTTTTTGTTCTAATTTACTTTGATTTAGTATTATTTCATACCTATCTTCCTAAGTCTATGAACGTTATTTTTTAAAAAAAAAGAAAAGAATGTCCAATCTGATTTAATCTTTTTTAGTTTTCTTACTATTGTAGATTTCTCTTTACAAATCATGGCTTTGATCTCATGTTTCTTTTTCTGTTTGCCACACATCAATATTAATAAACGTCTATGTCTACTATGTCATTTTACAATAATTCTTTTTCTGGCATTTTCTACACAAAATATCACGGATGTTTTTCTGACAAAACTCAAATAGCAAATTTTTTTTTTCCAGTAAATATGTTGTTTTCGTAACGAATGTTCCATCTATTAAAATATAATTATGCTAGAAAATTTTTCTTAAATTTCCAACTTGAATAAAAAAACACAAAAAAATACAAAAAACGACGAAACCTTGAGGGGATTTTTCCAAATTATAGCAATTGGTACCACTCT
>OZ010574.1:50326608-50329108 GCA_963932145.1 Acanthosepion lycidas | reverse complement strand
TGGTTCTGCACAAAGCCTTCACCACTATTATCAAATCATATGTCCAGGTGTCTGGCTGTCGGTTCCTTGGAACTGAGTTGCTTGACCCTCATACGTCGAAAACGATGGGAGAGTCCATTATATATATATATGTGAAAAGTGTGTGTATATAAATATAAATAAATATATATATATATATGTGTATAATTATTTATATATTATATGCGCGGTACTTATTAGAAAGCGCTCAATATCAGAGATAGAGCTAACATATATGGTTGGATAGATGTGAGCTTGTGACCCTGGGTCACAAGCTCACATCTATCCAACCATATATATATATATATATATATATATATATATATATATATATATATATATATATATATATATATATGGTTCCGGTCCCCTGACGATCGCACTAGCGTGGAACATGGGTAACTGTCTTGCTTATATAGAAGTAGAACACTGAATTTTACTATTTTTCTCATTTTTTTCCTTTTTTTGTTTTGAATTATTGGGTAATTTTTAAAAAATCTTAAACTCGGAAGCACTCATAAAATTAATAAAGACTAGTAACATGGCCCGGCGTTGCCCGTGCTTGATTCAAAAATCGTACGACGCATACAGCAATGGCTAACACATGACTTAAAATAATTTTGCCGTTCCTTGCCTTTAAAGGAGTGTCCGTTGCCGTGCTGACGTTGCTACATGGCTTACTTCTTGCCTATCTCAGACTGTGAATTTTTTCTAAGCAACTATACTAAACATTAAATCTATTACGAAAAGAAAACTAAACAAAATGAACACAAAACGATCAGCTTTAAAAAAGAACTCGTAAATGGAAAAACCGAATGAAAAAAACAATGTTAACAACAAATACTTTTTCACACCCAACCCAGTTTCGCGGAATCAGTATCAACGTTGAGTTTAAGTAAGCGAATGAGCCAATTGGAGTAAAGTGCTATGCAGATTTAAATTTTTCCCACTCGTGACGAATGCAGTTATCGATTTTTTTTTGCATGCTAGTATGTTAGTTAACATTCGTGTCGGTCAGCTGTTGGCTCTCACGCTGGCCAGTAGAATCTTCCTGCCTATTCGTAGCAGCCAGCTTTAGGCTCTCACTCTGGCCAGTAGAAAATGGCCGCAAACTACATGAAAACTGCCGTAGAAGCATTTATTTCCACTATCGATGGGAGTTGGGAAATGCAAAGTCGGTCTTGGCCTTCCCGCTAACTTGGAGCATGGGCATGGAAATTTTGGTGCAAATGCGTTGAAAATTAAGGCTGTGCATTCGTTACACACGCACGCACATATCATGCCTTTTATATTAGGTTGGTGCAAAAATAATGTCATAATGATGTCGTTTTCTGACGTATTTTTAACGTCAAAAAACGACATTATTACGTCATTATTTTTGCACCAACCTAATAGATAGAGATTATTTTTTATACGTCGTATGCCTTCTAGATATGGATTGCTCTGACTCTCTCCAACTTCCTGTAATTAATATCTGTCTTCTTTCTTTAGCTTCCAAACTATAGTCTGCCATCCATTTACACAAGCTCGATATATAGGTTACTCGATGTTTTAATCTGACTTCATCTTCAAAATGTTCTGTGATTGTCAAATTCTCTAAGTCCTAATGATGCATCCAAGAAATTTATATTGTCTCTTTTATTCTAATTTCGAGTAACATTTTTGCTCCCCGGTTTCCTAAAAGTTTCTTGTTGCTAACAAATTCTGTCAATTGCATCCTTCTGTATAACAATATCTCTGCTGTAGTCTTCTTTTCATCCGTGAGGAAAATGTCCAGTATTCTCTGCCATATGAAATTAGCACACATTTTTTCGTTTTTAACGAGATTTTCTCGTTTCCTAATAGTTCTATTTTTTGGAATGCTTCTTTGGCTATTTCGACCTACCTGTCATATATCCCATCGTTTATTATTTATGTAGTAATTTTAAGTCCCAGAATGTAAATGACTGGAAGAGGTTCGTCTTTAGCGAGGAGTACAGTATTGATAGAGAAAGGTCCGAAAATCTGGAGAAAAGTACCGTTCTCGATGTAAAGATCTGACGTCTGGTTAACGAAGTCAAGAAAATCAGGTATTCAAAACTGGCAAAGCCTGTTACACTACCCATTCCATTTCAAAGCGGATTTCTTGAAGGCAAATCAGTATTCTAGACTAGCTTGCCAATTTTGCCAGGTAAAATATATTACAAAACGTTTTAGGGTAAGTCAAGAAAGCATAACGCCTAAATATCTACATTTCGTTTACGATTCAATGCCCGTAAGAAAGGAATAAAATATATATTAAATATATAACATTCTATTGTCAAAATGGATACAAATTAGTTTAATAAAATGTGAAAAACACATCTGAAAATTTAAGATTATTTAACACTATGCATGTGCAGATTATATAATCTAATTTTACACATGCCACCTTCAATATTGTTCATAAAATACCCATAGATTATACATTAAAAATACAAAAAATATCGCCTTTCATGGATTT
>OZ010574.1:50204108-50324108 GCA_963932145.1 Acanthosepion lycidas | reverse complement strand
TGTTTTTTTTGTTTTTATTTATAAGGCTTCTATTATTTTTACCCTTTTTTTGCATGTAGATGATGCCATTATATTAGTGTTGTCAACAAGTATGTTGCGAATAGTATCCGGTAGATCTACATGAATATTAAAATGATATCTAATTGAGCTATGGTCTGTGTTATGGTGAAACACACCTATTCTATAGTTAATAGACTCTCCCACCTAATATAAGTAGGAGTAGTAAGAGAAACGAAGGTCAGTTGATGTCGGACGACAGTAGTTGACAGTCGAATACGAAAGTTGGCAGCGACCACAACAAGAATACTCTGCGTAATACCAATTATATAAAGTTCCTAACGATTTGTACGTCGAACGTATTTTAGGACCGATTTAGTACAAATACAAGCCTCCACTGCGAAATAACTCCACAACAACTTTGGCTACGAGGATTCGCACTTATACGGAGGAAGAAAAAATTCGCTCGCCACAAATACTTCGGCGACAAAAAAAAAATTAGCAAAGTTTTTCGCAAGCCAAGATGTCAACTTAGTGACGAAAAAAAATCTGTCGTATTCTGAACTGAGAAAAAAAAATTTTCTCCCCGATAATACAGTTTGCTCAAATAGGTCACGAATTGCAAATTCGTAGGACACCCTCCCCTTTACAGTATTTAGACATTGTGTAAACTTTTTGCGAAGTTGGAGGAATGCAAAAGTATGTTCCGGGAATTATTTAATTCCAGTCGTAAAAACAGATGACAATATTAGTGCAACAAGAAACATTCCAGATGCAGCTACAGGAGGAAAACGTTTAATAGACAAATGCAGTTCCAACAAAAAATAGAACAGATGCATAGGGAGTTTCAAAAAAACACTCTGGAATTAACTGAGAAGTGGAAAGAGAAAAATCTACAAAATGATTCTTTCCCAGAGAATACTATATGGAATTCAACTGAAATATTCATGTACACTCCAGATGAAGAAATAACTTTTGAGGAGTATTATAAAAAATATACGGACGTGTATAACGAAGACTGACACTCGTGGTCTGAAGGAAAGAAGGTTAGGCTTCTTTTAAGCAAATTAAGAACTGCTGAGCATAACAAATTGGTAAACTACATTTTACCGCAAAAAACTAGCGAGTTTACATTTACCGAGGCGGTAAATATATTAAGTGAATTATTAAGTAAAAATATATCTTTTCTTCATAAGAGGTGGAAATGTTTGAATCTGATGAAAGATGACGAACAAGATTATATAACGTACGCAGCCAATGTGAATAAGCATTGTGAAGAATTCAAGCTGGCAGAGTTAAGCGCAGACAATTTTAAGTGCTAGTAGTTTGTTCAGGACTGGTATCGGAAAGAGACGCAGAGTTGAGAAAATTAGTACTGGCAAAATTGGAAAGCGATCCAAGTATTACGGTACAGAAATTGACAGAAGACTGCACAAAATATGTTAGTATAAAGAAAGATTAAAAAAAAGATATAACAGTCTGGAGTTTCGCATGTAAGGACAATTCGCTACAAAGAAGAAAGTCAGTCTACCAAAAAGAATTCTAAAATTGCGGATTATCAAGCAAAAAGTGAAATACCAGTGAAAAATAAACAAAACCTCCGGAAGCCATGTTTTGCTTGCGGTGAACTACACTGGTACAGATATTGCGATTTTAGGAATAAAAAATGTTTCAACAGTAAAAGAGTGGGTCACAAAAGCACGCATTGCAGGTCAAAAATAAAGACAATAAAATAAGAAAATTAAAATTTAACGAGTTAAAAGATCAGTAATATAAAAGTGGGTATTGAAGACAACACACGGTGACGAGAGTCTATTTAATGTTAAATGCAATCGACGATATATATATATATATATATATATATATATATATATATATATATATATATATATATATATATATTCGCATTCACTCTAGATGTATGTTTTACTTAATTCTTTTTTATAGTTGGAGTTCAAAATTTTGAATGACACTATATATGCTCCTGAAAAATATTTCGGTTGAGCTCTCGGGAGAGAAGGAGTGAGTTTGGAAATAATGACTATTGCTGCTACTAATACAATACTATTCGATAAAACAAATCGAGTTCTTTCAGTCACTGGCGTCTTTATCTACGCTACGTTCGCTTAAATTCACCTTCATATCTGCCTTGCACTAATGGTTTAGGTGGGTTTTCCGACTGACGCCACTTCAGCCTGATTTCGATCCTAGCTAGAAGCAACCGGACGTCTAGCCACACTGAAGAGCTGTGATACAGCGAAACAGTCTTTCTGTGGATGACAATATATATATTTATGAGTGTGTGTGCGTGCATTTTTGTATGTGAGAAAATATTAAATACTGGGTTTGTAAGTGTAATAATTCATTTCGAAGAAAACATAATAAATGTGTAAGATTATAATAATAATAATAATAATAATAATAATAATAATAATAATAATAATAATAATAAACAAAGAGTACAGAAAATATCTCAATCTACGAATTCCTTTGCGGAGAAGGACTCTATTGGTCATCCACAAAAATCTTTCAGTACTTCAATTTAAAAGTAAACTCACAGTTACATATTTGTTAAAATAATACATTGTGAACACCCATAACAGTGATTGAGAGAAAATATATTTATTGAGCGTGTGATTAAACAAATAAATGAAACAGCCGCGAAGGTTTTAAAGGAAGGAGAAAACATACATTTATCAGTGTTTCTAAAGGAAATATGTGAATTCTGCCCAAAATGTATTCAATAAATAGCGAAATTGAAGTCGGTGAAAATTTAATGGAAAATAAAGCAAGTAGACGAAGTATTTATGAAAGATATACACCAAATGAAACAGCAAATAGAGTTTTAGAATCGGATCTTTCTATGGAATTGGAAAAATAAAATAAAGGATAATACAACACATCGGTATCGAGGCTGATAAAATGAACAAGAATATGAAGGAGACAATAGAAAAAAAAAAAATCATGCGAGATAAATACAAGAAAGAAACGAATAAAAGGAACATTAAACATTCCAAAACAAAAGATAAAAATATTACAGAATGTAATATGTCAAAGAAAAACCAACAACAGAGAATAGTGATGTAAGAATACAGTCACACTGAAAAAATAAAGAAAAAGAAACCGTAAAAATGCAGAATAACAAGAATAGAGACGAGAAAGAATAGAGAAGGCTGAGAATTGAAGCGATAGAGAGAGCCGAGAGAAGTCGACAGATAGGCGATAAGAGAAGAGGAGAAAAGATGAACGGACAAAAGAAGGAAAAAGGGAAGAGGAGAGAATAAGATAAAAGAGAAGAGATGAGAAGAAGAGAAAAGAGAGAATAGGAGAAAATAGAGATGACGAGAAATAGAGAAGAAGAGAAAATAGAAAAGGGAAGAGTAAAGAGAAGAAAGAAGAAAAAAAAAGAGACGACCAAAGAAAGAACGAAAACACGAAAAGAGAGAAAGAAAAAAAAAATGGATACTATCAGTGAAGAGAAATAAAGAAATTTAAATAGCAAAGGTAAGTGGAAAAGGTATGAAAACCAAAGAAAAATATAGAAATAATATAAAAAAAACAAAAAAAACAAACCCATGACGCAAAGCTTGCACGGGCAAACCTGAACAAAATATTGTAGGAAAATTGTGGCATTTCCAATCCTTCCACTGTTTTTGATTTCAGTCTTTAATCTCCCCACCCCTATCCATTCTTCAACTTTTTCAGATGCGCCATTTCAGATTCATGTAGATAACAATATCAGGAAAGAAACGCGTGGGAACCTCACATCGGAATGGAGTGAGCATTTTTTAAAATATAGATATCAATCTGATTTCATTTATATAATACATACTTATACATGAACTGGATTTTATGAAAACATGGTATCTCATCTGTCTATATTGCTGAGGCGAGGTATTATGTACACTATTTACATTATTCGGACTACAGACCGATAATTATTTTAATATAATTTTTGCTTATACGCTATTTTTATACATATGAATGTTTGAGTAAATGTTTGTTTTTATATTAAAGTGTATTAACTACATTTAGAGGCCTGAATGCGCGAGACATTTCATGGAAATTATATGTCCACCGACAGAAATCGAAACCGTATCATAGACGACAGTCTCATTTGTCTTGACGTCTTATACTATTTAGCTACAGACGAAGCGTATGGTTAGCAAAGTCAAATTCCTGTTTTTAAACAATAAATTTCCCAATTTCCTCTGTAGCTAAATGGTCTAGCATGTCAGCCTACATAGCGGTTCCGTATAGGATAAAGGTTCGATTCCTGTTGAAGGACACATAGTTCCTATATATGACAAAATATACTTTTAAGGGATATCATATTTATGGGTAAATGTATCCAATAACAAGGGTAAGGTGTACGTAAATATAGTGTGAACCTGAGGTCAACAACGAAGCTCAGCAGTCTGTCTCATGCTTGAGTGCCATCGGAATATAGTTTTCAAGCATGAAACAGGCTGTTTCCTCTCAGAGTTGATCTCAGTGTCCACTATAGATACGTATTACACGGAATGAGCTGCACATACAGGTACAGATATAAGTATATGAATATCCACCCAATCACATAACTTAACATGCAACCATTACATGCCTGTACTGTAACGGTGAAAAAATTTCGGTTCTTACAAAAAAATTCTGATGTTTGGATATGTTTAGATTTTGGCAAGTGGATCGGGCCGAGGACATTCCAGCACCAACTTCTTTAAATAAACAATTTCATATATGTTTACTCTAGAAAAAAGAACAATGTAAAATAGGGGGGGGATTAAGATTAGAAATATTGTGTTGCTCAAATCCATTATGCTGTGCTGACCGGCTGGTAAAACAGCATTCGAAATCCAGTGTTTAACCTGGGATAAAACATAGATTACTGCCATGTATAGAATACACAGATTACTGTAACGTGAATCTATTTATAAAAATAGGCGCTGAAAAATTTCCGAAACAACGCATTTTTACAAGAATCTGACCAAATGATTAAACATTAGTTGTGTTTTTTTTTTTTGTTTTTTTTAATCCCTCCTTAATTCTAGACTCATTGTTTATATAAATACATGGAATCATAGCTGGAAATGAATATATGATGAAGGCATGAAGACACCACTAACTACTATATATTGATATTTAATTTCGCTTCCATAGCCATGAAATACGTAGAATTAGAATAATTTTAAAATATCTCCATATAAAACCAAAATACAGATAGTTAGTATTCAAATGATATATGCGTATAATATTAAATTATAAAAATTTTCGAGCTATCATGCCCATTTTGTGTTTACTAATTGGATATAGTAAAATTAAACAATTACAACATTTTAAATATCTAGGAAGTGTTTTAACAGCGGATGGAAAGTACGACACCGAAATCCGAAGAACTTTTGGGATAGCAGGAGAAACCTCCCAAAAGCTCAACAAAGTATTAAGAAACAGAAAAATTTCATGAGAAACATAGAAAAGAGTACTGAACTGATATGTAATATCAGTCCTTTTATAGGGCAGTGAATACTGGACAATAGATAAGATGATGATGAAGTGAGAGAAATTTGTCTCGACAGAAGGATGTTGGGAATAACATGTGTCGAGTGCAACGATGGAGAAAATAGAAACAAAAAAGGACACTTCAACTTAACATCTGAAAGAGACAGTTCGCATTTCTAGGGCACCTAGTGAGGAAAGAGGGTTTGGGAAATTTGACACCCAGAGGACAGATTGAAGGCAAGATTTAACGAAGAAAATAACGCATAACCTAACTAGCGAGCATGAGTAACCGGATGGTGGAACAAAGTATAGGGGAGATAACAAAAAGACAAAATGTATTAAGAACAACAAAGGACAGGAAATTGTGAAGAGCCATGATCACTAACGTCCTGAAGGCACGTAGCACATAGAAGAAGAGGCTAATGATAAAAATGAGTCATACAAAATCTCGAAGGGACGAGGGTTCAGGGAATTTGATTTCTTATTTTCCTAACTTTGTTGCCCAACAAAATTCAACTACACTAGTTTCCATTCTCTCTCTCTCTCTATCTCTCTCTCTCACTCTCTTTCTCTGTCTCTCTCTGTCTCTCTCCCTATATACACACACACACACATATATATATATATATATATATATATATATATATATATATATATATATATATATATATATATATGAAGGTTCTGAGTCTAACGTTCAAAGTAAGATTACGTTTAACCATTCTACTCAGATCATTAATACACATCTATGCAGTGTCTGAAGACGCTTCCAGAAATCTTGATTACCAGAGCCTGGCAGCTGATCTTTTCTCTGACTTAATTCTAACAGTTGAAAATGAGGGAAAACTGTATTGGGACATTCAATATGTCCAAAACCAAGTTAGTTAGGTTTCATTATTACCGAGCAAGACTTCATCATGGTGAACGGTGTAACTATCAAAAAAGAACCTTGCTTCAAAGTTCAACGCAGACATCAAGTGGAAAGGATATATACGATGCATCTCACCTTTCCTGGCATCAATAAAGATGCTGAGGAAATGGATGGTACCTTGTACACGACTTTTCTTACTATGCTATATATTTATAAGAGCCAGACAAAACCAATGGAGTACACCTGGCATATTTGTGCTACCTTTCAAACATTATTAAAGTTCAAAAGTGCCTACAAAATCTTGTGGCTGATTAATTATTTTCCACCTTACAACTCCTTTCTCTCTGACGAAAAGTTTCATCTTTCTCGCAACGTTATTTTCATAGAAAATCTGGGTCTGACGATAAAACATATCCGTGTCCTGGGTCTGAAGATAAACTACATTCGCGTCCTGGGTATGACAATAAACTACATCCGCGTCCTGGGTAAGACGATAAACTATGTCCAACAGCAAGGCCTCTTATCAGGATTGAGGAGCATGGAACCACCTCTTAATTGTTGTTTCCCCAGGTCTACCCTGACTCGGGGTGGTAGCACCTGTTAGGATCCCCAGTTACGGGCAAATAGTTAACCCCCAAACTGAGGTCAAAACACTATGAAAGTGTAAAAATAGGTTTAGATACCAGAAATACTTTGTAAAAAATTAGTACCAGCAATAAATTTAAAAAAATACTAGCAATACACTTCTGAAAAAACATGCCACCAATAAAAATCTTGTAGCATTATAGAACCTCGCATCGGAATGAGGTATTGATATCCCGTAAAACAAACCAAACCAAACCTTCATAGCTAAGACCCAACATACTACGTACACTTGTTGAAACAATACCTATCCACTTTGTATTACATTAATAATTATTTTTAATTTGAAAAACTTTAAGAAAGGCTAAATTTTAGGATCTTACTCCCGATTGAATGTTTCCTGAAACACTACAATCTGAGCCTCTTCAATTCTGAGGTCAACAGTTTTCTTTCTTATATACCCTAAGAATCTGCATATTTTAGATCCTCCTCTTGCATTTGCACAAAAACACTATTCAGCAACACTCACTTGAGAGGCTCTTGGGCCTTGGGAGAAAATTGATAAAAGCCCACAAGATTTATCGTCTGTTTTTGAAAATATATATCAGGCGTAACTCTTTATTCAAGGCTGAAGTGCTAAAGAAAAGATATAAGCGGGAAAATAAAAAAAAATATCCGCACTGTTGTTATGTTATATGCTAAGGGAAAAATGCGGATAATTTTTCATACCCTTGTAAAAATATGTGTGTGTTTGTGTGATCATATTTTTGTGTGTATGAATTATACCTGTCTGTCGATTTATTTATCTACATACATGTTTACTTGTGTAACTACGATTGTATTCAACAAAACCCAGAATCTTCCTTCTCCTGCAAACATTCCTTTTTATTAGTTCGTCATAGTGTATAATTGAAAAAGTATATTTATGTCTGGAGTATCGAAAGTGATTTATAATAAGATTTTAATTCCGATTTTTCACCTTACTTACTTAATATTCTGCTGATGAAATTGCGTCAGCCAATGTAGGCCACAATGTTGCATATCAATAATCTTGTCCTTTGGGAAACAGTGTCTCTGTCGAAAAATATATTTATAATATATTAGATGTATTAAAACATTTATTTCGAGAAGATTAACCTGTCATCTATGTGAGGAACGTGTTATATTTAAACAATACAAAAACACCGCGTATCTTTAAATATGCGTCTAATTTTGGTCCACAATACAAGATTAATTTGTTACACAAATTGTAAAATCTATGAAAAATCCGGAAAGCCTTTACAGCAAATGACTGTAAGTTACCATAAATAAAATTCCTTTAAATCAAAGTGCAAACATGATAAATTATTTTGAACTTTAATGCCATTTCTTCTTGTGATGATAAAATACATAATAGAATCATAGTGTGTGAGTTTCACATTCATTGTAATCATCGAATCGTTAAGAAAAACAAAATCCCATCCACTCTGGGTATCTTTTTTTCATGAAACAACCAAAGAAGATTGAAATTATTCAGAATGTACCTTTTTATTTTGCCGAGTTTTCTTTTTTTTATAATATAATTTTTCACCTGACATCTAAGGACAATCTTCATTAGCTTTGACAGGCATTCCATGGACTTTAGGAAACATTGCAGCCGGGATATACTCAATTTAAATTAGACACATACAATATATATATATATATATATATATATATATATATATATATATATATATATATATAATTACTTTTTTAAAAATATGATTTCAATGCTACATAAGAGTTCTCATGTTTCAAATCAAGAGCCGAAAACTTCAATATAATTATTTGAATTAAATTGAATTAAAGTATTAATTCAATTTAATTGAAATAATTATATTGAAGTTTTCCGCTCTTGTTTTGAAACATGAAAACACTTATGTAGCGTTGGAATCATATTTTTAAATAAGTAATTATATTTATGCTCTACTTTTGTATCGAGCACTATTTTATTAAAAAATAATAACAAAAATACTAAAGAACTTTGAATTATTTACCTTACGAGTTCTTTCCTATTTTCTATATATTTTTACATACACACACACACACAAATATATATATATATATATTCTAAAGCCCGCAAAACCTTTTCTTTCTTTCCTTTTCTTCTTTTTCTCGTAAAAAGAGGTTGTATGTTACTTTTAAATTTCAACAAATCGTTCACTTACCAGTCATTTATAATTGACTGGTAAGATGTATTGATCCGCATTGAAACACCACTGAAATTGTGTAGCGTTTTTTGACATGTAATATCCTAAAATAAAGAATATTGCTCTACTTTGTATTGAGCCCTCTTTTAAATTAAATTTTGTGAACGTTGGAATTATGCTCTATTTGTTCTCATCTTACCTGGATATATATATATATATATATATATATATATATATATATAGTGAGAGAGAGAGAGAAAGAGAGAGAGAGAGAGAGAGAACTTTTCTGCGTTAAAGATGAAAATACAATTTCGTCATGCAATGTTCTTTTATTTCTGGAACGAACAATACGCTATGCAAACCGCAAAAGATCCATTTAAAATCCATTTTTATCGCCTCTGATAGATCATTTTTTAAATTTTAAAGTTCGTCGTTCTTGTGTTTAAGAAGTATTTTTAGGGATGGGAATGTTCGGACGTGATTTTGGTTGCACGTGCTCTATGATAAATTCTGGTAGGAAGGACATCTACCGTTTATTGATATGATGCCATAGCTGAGACCAGTTTTCTTAAATGTTTCGCTTGGTTCAAAAATGGAAATTTTGATCTGAAAAATATAATCTTTTGCAGATCTTCCGCCATTGATGATTAAATCGAAACGATGATTAAAAAATAAGCCAGATCATACGACATGCGACATCACAAAGATACTCGACATACCTCACTCATATGAGCGTTGCAAGGCATTGAATAAACAAAGAGAGGTGAATTGTTACTATGTTAGAGTGCATCACTATCAGAGAAAAAAAGGAATGGACCATATTTCTATCTACGATTCTCTGCTTAAACACAAGAACGACGAACATTAAAATTTAAAAAATGATCTATCAGAGGCGATGAAAATGGATTTTTTTAATAAAATTCACCGCCGTAAATGCCTAGGGAAAAGGAAATAAACAATATATCCGCACTTTATGGCCATTCTTGTATCCGAAAAAAGTGAGAGTGTATCTGGGAGGATTGGAAATTGGATATAATAGAAGCTCCTCCTGCAAAATCAGATGTTGAATGCAGGTAAACTTTTTTGCGAAATAGAAAGAACGATGGCAAATATTGATGAAACCTTCTGGAATTGGCCATTAGAAAGAATATCGTCTTCTGTCAGAACAACGCCAGACCTAATGCCTTTTTTTCAGCAACTGGTAAAAAAAATTACTTGGCTGGGATATCTTATTAAAAAGGTTGTACTAATCTTACAACGATTACGACTTATTCCCATCCCTAAAATTCCTCTTAATTGGAATATTCAATTCTCTGTAGAACTGTAAGAAACGGTCAAACCTATTCAACACCCAGAAACCTGTCAAATTCTGGTAGGATGGACTCATGAAACAGGCTAAACGATAGCTAAAGATAATGAAATAAATCTATTTGAATAAATGTATATACATTTATGTAAATAACGACGTAGAAATTAGAAAAAAAAACATTCCAAATGTTGCTCTGACCCAGTAAATGCCTATACATTGGCAAACACGAGAGACGTTATTAACACCCACCTATGCATAAAAATACGTATCAAAAACATGCGTATAGTAAGGTAATGATCCTTGTTTAGCATATCAACATCAAAAACAGTGGGACAGTATTGGCCGGAAGCACTTAACTAAAAAACGAGATATGCTTGGCGATGATCACACTATGTTTGAAATTCTGACGGTATGAATAATTAGTGCAATAATTTAATCTCTCCCTCTCTTTCTCTCTCTCTCTCTCTCTATCTATCTATCTGTGTGAAACTATCGGTTTAGGGCACACCATGTTAAATACACTGTAGGGAGCCACATTCATTCCTTTTGTATTCCATTAATAAGAAGCAAGTGACACTCGAAAACCTTCTTGCAATGAAACACTAGCTTGAGTAGACGACTCCCAAGTGGATGCTTTCCCTACAATCTTAAACTGTTCATAACTAGGGTTACCCGTTATCTTTCTTACATATCCATAAAATTCGTCTCGTATATCTTCCTTTTACCGTTCACACAACAAACTTCATCCTTAACACTCTTCATCGAGTGTCTAATTTGACCACTAATAAAAAAGAAAATTAGAGCTTATCTTACAGAAACTTATACGGTGGCCTAAGAAAAGTTTTTTTAGCCAGGAGAAATAAACTACATCCAAATTCAAAATTTAATTACATAATCCCTATTCCACATAAACAAACAGTATTTGGAAATAGTATGGAGTATGTCCTCTATTTGCTAGTTTCAGTGCTTGTATTCGATTTTTCATGGATTTGATCAAGTTATCAACAATCGTCTGAGCCATATATTGCCACTCCTTTAGCAATGTTCATTTAAGTGTTACCACTGACGTGATTTTGATTGCACGCGCTCGATGATAAATCGGCGTTTTCAAATGTTAACCGCATAGTTTCTGCAGAATTTTTAAGACTCACTGGAAGTAAATTGAGTTCGGTAACAGCACTGACAGATACTTCAAAACGGAAAAAAATTCGCATAAGAATTAAATCGTTATGGCGATAGTAGGTCGTTTACACTTTACTATCTCGGGCCATTTTGTGAAACTGTCGACCCCAGTTAAATAGGATAAATCGTTTAGTTGTCCAGCAAAGTTCAAATGTAGTCTTGCCTACGGTGTATCAGTGATTGATCATGTCTGATAACTTATAGATGCTGATTTTGCTGTTGAATTACAACCATTATAGTCTCTAAATGTATTTTGAATATCTTTATTCAACTTTGTCCAATAATCAGAGACTTCATCATCACTATTCCTGGGTACCTTACCTGTAATATGTTTAAAAATACTTTCTTGTAGTGATAACGGAATTACTACTCATCCCGCGTACAAAAGTTCTTCATCATAAATAGAAAATGTAGTATTATCGTTACCAGGCTTAATTATATTTTATTCCCTTTCGACTAAATGTAATTCATAGGTTTTTGAATAAACGTATCCATTTTAAAATGAATCTTGATATCGTCTATCGTGACCTGAAATCCTTTAACAGTGTTTAACGCAGGGGTTTTAATTTCGCTTACGAAATCCAGCGAAGCAATCACAGTTTCGTCAAATTCTTTACATTTCGATATCAATCTGGATAAGCTATCTGCAATGTCCTAATTTTTTTGGTGATAGAAATTCCATCTTGAAATCCTAGTTCAATAAAATCGTAACCCAACGCTGTTTGCAGTATGAGTGGGAATCACTTTATTAGAAGTGAATATAATTAATAATGAACGATTATGCGTTTTCAGTATGAATTCCCTTCCAAATATGATCTTAGGAAATTTCTTTACAGTAAAATTATAACAAACGCTTCCTTTTCAATTTGACTGTAGCATTTTTCAGTGTCTGTCAAAGTTCATGAAGCGTAGGCGACTGATTTTACTGTATCGTCTTCGAATATATGCCCTATTACCGCCTCTATGCCGTATTCGCTCGCCTCCGACGCTTCTATTATCTCTCGCTGCAGATCGTAATGTATCAGCAATAACTACAAAACTAATAACTTCAAAGTTATATTAAAATGTTTTTGACATTCCACCGACTAGTTTCATTTCGTACCCTTCTTAAGTAAATTATTCAGAGGTGCTCGCAATTTGTACATATCTGGCGTATAAATATTATAATAATTTGCTTATCTGAGAAATGATTGTAGGGTTAACAAATTTGTTGGGGGAGGCATGTATTTAATGGCACTTGCTCGAGTAGGATCTAGTCTTCTTCCCTTCTTGTCGATTATCTGACCTAAATATTTAATCTTATGCATAAAGAGCTGACATGTCTATTCGCAGAGTGAGAAACCGTAAATATACAGTCTCTAAAATACTTGCTGAATCGCTTTTACATGCTGTATTTTCCTGGTGCTCTTAATAAGTATATCATTTATGTAAGCGACGCACCAGGCAATATCGTATCCATTATTTGCTTGAAAATACCTAGGGTTACTTTTATACCAAAGGGTAATCTTCTAAACTTGTAGAGTTCTTTATGTCTATTAATATTCAAAAATTTCTAACATTCCTCATACACTTTTATTTGAAGACAAGTCAATATTCGAAAGAAAATTTCAACCATTTAATTTGGCAAATATTTTCCCTTGAGTTGGTAGGGTATGTACATGTGGTACAAGGTAGTTTTTCAACCCAGTGGGAAAATCTGCACATAAATGAATCTTATTTTTCTTTCAAATATAAACCGCTGATGTGACCCATTGTGAATAATCTATTTTGTACATTTTCCCAACTCCCCTGAGAAAATATCCGTGAATTTATTTTTTAGTTTACTTAGTGTTTCTTTAGCTGTAATCTTTTTTCTCTGACGAACAAACAATTTTTACATAGAATTAATTAATCGGACAATTCCATAATTCAAATAAACATAGCCAATCGACGCCTGGTAAATTCGAGTTGTAATGCTTTAATAAGTAAACATTTGTTTTCTTTTAGTTTTACTCGCAATAGCGATGTTACATGTAATTTTCTCTAGAAAAAATTAATTTGTTGCCCGATATTCCTTTTGCAACTTTGTTATTTTTTCCAAATTAGGCTTGGCAATTCTCTTCTAAGTTTGGTCATCAATAACTGAAATATTGCTACTCGTGCTCAATTGAAATATCACCGTAGTGTTATTCACTTTTACTCTCACGAATTTTCTATTACTTGAACTTTCCAGTTTATTATTAGGTAGCTCTACTTTTAGCAAGTTAATTTGTGTATTTCTTTAGCTTTCTTACTTGAAGTAGCTTCGTTTGCGATCTGTTTTTCCACAATTAAAACATTCTTGGTTTTAAATGGACAGTCCTTTCCGAAATGAAGCATAGCACAGCCATAGCATGGGTTAAGTTTGGCAGTGTTTTTATTTCGAATGTTTTCCTTTTGGTAGTACTGTCTATTTTCCGAACCACTTCTACAAATGACGTGCCATATTGTTCGATTTTCGCTGTATCGTTCCTTAAATTGACACTTCTATGACACTCTTGCAACAATCTGTATCTTTATCTTTGAATCCTGTTCAAGTTTTGTAAGGATGCGAGAGCGTATCTTCGCATCGTTGCTTGATCTTTAGCGAAGATTAAATATTTAAATCTGTCTAGGGATACTTCGCCTAATTTAAACTTCTCACAATCATGGCTGACTTAACTGACATATGTAACAAAATCTTGATCTTCGTCTTTAGTAAGATTCATGCAGCGCGAACATCTATAAAGTAGTGAATTCTTTTCACCATAAATTTTTGTTTATATCAACATTGTTTCGTTAAATGTAATTTTTCTCCTAAGTATTCGAAAAAAATGTAATTCAGATATTTTTCTTGTTTAACGGTATACAACTTTCGTCACAGAATGCGTGCTTTCTTTCCATCTGATCATCATTGTCCTTCTTTTCTGAAAATCGTCTAGTCTCTATCTATAAAAGGCAGGATGTGTGTGTGTGTGTGTGTTTGTAACCAATGCACGGCTGCAGTTTTCGACGGATTTTCACCAAAATTTACATGCGCATTTTCCAAGATAGTGGATAGGCCAAGACCGACTTTGAATTTCCCAACTCCCATCGATAGTGGTAACAATCGATTTTTCATGCTTCTACGGCAGTTTTCATATAGTTTGCGGCCATTTTCTACTGGCCATAGCGAGAGCCTATAGCTGGCTGTCACGAATAGACAGGAAGATTCTATTGGCCAGCGTGAGAGCCAACAGTTGACTGACACGAATGTTAAGTAGCATGCTAGCATGCAAAAACATTCGATAGCTGCATTCGTCACAAGTGGGAAAAAAATTTAATCTGCATGCCACTTTACTCTAATTGGCTCATTCGCGTTGATTCTGATTCCGCAGTACGGGGTTGGGTGTGAAAAAGTATTTGTTGTTATCATTCTTTTTTCATTCGGTTTTTCCAGTTACGAGTCCTTTTTTTTTTTAAAGCTGATCGTTTTATGTTCATTTTGTTTAGTTCTTTTTTCGTAACAGATTTAATGTTTATCATAGAGCTTAGAAAAAATGGCAGTGTGAGATAGGCAAGAATTAAGGCATGTAGCAAAATCAGCACGGCAAAGGGCACTCCTTTAAAGGCAGGGAAGGGCAAAACTATTTTAAGTCAAGTGATAGCTATTGCTGTATGAGTTGTACGATTTTTGAATCAAGTACGGGCAACGCCGGGCCATGCTGCTGGTATCTTCTAATGTACGATAGGAATGTAATGTTTTCTTCTGCGGTGTAATTAAATTCACTAAATGAGTTAACAACTGAGTCCAGTGAAAATGAAATTGACACATTGCCTGTTCCTTGCTTTCACAGGATTGCCTTCAGCTGTTCTCGATAACCAATCCGCTGCATTTACTGTAATAGTTGTTGAATAATTACCTTTAATTCTTCCATAGTGTATTATTTTCGTACAAGTAGTCCTTAACAAAGAAGACAATTTTTTTATAGCAGTATGTCGTACATCCTTCGAATTTATTCACTTCCGGGTCTCCCTATACACGAACTCCACAAAATTCTTTTCTGTAAATTTTGAATTTTCTTCGTCAGCTAGTGATGCTAAGCAAGAGAAAAAAATGTTATTTTTTCTTTTTTTGTGTCAATTCAAATCCTCGACGCTACTGCTATGTCGTCATTCGACTGAATAAAGATAAATGTAGCCGCCTCTTCTACTCCAATAGTTCCATATCTCGCACCTCTCCCCTGTGGAACTCCTCCCCTATTCCTGTTTCCCTGATAGCTATAATCTCCACCTATTCAAATTTAATGTCAATCTACATCTCCAGTTGCCTTGATCTATCCACTATCCTTCTCCTCATACTTTCCTCTATCATTCCTATCTGCTCTCGCTCCAAATCCTCTGTAACCACTTGCGTGCTAGTGGCTACCCGCCTTGCTAGGGGTGAAATGCTTAAAAAATACAATCATGAAATATAATGTCAATTGGATTCGATGTAGTTTTATTTAATTCTGTAGTAAGGATATAAGGCTCGTTCCCGGTTAGTTCTCTTTTGACGCTTCTCGGCGTTAGAATATTTGCCATTTGGACGAGTCCAAGTCATGTTCCGGAGAGGCGTGTTCATCTCCACAGCGTCAACCTTTCCATGTGATTTCATTAATATCTCGGATTTTATTTCCTCTACTCGCCGACATGTCTGTTTTAACTTCTTCATTCTCTTTAAGAATTTCTTTCATTTCAAATGCCAACAGATTTTTCTTTAGTTCAAAGCACCTTTGATTTTGTCTTCACCACTTGATGTTTTATTCTTGTTCTTAATTTTCTAAACATCCGCACGTTGCCTTTATTTCATTTTAAAACTTTCTTTACAGATTCATGCATAAGAAATATATTTGTTACTTCACGGCCATTGCAACTTTCGATTTTCCCTCTTTCTTCTCCTCACTTTAACCTTTCCAGCACTAATTTACCTTTCTCTCATTACTTTCGCCAACAACTGTCTATTTATTACTCCTTTATTTTCAATTCATCTTTCTGACATTTCATTTTTTTTTCATGTTTCTGTTTCTCTTATTCACTAGAATTAAAAAAAAAACAACAAAAAAAAACTTTTTTTTTTATTCTTTTGCCTCTTGTCTTCTTCGTGGCGTCCATCTCTACACCTACACGCCTACTAAATTCCGCTTTCTTACTTAATAGATTTATCACATCTTTCTTACAAGAGCTCATCCACCATCTCTATCCGGAAGTATGCGTGTATTTTTACTTTTCTCCAAAAGTGAGGTCTCTAAATTACCATTCCATTCAAATGCCATCTCAATCTTACTGCTCTTGAAAAATCATTTTTGTAGTTTTCTTTCTCGTCTTCTTCTTTTTCGCTGGCGTACGCTGACTACGTTTTTTTTTTTTACTGTTCGCCTTTTCCGATAAATTTTTGTTTCAATTTTAGTTGTGAAAAAAAAAGAACCTTTTCATTTCCTCAACTACTCAGTCATTCTGAAACATGTTACTTTTATACGTATGTTGTTCTCTTTGCCAATTACTCACTAACGATAAACAAGACGACATGTTTGTATACCGACGGCGGACTGCACCTCCAATTTTCATTTTGTGATCGTCAAATTATCTTCTTTGATGTCATCGCCGCTTGTATTTTGAATGTGTTACAGGTAATGCATATTGATCAGGTCTGTATGCTTTGTTTTACTTTGCTGCCGCTCAAAAAAAGGTAATAACGTGTGCCAAAGAAATAAAATTGTGGTGCAGAATTGGACATCTTCCGAACAAAAGTATTCTTTTTATTCATTCTTTCTTTCAGACACATAAACAAATATGCAGAAATGAAGTTGTAAACATGTGTGAGTATAGTTACTAAGTGTTTCTGTTAGAGCTACAGGTCTTATTATTTCTCTTTCCTGCAGGATTATTTTAATTTGATTTATACAAGAACATGTCTTCCATGTCTGGCTACGAATAACAATATACCTTACGGATATGAATATCCATTAAACAGTTAGACTCGATATGTGGGTGAACAGAATTTGGTAATTCTAAATGACATTCGAACATTTAATTATTTATTTAATGAGTTTAATCGTATTATTTTTTTAAAATATCTGAAAGGAAAAGTTGTAGACGTAGAATAATTTCCAAGAAGCGAACTGAATGTTGTGATAAATTGACGTTATATATATATATTATACTTTTAGCTAGTATCAAGGATGATTTTATTTTTTTAATTTACTTGGGTTGTGTGTATGTTTTAGTGTTATAGAGATGTTCCATTTTCCAAACACAGCACTATGTGTTCGAGTCCGTAGTTAATTTTACTAAGTGTTTTTCTTGTGTATTATTAAGTCTTCCATTATTTTTAATCTTTTTTTAAAATGTAGTTGAGGTTATTAAAAGAATACAAACATAATGACCTCATCCACATGTAAAAAATAAAAAAGCCAACACTTAATAATATTAACTACGAACACGGCCACAATGTGCTGTGTTCGGGAAATAAAGCATCTCTATAACACTAAAAACATACGCACACAAACAATTATGCTGAAAAACATCATACTTGATAATGGATAACAGTATAGCCGAAAGCGCTGGGATTATAGAACATTTGGACATTTTCTACACACTCTGTGTCCCAAAAAGCAACCACTTGTTCGAACAGAAGAAAAATTAAATAAAAAGCTTAATCGTAGTACCGTGTCTGTCGTTTTTAATGAAACATATATATATATATGTGTGTGTGTGAGAGATAGAGAGAGTATGCGCGCGTGTGTGTGTAATAATCTAACTCAAAATGATTTCTACTCAATAGCCTTTGCTTTAAAATAATATAAAAGTGTAGCCGTATTATAACGAGACAGCTTTCTTTCATGAACCTCTTCAATCCCTTCCTCCCATGCTACCGTCACCTCTCAAGCAACGGACGTTTCTTCTCGCTATCAATCAACACTAGATCTGGCTTCAGTCTATTCACAGTAACCTCTCCTGGCAGTGTAGCATCAACCAATACTTTCCACTTCCTTGAGCCCTCCGACTTGGTCTTCTACCTTGTGTCTTTCACACCATGCTTCAGGAAGGTCATCCTTCGGAGGTCCGACGAGGGTATATTAGCACTTCTTGAAGCTGCTGCCACAACCTCCAGGACCAAGTTATAAATAAAGGGGTACCAGCCATACTGTAGCGCCTTTGGACAGAGTGACATTATATGGCGCAGGTTTCTGTATAGACCACACAACCGGCAAGAGGGTGACTCTTGCACTCCACATCTCCTCAAATTTGCCGTTGATGCAGCAACATCATACGATGCCTGAATGAGGAACTTTAAATGTCCTGCGCTTAGACCCCTCCAATCAGACCAACTCAGCAAAAAACCATAAATAACTTCCCTGCTGAGCCTGATGGACAATCGTCTGATGGACAATCGTCTCTCCTCTTGGAGTTTCCGAACTCCCTGTTCCTGTAACTTGCCTAGCTCTTATCCACTGACCAGAATCGCTCCATCTCGACTAGATCAAGTTTAGCACCTCCCTGAATATCTGCTTTAACGCCACTTCCACTGCTGACATCATGTCTGACATTTTATACCTGCCTCCTATCTTCACCTCAAGCGCATTTTTCCGCATTACAGCATCTTTAGATTCGCAAAGCATAGACTGCAATCTCACTGATGTCCTGAAGAGATATAAATACTTGTGATTTAAAACAGAAGTTTAAAATATGCTTCATTCTATGTTCTCAAATATTATCCCTAAAAATTCACCCAAAATTCGATTAAAGATATACTCAGTATTATATATTTATCTTATAAACTGAATACTGAAGAAATGTAACATCGTTGGCATTGAAACCATTCTAGCAAAGATGAAACTTAGGTAGGCTTGTTATGTTGTGAAAATGGATGAGGATAGGCTTCCAAAAAAGGTGCTGTATGGACAACTATCAAACTCCAAGTATTTAAGTTAGACGTCCACAATTACGGTGCAAAGACAAATTGAAAGACAACTTGAAACGCCTTAACTTTGATCTGAAAACCTGGGAAGTACAGATATCAAACTGAAAGGAATGGCATAAGACGTTTCATTAAGTTAAAGTGTTTGGAAGACAGTAGACTGAAGTACCGTGGTCAACTTCGTCAAACTCTGAAGCAGTGGCGCCATCAAAATCCTGCTTTAATAAATTTCATCTGTCCGTGTGGCTTTCTTGCCCACAGCAAAGCTGGGATAGTATCACACTTAAAAAAGCACAAATAAAATGTCTGTTTGCCTTATCTGATTTTCTCTACAATAGTCCCTGCTAGCATGCATAAGGTTAAAGCGAAGTGTACCATCCAATGCTGACCCTCATTTATCATTCACGATAGGAAGAGAGTCCACCATCTTATAGAATGATGTAAAAAACGAAGATCGCTTTGAAACTATATATTTATTAACAAAACCAGATATGAAGGCAGGCTATTCTATAAAACCAGTTTGAAACAAAACTTATTTTATAATAAACAGATTACATATACATGTAAATTTTTCTATGACTTCTTAGTCAAATTCGAAATTTAATAAAATTGATCTCAGATTGTGTTTACCTGCACCTGGCAACGCATGTAGTTTTTCTTCTTTTTTTTTTTTGCTTGATATCATATTTTGTTTTAATCGATTTCATGTGATTATAAACTGATTGGTAGAGTTGAGCGCGTCTATATTTATTGATAGAAAATGAAGAGAATAAAACAGATTTGATTGCTATAAACACATACAGAAAACGATTAGCCAACTGCCATATAATTAAAAAAAATGTTAGATGTATAGTCTGAAGAATTTAAGAGATTAACTGGAAGCTGACAAATACAGAAAAAGGGCATACAAAAAAATTCATAAAAATATTATATCAAAAAATCTCTCTCTCGCACACACACACACACACACACACACATACATATATATATAATTTTTCATATATATAAAAATAATTTATTCACAACAAAGAAGCAACTTCCATTCGGTGAATTTAGATGCATCGAAACGAAGTTATAACTCTTCACGACATCAATGATCATAGCAACCCACGTTAATTTTCTTTCTTTTCTATGAATTATCATCATTATTAATAATGATAAATGTAGTACTTACCTGTAACATCTTCCAGCATATTCCAAAGTTGTTCTTCCCCTAGAGTACCCGAAAACTAGAGACCAGTCTCTCCTATAATTTAATTTATAAAGGTGTGGGAATGAATACATTTATACATCGTCCGCTGATATTATTTCGAAGGGAACAAAAAAAAAAAAAAAAAAAAAAAGACTAGTACGAAAGTTGAATTCGGCCCACCAATAACACTTACGTAACCGGAATATACTCATGTTTTAATTAGTCATAATTGTGAAATATAAACACTTTATTTTGAGGGGGCGTACATTGGGACATTTCTGTTTGTATAAAATCGAAATTATTAATTCCCATGTCTAAAAGCCTATAACACAAGTAAGCACTGAAAAATAATTTGACGTAGTAACGAAAATTATACCTTACCCAGACATCTGAACAAAATAGATCGGATTGAAAAAGAAAGTTAGACTTGTCTTTGTTTACACTCTCACAGCAACATTCAATAAAAATGTTTCTTTCTAAATCTCGCATAACAGAAATGGTTAAGAATTATGATTATAATAAGCAGTAAATCTGTCAAAAAACGTATATATTTGGTTTTAAAAATAAAAAAATCCTCCACGTGAATATTAATGTCTATTGACATTACATTTGAATATTTGAAGATTATAGCTATCAAGGAAGCAAGTAGAAGGAAGCGAGTTTCACTGTGTGAGTGCGCGAGAAAAGAAGCTCTTTAGACAGTGAAAGGGTGTCAGCGAGGTACCAACCTAGTATCACGTTTAAATCCATGCAGTTGGGCTACCAGTGAAAGTAGCTCGTCAGAGCAGTTGCTATGAAAATATTTGTAGAAAAGACAGACGGAAGCCACAGCACGTCTGTAGACGAGATGCCAGATCAGGGCCTATTACATTGCATAACCTCTCTAGATTTTGTCGAGAACCTCGAGATGAACAGCGGGGGCACCATACCATATATGGCAACAGTATTCAATTCAATGACAATTTCTTTACCTTTGCGCATTTATGTGGATATCTATCTACATTTTCATTACAAATAGGGTTCATACTTCTTTGATCATAATTCCCTTTAAATACTATAACCTTCTTCAATGCCTATTTGTTGTTTTAGAATTTAGTTGAAGCTATTATTAATTAATAATTGATGAAAAATTCTAATTAGTAATGCTACATTCGTATATTTTCCAGGTATATGACCAGGTGTTGTGCAGGTAAATAAATGTTGCCCTTATGGTTGTAAACATCTTTATTCAAAAATTTACACTATGTAAATCGTTCGAACTGTTGTTCCGACCTTTGTTACCATATTCACGAAGTTTCGAACGTTGCACTCTCCTGCCTTCTTCAGGTAATTGGAATTTCGAACGAACCCTTTATTTCATTCACCTGGGTAGATTGTTATATTTCCACAAGGACACATGGCACAATGGATAAAAGCGTTGGTTTAAACCAGTGACTTGACCCAAAGATTTGTGTGTTCAATACCTGGCAATAGCAGAGGTGAACGAAAACTTGAAAAGTTGAGTTAAAAGTGATAGAACTGATACTGAGATATCCGTAAGAGGCATGGCATAGGAAACTAGAACAATCTACACCGATAGACGAAATAAAGGATTTGGTTCGAAATTCCAATCACCGGGGAGTACAACGGTCAGAACGACATGAATATGGTAACACAGACGAGGGCAACAGTCCGAACAATGTAAATAGTGTAAATAATATCAATGCCTCATCTCAGAAATATAGACGGTTCTTTATTCAACTAAACAACGTTTGTTTTCCGAGAATTTTAAATGGAAGATATTAAACAAGGTGACTGGGAGAGGAATACAGGCACACCGTTTTAATGATGGTTTTCATCAAAATAATTAATTTCAACCAAAGATAAAATACTCTTCTATAAATAGACCCTATAATATCTTTCTAGTAGAGAAATGTTCAGTCAGAAATCTAGACATCTGGAAGAGACAGTTGTATAGCTTAATATAGTCTATAATTTTACGACTAGAGCCGACATCAATCAGAAGTAACTAAAGATAAAATTCGCGTCATACTCGAGTATCAGTGCTAATATCGAATACTTAGAAATACATGTATTCAAAAACGTTAGTATATTCGTACTTTGGAAGGTTCAAATAAATTTACCTATAAACGTAAAACAGCATAAAATTCAGTGTAAACATTTATGTATAAAAATGAAAATTATAAGTAAAAAAAAAAAAAAAAAAGAAACAGAACGGGATAAAGGCTTTTATTTTATATATCCACGATGCTGGCACGGTGAGTTCGATCCCATCTATGTCGGAAAAAAATACAGTTTATGTTTAACATTAAAAATACCTACATCAGAAAATCAATTGAGAAAATCACAAATATATGACTGTATTTTCTCAGATATTATAGGACAACTGTAGTATCAGATAAGATCTGTAAAAGATTATCAGACATTTTCTTGGCTTTCAATGATAATTCCATTAAAAGTAAATTTTACGACAAATAGAATAGTAATTTTAACCATCTTACGTTCTGCCATTTAATCGAAATAAATGTACAGACTTGTAAAATCTATTGAGATAAAATATGCTTAAATATATAGATATTCAGCATTTTAACATTAATAAAAATAACTACAAAAGTTACATTATTGCATAAAATAAAAGATTCGCTGATTAAGATTCAAATGTTTTGTTAAAAAATTCTTTTGATTAAAGATATTTTCCAGATTGAGGACAAGAAAAAAGAGTTAAATATATACATCTGCTGTCATCGTCTGAGGGTATATATTACAGTTGCATGAAAATATATGCGATGTGCAGACGTATAGTTTAGGAAAATCTTTCTTACTATTTCTATCTTTTTTGTATATTGTAAGTTATTTTTCAAAACACCTGGTAATATTACATAAACCATTAGCGTTCGAGAAAGTATGATACAGGTCTTAATTATCACCTTTCTATGAAATGAACTATGAGGAGGTTCTGGAAATTTTTCCTTCTGACGAAGAAGCGAATCAAAAATGTATTGTTTCTTAGGCTAGATTTTGTAAAAATGAGTCGGGAATAAAACTAGACTACAATTTTCTGATGTTTAGCCATTGTAATACACCTTGTGAAGCAGTACTAAGCCGGAGAAGTTGTCACTAGTTCTCGTAAAGTCTTGTTGTAATGAAGTTGTTTTTTTATTATTTTTCTACAGCGGTGATAACCCTCTACAAGGCCCGGAAGCCACTCGACGTAGAGGGTTACGTTTGGGGGTGCATTCATATGTAAAGGAGTGGAAGATAACGGTTAATGCTTAATAGGTTAAGATTATAATGATCAGAGAAACATCATGCTGGGAGTCGGTTCCACAGACCAGTGGTTCGCAGGAAGAAGCTGCTCGAGTGGAACTTCTCAGCGATAGAATATGGAATGAATGTGGGTGGTTTGCTGTTAGGTAACTGGCATGACGTGTTCTTACTGAGAAGTTTTGCCTCAGCGGGGCCAGGGAACGTAGTTCGTCCGAACACTTTACGTGAAAGTAGCGATAGAGCATCGAGAGACTTGCTATATCCTGCCTGTGGGAGAGAGGTTGAAGAGTGGAGAATAATTCATCACCCACAAGAGCTTGGAGATGCTTTTGGACGCTATCAAAGCTGGAGAGTGAGGTCTGGACCGCTCCCGCCCAAATATGGCAACAATACTCCATTATCGATCTGTTCTGGATCTTGTAAACATAGAAGATAGCAGGAAAAGTCAGGTAATTACAGGAACGGTACAGGGAGATCGATAATTTTACCTGCATCCTTAGCAATGGATCGTATGTACGAGTTCCACTCCAGGTTGTGTGTGAAATCGAGACCCAGCAGGCGTTCAAGATACGGTGCCTTCTTGAGAGGACCTCCTTTCATCCTGATTGGCGGTAGTTCGAGGTCAGATTGGTGATGTTGGAATGTAACTAGCTTGATCTTCGAGGCATTGAATGTAAACTAACATTGCACAAATTAGAAAGCGGAATAATCAGAAAGGGAAAACAGATATTTCTGGAACATAATGTGGTAAACAGCTTCGAGTAAATGTCATTCTGAGAACACGTTAAAAGCAAAAGCATGTGGAAACATCATACTTGAGGGTTTTGAGTGAATGCATAGATGACTGAATGAAGAATAGTACCGGCTTCATGTGTAACAAAATACAGGAAGTTTTGAAGTGCTGTGAACACTCGCGTTCTGAAAAGACATAGCATAAAGTGGGGACTTGTAGAATTTGGTTTCTGTTAAATCGGATGTTTGATGTACGTGGTAAAATGGAAATGTCGCTGCGCAAACCATGGGACGATGGTAAGTCTTACCAGTTTGGTAGAAGAATTAAAGTTGGTACCATAACGATGTGAAACTTTATTCCCGAGGGAAAAATTCTACAGTTTTTTTTTTATTATTAATACTTTTATCAAGGAGCAAAAGAAAGGATACTTCAGGAATAGTGCAATTATAGCCAGACATTAGTAACACATGAAAACTAGTATGAAAACGAAATAATAAACGATACCACCGTCAGAGACAGAAGGTGAATGTTGCATCAAATCCTGTTTCAGTTTAACACTGCAAATGCTCAACACACCAGTCAATGAACTGTGCAGCCTACATTGTATTCCATGGTGTTTCGTAGTCGACAATGATAAAAAGATTGCAATTTTTGTGGGGATCGCCTGAGGCTATGGATCCAACGTGTGAAAAGTTTTTGTGAAACCTGACTGTAGATCTGGTGCTTGCCTTTAAAGGAATGACAATATGTTTTCTCTTACTCTTGTCACCATTTAATAAGCGGCCTTATTTTAATGATATTAATATCTTGTTCATGGATATAACGCAAAAATTTATCCTGTTTAAGTAACCCACAAATTTTTAAAGAACAATGCCAACTTGAATCTAATCAACTGGCCTTCGATCTCGACAGCTTTATACACAACTGAACAGATATCCTTATTAAATATCCTACATTCGTATCCAACTAATACAACTAATTTAAGAACAAGCCTGGAATTTGCCTGGGTACATAAAACCAGGCTACAATTTGATCCGCTCTTATACTGCGTATTATGTTGCGTTGTCAGCGTTCTTTAGGTGATCTGAGAATCTACAGATTGTTAGGTAGTTATCTATGTCTTCAATCTAAGGTTTGGCAAATTTGTTTTATTTTACCACTTATCAACATTTGGTAGGTTATTTAAAGCCATAAAATATTTTTTGAATGTAAGAGTTATTTAGAGATTATAATGATTTATTGATACTAGTCCTATTAATTATCACATAGCTGGGGAGAGAAGAGGTAGATAAATAACTTTTCCAGGGGTATTAGCACGTAAGTGAATAATAATGAAGTATATATATATATATATATATAAAGATTTGTGACTTGAGTGACAAACTGTCTAGGGGAAGCTTAACTCTGAATTCTGGACTTGCGGAGGGTCGGTTAGACACCTTCTGCCATATTATGTGCACGAGTTCTCTGCATTTGTTTTTTTCGAAAAGTGTGCTTGGTTCTGTACAGGACTTCGCCTCTGTAATCAAATGTTCGAGTAGTCTGGCTGTTCATTTGTAAGAACAAAGCTGCTGCAACCACATAAAACGAAAATGACGGGAGTTCAATATATAAGTGATAGGAATTTTCAGGATGATTTGAGATAACTACAATTAAGTAATTCATCGAATCAAGAAGTGGCCTCAACAGAATAAACTATATTTGGGACTCACCGAGAATTGAAACCGAGACAGTCACTTTATCACGCAAATGTCATACCAGCTGCACCAACGGGACTCAAGGGTGAACCGGTAGCGAATTAGACTCGATATAGCATCGTTCGGTCACATATTTAGTAGTGGATCCGAGTTTTCTTTACCCATAGGACTGTGCCCCACGAGCCACGACTACTATCCCCGAGCCGCTCATTCCAGAGCATTAAATGCCGGTTAAATCAAGGACAGACAAGTGATAGAAATTATTAGGAGGATTTGAGATAATTGTAATTAAGTAATTCATCGAGTTGAGAAGAAACTTCAACAGAATGCAGAAAGCTCTGGACGTCCTCTTTGGGACTCATCAGCAGTGCGCATCCACTAGCGAGGATTGAAACCCGGACAGTTACGTTATCAGTCATACCAAGTGTACCAACGGGCTTCGAAGAGGCAGCGAATTAGACTCGATAAAGCGCCGCTCGAGATATATATATATATATAATGGAAAGCACAAAGACTATCCACATTCCTTCATCAGCAGTGCGCATCCACTACCGAGAATTGAAACCCGGACAGTTACGTTATCAGTAATACCAAGTGTACCAACGAGCCTCGAAGAGGCAGCGAATTAGATTCGATAAAGCGCCGCTCGATATATATATATATATATATATATATATATATATATATATGTGTGTGTGTGTGTGTGTGTGTGTGTGTGTGTGTGCATGCATGCATGTAAAAAGACTTTGTAATTTGAGTATATTGATCTGAAGAGAAATATCAGTGGCCCTTTGTGAGTAATGTTTAACAAGGGCTGAACATTGAAGTTGTCTTTCTAAAAAGGAGACAGTAGCTGTAATAAAAAAAATGTTAGCATTGATCAATGGCTTTAAGACGTGACCTTTTGCAATAGAAAAGGCCCTGCATACGTGTGAGGAAGAACCAAAATACAACATAATTCCCGAAATCATATTCATGAACTGTAACAAGAAATAAAGGGACATTTTTAACTGCCTTTAGCTAGATATAATTTCAAATTGTTGCATCACCTGTTTATAATTTTCTGAAATGTGTTCTACAAAAATAGTAATAACTAAACATGCAAATAAACTTTTTAAAAACTACACATGGTAAGGATTGACTGAGAAGCTTTAAAATTCAAAAAGGTCATTATATGAGATCATATTAAAATATCTGAACTGTTTCTATAAAAAAGAAAACAGTAACACATATCAATTCGACATTTAACCTTCTTTGAAGTAGTCCCCTTCTGATAACAGGCACTTTATCTGGCGTCGTTTCGATTGATTTAAGCATTACTGGAACTCATTTTTGTGGGGTAGCGAGCTGCTACCTCGTCGAATTTTCTTGGATTTCCACGTGGTTTTAAAATCTTGTTACTTCCAAGTGGGATTAAATTTTTGGAATAAAGAAAAAGTTGCAAGAGGCAAGATTTGGAGAATATGGTAGTTGTCGGACCTGGGATGATTGGTTCAAAAACTGCTGCACAAGCCATGATCACTAATGGAACATCTGTTGTGTGCTGAGATGACCCCACTACACACTTTTCTTACAAGCACTGCTATCAGAAAGAAACGCGAGGGAGAACGTTATAAATTTTGTGCGTTTATGGAACAGATGTCAGGGTCTATCTGTGCCAAGCGGCCTTACTCTGCGTACTTCACATCCGTTATCATAACAAAAGACTAGATTTTTTTGATCAAACCTCGTATCATCGTTGGCGCCAGCTTGCATCCGAGCATCGGGATCGTCATGCTCTCTCCCTATTTCCTTTATCTCCTCAAATGGCGGTGGTGGAGATGGCTATGAATTTGACGAGGTCATTCGCGTGAATTTTATTTTGGTCGACAACTCTGCCCGACAGAGAAGCCCACACACTTAGCCAGAATCGCCTCCCTCGAGCCCCAAATGCGATTGAGTTAGGCTTCATCTGGCAAATCTGGTTGCATCTTGCAGTCGGATGCTTTGTCTATCACGGCCCGCCTTGGTTACGTTAGCACGACTGGCGTTGCCCTCTTCCGCCGGGTTGCCGTTGGGATCGTGTAGATCTTTGCTTATTCCACTGTCGGAATCTTCGGTGGTTGGTCGCGTTAAGTCTGATGCTTTCTCTTCGAGCTTACCCACAACGGTGGTCCTACAGATCAAAAAGCAAAAGTACAAAATTATCATTAAATAAATGAGAAGATGTTTTTATTATTGTTGTTATTAAAAATAAATATTTGAGAGATAAGTCTTGGCGAGAACAAGGCTAGCAAATGTGAAAGGGTGTTTGTTTATAATTGATATTAGATAACAGATTCTAGTAAGTTCCTCATTAGTGTAAAGATCTGTATTTGTTCTTTCATTATGCTCATATATCGCTATTTCCATAGAAAGCACAAAGACAATCCACATTCCTTAGTTCTACCAGTTCTAACCTTCAAACGAACGACCTTTGTATTCAATTTGTGTGATGTAAGTTCCAATTGAGGATGTTCTTCCCACGAACCGCTGATTTGTAAAAGGATCTTCTACCATCAGTATAATCTTAATCTGTTCAAATGTACGGTCGATTGTTATCTTCTTCACTTATCACAATAAACTGTGATCTTGCTGTGGAACACTGTACATCGAGTGATTTTTGAGATTTGTACAATGAAAATCATTGTAAAAATATCACATAAATTGGGTTGTCAGTATGATATTATATACATACTTTACATATTGTTATTTCAAATTTCAGGCGTTATGCCCTCCAGTCTTCATCAGGTGTATGTCGATCCGTGTAACGTACAGGGAATTTTGAACATTATGTAATCTACAGGGATAGATTTTTTCCATTCCGCTGCTCATAACTAGGGATATTTCGTCCATTTCTTATTTTTAGTGTTATTCAGTTATTGCTTAGCCTATTTCCATTGAATTCAAGTACACTCTGCCCGGTCTAGGATTTGTCTCGCAGTTACTATGTCAACAAATCCCTAAACCGACGCTGTAATCCGCAAGGCTATTCTTAGTGGAGTTGATAGAACCATATACCTAACCTGCTTGCTGACCATTGCTGCTACTTCTTGTCATGCTTGTCTACACTAACCAAATATCATTCTATTGGTACTACTGTTGTTGATATTGAAGATCAGTTGTCTATCTAATGCTGTAGATTAAACAAAGTGTTAAGTTCAAAATTCCCCGTAGGTTACCCAGATGTACATACATCTAATGAAGAACTACTGTGGCCGAAAAGTTTTGATAGCAAATAACAAAAAAAAAAAATGATAAGGAAAGTAGTCCACATGTAAATAATAATAAATCCTCATCCCAAAAATTCAGACGGAAATTGTACAGAGATATATCGATATCTGAAGTATTGGAAATAAAGTTACATTTCAAAAATCTATTTTCCCTTCAAGATGTGGCCTTCTATAAGGCTCTGAATTCGGATTTGAGATCGGCTGTCACTCAACTTTAGGAATTTCGTTCTGTCCTGTTATTTAAACCATGGTTATTTGGGGGAGATGAATTTCCGCTTTCCCCCAAGGAAATTGCGTCACTTACCGCACATAGCTAAGGGATAAATAGCAGAGTAATCTGGAGTCTTTAGCCTTGGGTAGCAACCAGTCTAATAGAAAAAAAAACTCTGGATAACAAACCGTTAAGACGTCAACAGTGAAATTACGCTACTATCTTTCGCATGGTAATTCATAGTTAAAGAAAAAGTACTGTGTGGAGAGGCATTATCTCCCAACTCCTGGAAGTATATTCCATTTAACTAATTATTTATTCCATTTTATGGAAATGGACAAAGGTGTCTTGGTATATATTAACTATTATTATTGAAACCTTATTAAAAGTAAAATTCAAAGAATAATAATGGGAAATTTTAAAATAAAAAAATACAGCTACGGAATAGAATGAGCAGATTCGACAGGATGTGTGACATCACTCATGAAGCAACGTCATGCCATCTAGTACGGTTGACAGTAAGTGTTGTTTTATCATGACTGCAGATTCTGTTTGAGACGGAAGACTCTTGAGGCCGATAAATCATTTGAATTCTGTATATTCACTTCGTATCTTGTTTGACCGTAACCCAAAAAACCCTAAAAAAAAAAACACCAAACATTGTTATCTTTATATGTCTACCAAAATATCTTTTTCTCTTACTCTGTATCAGTAAAGACACAGTGAATATTGATTAACTTTGGCTGGCATTGATTTAAGATGGCGAGGATTCCAACGAGGATGAAATTCATGAAATCACAAGAAATCAGCGGATATAGCCTTCTTATTACGTTAGCCTATGTATTAGGTTGGTGCAAAAATAATGTCGTTTTCTCACATATGTTACTATGTGAGAAAACGACATTATTTTGCACCAACCTAATATTAGGTTGGTGCAAAAATAATGACGTAATAATGTCGTTCTTTGACGCATTTTTTAACGTCAAAAAACGACATTATTACGTCATTATTTTTGCATCAACCTAATAGATGAATCCATGCATATATATCTGCTGTTCTGAAAGGAGGTTTATGTGACGTCCCCTTGGTATCGCTGCGCCAAATGTGACGTCTGCCTAGCCACGACCGGCGTGCTATCCTGTCCTGTGACGACCAACTGGCTTGGTATTAGTCGCGGCACCAAATGTGACGTTCTAACCTTTTGGTGATTAGGATGGGAATCTGGTTAGATTCGGTATCAGCCTTGTCGTTCCCAGCTCGCCTACAACGTCTGGTTACCGAAGTAACTGCTTTGATTTCCAGTCTAACCTACCCACGTTGTGAATTGATCTTAGGCAGACGAAATCAATCAGTCGCCGGGCCGTAATGCAAGTCGAGTTCGAATAAGGGCGATATCGCACAAGTATATGTAAAAGAAAAGAAAATAACAACTCGAAAAGTTCAAATGTGTTAAAAAAGGATAACACTATTTTATATATGGTTGCTGAATACAGGACTGCGTCTACTTCCCAACCCGCTATATGGATTCGTGACACTTTGTGTTTGTTAGGCGAGTCTTAACATCTTAAGTTGTTTGTTCTTTAAGAAACTTGTTCTTGGTGTATCTTCAGGCGATATTTGTAAAACTTGTTTTGGTGGTGTGAGTCTAAGTCGTTATTCAAAAATAAATTGTTCTTGGCTAGTAGTTGAGGTCGTGATGCCTGGAATCTTTCAAGTAAGCTATCTGCGAGGCTATTAACTCTGTAACTGTCTCTGCCAATTGCCAACTCCAACTGCGAACTTCACTCAACTTAACTGGAACTGGAACTCGAACTGAACTCGCTGCGACTCTGCTTATATGGACGCCAACCAAAACCGGGGTGGGCTTGTCGGGGTTTGAGGTTCCTTGATAATTCTAAACCCACAATCCACTTCTTTGTTTTCGGTCAGGAAAATTTTATTTTTTTCCATTTTTGGAAGTCTTTCGTCTTCCCACCTTCTTCTGTTCTCATATTGGTATCTCACCATACCCTCAGAGGGTGTAAACGGGTTTCCCCTCTCTCTCACAGTGGCATCTCACACCTATCCCTTCAGGGGGGGGGCGCAACCTGCCTCCCCTCCTTCTTCACATGATTACCTCCGCCTAACGCTCATGCTACCACTCAGCCAATGGGCGCTCAGCAGCGTGGGTGTGGCCAGATTAGCCTCGGTTTAAAAAATCTTGCTCAAAAAAAAAAAAAAATTATCTCCTTTTTTTTTTCTTTTCCTTTTCTCTCTTCTCTTCGAGGAGACCTCACACCCTAGACTCTTTATCTTAACCGGATCACCTGGAATTCATCAACCAGCTTTTCGACAGCATCAAGTGGGTGGTCATATGATGAGATCGCATTCTGGCTTTAATTAAAAATAATTTTCTTATCATAGCCAGACCCTGGTACAAAACAGATGCCTTTTTCAAAGATCTTCGTAGATAGCCAACGACTCAGTCTTTTGTTTTTGTAATTCTGCGGTTGATCCAACGGACATTTTCTGCAACCTAAATAATTTTTATCTATTTAGAATTCTGCCCTGTAGGTCATTTGACCAGCCTGGAATTTTCACCCGCCCCGTATTATAAATCAGATTAAATTCAGTATCTTCCTTTCTCGACAATGGAAATAAAAACTTTTACCACTTTTCTTTGTCAGAAAAATAACATCGCTTAGTGTCCTTTTCGTGATGGCTTCTTATCACCTAAATTTAATTCTCGCCTTTTTTTTTTTTTTCTTCTTTTTTTAGCAAGCCAAATAGTGTCACATGTACTATATCGTGTCAGACAATTTCTATCGCCAGAATCTACTTTCGACATTTATGACTACCATTCGTCCGTGTGTTGAATATTATTTCTGCATCTGGTGCTCATGCTACATATTGAGTTTATGGTTTATTTTGTCTTACGGCATATCAATAGCTCAATGGGTTATTTAATTCCGCGAAAATTTTTAGGATAGGTTTGTATAAATAGAATATGTATTCTTTGTAAGAAATCAGTTTGTAGATTAGGTTCCATTGAAGTATTTTTATAAAAAGCGTTTTTGTCGAGAGTCAAATATATTGCAGGTAATATTTTTTTCAAAATGTATTACTGCTAATAATTATCAAAAATGTATTGCAGGTAATATTAGGTTGGTGCAAAAATAATGGCGGTTTTTGACGTTACGTCAAAAAACGACATTATTTTTGCACCAACCTAATAATTTTAATAATTTAAAAAATGTATTGCTGGTAATAAGTTAAAAAATGTATTGCTGGTAATAATTTAAAAAATGTATTGCTGGTAATAATTTTAAAAATGTATTGCTGGTAATAATTTTTCAAAAATGTACTGCTAGTAATATGTTTTTAAATTTATTGCTGGTAATAATCTTTTAAAAATGTATTACTGGTAATATTTCTTTTATAAATGTGTGCTGGTAATAATTTTTCAAAAATGTATTGCAGGTAATAATTTTTAAAAATGTATTGCTGGTAATAATCTTTGAAAATGTATTGCTGGTAATAGTTTTTTAAAAATGTATTGCTCGTAATAATATTTTTAAGAATGTATTGCTGGAAATAATTTTTTAATTGGAATTGCTGGAAATAATGTTTTTCAAAAAATAATTTTTTCAAAATTGTATTGCTGCTAATAAATTTTTTCAAAAATGTTTTGCTGGTATTTTTACAATAAAAAAAAACTTTTACAATTTCACAGTGTTTTGATCCCAATTTTGTGGTTAACTATATGCCCGTAGCTGTTGCCCCAACAGGTGCTACCGCCCCTACATGTTGAGAGATTCTTGACATTATGGATTTCATCAGACTAAAATATTATTATTTACGAAATTATATGTGTATAGGAGGTTTGGTATAAAATATAATCAATCTATTGATTAGAATTATACATCCTGAAGAACATTGAAAATGCAGGGACATTAAACATTACATTCAAATTCTAAATTTTTGACATCCGATATGTCTAAACCTAGAGAATAATTGACGTAATTCAGCTTTTCAACGATATTGTTTTTGCTTTTATCTCTCTCTTTTTAAATATGCTCCATTGTATAAAATAATAATTTATTCAGGTATATAAGACATTTCTTATATGAACTACGTGTTTTTGTGACATTGAGTTTACGATTAATTTATAAAACTATCGTATATACCCGTGTATAAGCCGGGCTCATGTATCGTGCTAAGCCTGAAAATTCTTGCCTGTATACCCTACCAGAAAAAATAAATATCTGTGTATAGTGCAATCAGTCACAGAAAATGCATAATTTTAAACTCTTCAAAAGAAATTACCTGTGTATAATACGTTCCTTTAATTTAGCGAAAAAAAAACACTAATCTAATCTCGCACTATAATTGAGTAAATACGGTAATTTAAAACCAGATCCCTGCCAAAGAATTATAAACAATTTGAATAAATTCTGTCTTAGCTGTTTCAGCTAAGAAAGAATTTATTCAAATATCACACGATCATATGTTATATAATGACTTTCTGAATACTTAACCGACACCTGTTAATACCAATATTATTGTGATAACATGGACTTGCTTAATAACATGGACCTACTTAAAAAATGAACTTAATAACAAGGATCTGCTTAATAACATAGACTTGCTTAATAACATGAACTTAATAACATGAACTTAATAACACGGACCTGATGAATAACACGGGCCTGCTTAATAACATGGACCTGCTTAATAACACGGAGGTGCTTAATAACATGGACCTGCATAATAACATGGACATACTTAAAAAAATGAACTTAATAACATGGAGCTGCTTAATAACATGGAGCTGCTTAATAACACGGAGGTGCTTAATAACATGGAGCTGATTAATAACATGGACCTGCTTAATAACAAGTACCTGCTTAATAACACGGTGGTGCTTAATAACACGGAGGTGCTTAATAACATATACCTGCCTAACAACATGTACCTGCTTAATAACACGGAGGTGCTTAATAACATGGACGTACTTAATAACACGGACCTGCTTAATAACATGGACCTGCTTAATAACACAGAGGTGCTTAATAACATGGAGCTGCTTAATAACTTGGACCTGCTTAATAACATGTACCTGCTTAATAACACAGACCTGCTTAATAACATGTACCTGCTTAATAACACGGAGGTGCTTAATAACACTGACCTGCTTAATAACACGGACGTGCTTAATAACACGGAGGTGCTTAATAACATATACCTGCCTAACAACATGTACCTGCTTAATAACACGGACCTGCTTAATAACACGGAGGTGCTTAATAACATGGAGCTTCTTAATAAAATGGACGTACTTAATAACACGGACCTGCTTAATAACATGTACCTGCTTAATAACATGTACCTGTTAATAACACGGACCTGCTTAATAACACGGAGGTGCTTAATAAAACGGACCTGCTTAATAACATGTACCTGCTTAATAACATGGACCTGCTTAATAACACGGACCTGCTTAATAACATGTACCTGCTTAATAACATGTACCTGCTTAATAACACGGAGGTGCTTAATAAAACGGACCTGCTTAATAACATGTACCTGCTTAATAACACGGACTTGCTTAATAACACGGAGGTGCTTAATAACATGGACCTGCTTAATAACATGGACCTACTTAAAAAAATGAACTTAATAACATGGATCTGCTTAATAACATAGACTTGCTTAATAACATGAACTTAATAACATGAACTTAATAACACGGACCTGCTGAATAACACGGACCTGCTTAATAACATGGACCTGCTTAATAACACGGAGGTGCTTAATAACATGGAGCTGCTTAATAACACGGAGGTGCTTAATAACATGGAGCTGCTTAATAACACGGAGGTGCTTAATAACATGGAGCTGCTTAATAACATGGACGTACTTAATAACATGGACCTCCTTAATAACATGAACTTGCTTAATAACATTATTTATATTGTTCAGGCTGTTGTCGTTATCATTATTACCACACTCATGACGTCCGAACAATGTAAATATGTAAATAATTACAATACGGCATCTCAAGAATATAGACAAATATTGACCTGCTTAATAACATCTGCCACTGTTTTGTTTTTTCATTTCATAATATGTTATTTGATTAGAATAAACTTTACTATTGACAAGGTATAGTAATATAAGGTTTACATGCTATATTATGGATTAGTAATACAATTTACGGTATTTGAATTTTTGAAAACAGGCAAACTTACACATCGAAACTTTCTTCACACCTTTTGTAATGAAACGACCTTGACTTGTTTCAGCATGAACTAAATTCATATCTAATTCCAAAACGTGATATTCATATATTTTCAAGCTTAAGATCACTGAAGTTAAGCCACGTCGGTCCTGGTCAGTACCTTGACAAGTAACCGTTTTGGCATACCAGGTGTCGTAAGCTTGGATATGCAGGTGATTTAATGGATAACGTCTCGGAATTATTCATCGGAGAGCCGAGTCCCAATTTCAGTTGCGTTCTTTATATTGACTTAAGCGCAAATAGACTTTGGAAAGGTATGAATTCACATCTTGTACCCAAGCTATGGGTTAATTAGTAAGACTTGTATCACTAAATCATTATTATCTAAAAAGAATCTAAAATATTTTCTGGCTTTATATATCATGTAAAATGTTGATAAACCGTTGAAAATGAATCGATCAAATGTTCTCATAATTACTGAAGACAAAATATATTGAAGAATAAGATAAAATATTTAAAGGCTTATTGGGGCTAACTATAAAACATTTAAATTTGTTTTAAAAATAACATTTACTCATGTGGAAATACTTGATAAGCTGAAGGAAACTAACGAAATATGTTACTTTTCCGTCAAGGAATCAGAAGCTTTGATACTGTGAAGTGTCGTCAGTAAGAGGAGGAGTCTGAAATGCGATTTGCAGGTCGGCAACACTAGAATCAAGCAGATGCGGAAGTTTAAATATCTGGAAGCGTTTTGACAGAGGACGACAAGTGCGAAACCAAGATCCGTAGAGGCATTAGGGTGGCCAAGGATACCTTCCAAAATATGGGGAGAATATTGCGAGACAGGAGGATTTCTTTGATAAAAAAGAAAAAAAGAATACTGAGTTGTTACATGACATTTGTCCTACTTTACAGCAGCGAATATTGGAGGATTTCCTCAAAGATGAAGAAGATACTCGAGGCGACAGAGATATGGTTCTACAGAAGGGTGAAAAGGATATCATGAACCGAGCGAGTGAGCAACGATACGGCATTAGAGAGGTTATAAACACGAAGTAGGCTTATAATTAACATCAGGAAGAGGCAGCTGAAATTTCCGGGACGTATAATGAGGAAGGTGGGCCTGGAGAAAAAGATACTCACGGGTCGAATAGAGGGAAATGGGAGACACAGGAAAACAACGCATGACATACCTGGCGGACTTAAGCAAGTGGATGACAGTACGTGATCTGGGGGGTGGGAAGCAGTGGGAAGGACTTGTTGAGAGCTGCAAGGTATAGAAGGAGGTGGAGAGTCATGATCGCCTACATTCTGAAAGGGCATGACACCATAAAAAGAAAGAAAGATTCCACCATTTTAGTAATTTGGAATATTAAGGCTGTAGATATTCATTACATGCTTTGAAAATTCCATGACGATGGGATTTCTTCTAGGATTATAAATTTTCTCATTTTCATAAGTTTTAACTATTCAAAAGAGATGAAAACAAAATAATAAAAGAGAGGAAACACCCCAAACTGATGTATAATCCACTCATTGACACAGATTCGTGATTCTCCCGTGTATCAGTTCTGTCAGTATTCATTTTAGCATATATATATATATATATATATATATATATATATATATATATATTAAAAATAAAAAAACAGACCACTTTAAGGTTCCATGTAATAAATTATTTCACCCCAGCACTTTTAAAAGGACTGCGGATCATCAGACTTTCCTTCCAAACAAAAAATGAAAAGAAAATTTACACATCTTAAAGTGGTCTGTTTTTATTTAAATATTTACTCGTTAGGTTTACCCATACGGATTACATAGTTTTTCATAAACTAAATATATATATATATATATATATATATATATATATATATATATATATATATATATATATATATATATATATATATAACTAAATATATATATATATATATATTTTAGCGAGATTAATGCTCGACAAGCGTACATATAAATTTTAGATCATAATAGAATTCTTTTCATTTTTCGTTTTCATTCAAAATACTCAAATTTTAGGAATACGTTTTGAAAGCGTCGCCCATTTGACGACAACGTGACCATGCTTAAACGGAAAGCTGATCATTTAAAATTTTCAGTTATCTGTTTTGGATAAGTCTTGTTTTTATGTCCATCGTCTTTGTCATGTTGAACTGATTATGTTAATTGTATTTTAATGAATATTGTCCTGAAGAAGGTTTATTAAGCCGAAACGTCAGACGTTGACATTTCATTGATATTAAAACAACATAATTGCATTTAAGGATTTTTGTTTGTTTTTTCCAAATATTCTTCTTCATATATATATATATGTATATATATATATATATATATATATATATATATATATATATATAGTGTGAGAGACTTCTTCTCCGGTCCCGACAACTCTCTTATATCCGAGTTTATCTTATATTCGGGTTTGATCTAATTTATATACATTAACACATGCTCTAATTTGGGACCAGAGAAAATCTCACTTATATTCGTGTTTCTCTTATATCCGGGTCTCTTATATCCGGGTTAAACTGTATATATATATATGTGTGTGTGTGTGTGTATATGCGTATATACAAATACCATATATATATATATATATATATATATATATATATATATATGTTCTATGTTTAAACACAATCTTCAGTGTATGTATGCGTATATATATATATATATATATATATATATATATATATATATATATATATATGCGTGTGTGTGTTTATAATTATTATCTCTATAATAAAATAACTTCGAAACGTATTTCAGAAATTTGATATATCCTGGTCGTTGTCGAGATCCTACTAATATAATACAGTTCTGTTTTGTTTTTTTTAATTTCATTACAGCAGTATTGAAATATTACGAAGATATTTCAGTGCAATACGTCGGTCAGCTTGACTTATAATATAATTATCAATTTAAAACATTAGTCCATCACGTACCTAAAGACAACCACTCGTAGACAAAGTATATTATAATACGTACATTATGAAAAACATCTGGAAATTCTTGAAGCCTTAATCATAGCAAGAACATTTACCCGAGAAATTAATTTATTAAATTTATTCAATTATTATTAAAAGCAACATTCATAATACAAATGGCATTACCTTTTTTGTAAACTTGCCTCGATGTCCCTCATAATAGTATCTAAAAATGTAAACACCAAATGCCATGATGGAAACAAATGTTAATCCCATTTCGCTTGAATATCAAGATCATAATATATTGCATTTTTGAAAATGAGCAACTCTTGAATACGCTCGAACATATAGATACAGAGAAGTTGTGTGGAACCGAAAGAAAATCTTTCAAATATTAATTATCAAAAAGATATCCATATCTGTAGTATTTAATAAAACCATCTAGTAGGAAAATTGCAACCCAAATGTGATTATATATAAGTTTTGTAGTCTATCTGTATCGAAAAGGAGAAAGATATATAGACTGTAAAAACTAGTGGATGAAAGAAAGTAAAACATTATGCTGGCAAAAACTTCAGTATAAGTGAAAACTATAGACAATAAGATTGATTATTTATTAGTTTTTGTTTTGAGAAATAAGATTTGTATACAACACGCAGTAAGTGTTGACTAAAACAACTGATATTGAAAAAAATATTCATATTACGAAGCCGGAATTGTTTTTGTCATATTTTGCAATTCAAATTACTAACTTACTGTCTACATATATATTTTGCCAATAAGTTCTATATAAAAATGACACAGTATACATATTTTCTTGCGGTAAGAAGATGGAACTCTTTTAACAAGTTATGCACTGCGTCTCACATTATTAGCCATTTAATATTTATTGATATAAGAAATACTTATTTGAAACGGAAGTTTTCTGTGTTGAATGATGTTGATATATGTCTGCTTATTTAGGATGCGACACGGTTTCTTGTGTAAAGATACATAAAAATTGGTAGCAATTTATATGAAATTAACTTAAATTTGTAGTCCACTTAGTGGTCACGTTAGTAATTTCGTACAGTTACTTCGCCAATTTGTTATGTCAAAATCACCAGTCTCCAATCTTTTAGTGTCAGGTTAATAGACACGATACTAATTATATAATGTTATTCGAATGGTCCTTTCCAAATTTTTTAATGTCATTTTTATGTGCCATGGGTCCTTACCTATAATTACAGAATGAACTCTTCCTAACACGATGTATACTACGCCTCTCAAGAGAGAGGGTCAAACAGAGTCGAGCCGATAGTTGTTCACTCCAAACCAGACTGACAGTCATACTAACACCTTCCACATCTTGTATTATTATTTCGTGTAATATACCTTCGTTATTTCTACTCTTGTGTTCGTGTTGTCCTTTCTTGGTCCATAATATTGTGAATGTTGTTATATCAAATTAATAGTGACGTTACGAGATCAAAAATGTTAAAAATGTCTAATTTGTCAGAAAAAGGATGTTTAGCAACTTCAAAACTCGCAAAAGTTAATACGGCGCTAATGAATTTTAACGCCTCCAAAAGTAAACTGATTTCTATTAATCATTCTATTGACCTCTTTCTACCTTCCATCACCATGGCTGATGCTAGCCTTAAGGACAGTGACTTGTTGCGCCATTTCGGACTATCGTTCTTGGCTGACATGTAGTGGAAAGATTATATTAAATCCATTGCTAGATCATCTGCTGAAAAAATGTCATATTAGGCAATTTCTATCTCATGATTCTATCATACATATCTCTACCATTCGTCTATCCTTAGCATAATGCTGTCACATATGAATTATTTCTCCCGCTATATATCTAGAAGTCCGTTTTAAAATCCAACGTAGAATCAGAAATATTATTGGTCCTGATCTGGTATCTCGGCTTCAGTCACTTTCCCACCGCCATGAAGTTGCCTTCCTGTGGCTTTATATACTCTCATGACAACTGTTTGCATGAACTCTTCTCCATTGTACCTAGACTTTGTGAATCTGAGCGCAGTACTAGACTGGCGATTAGGTCTCATTAATTTACAGATGGGTTGGCAAAATGTAACCGTAAGATATATGCCAACAGTTTCTTTTCTCGCACTTCTCGATAGTGGAAATCTCTTCCGGCTCTATGCTTTCCTGCTAACTTTAATCTACAAAAAATGTAATACAATCTCTTACAACTGTCTAATTTTGTCAATGGATTTATGCTGTCTTCCTGATTACGCTTCTTTTATTCTTGCTGCTTAGTAAAGTTTTAGTTTTCTAATTCTTTCACACCCAGTAACCCCTTGTGCCTTAGTGGCTTTAGTGCCCTGCTTGGGGTGAAATTGATTAAAAACGAATTTGCAAAATAATTAGTTGGTACCACTGAAGTGTGACGAAATGAGTAGAAGAGATTGGACGAAGCTGATAAGGACCCGTTAAAGTCATTCACTCAACGATGTGTTACCCATATTCAGCTGTTGTTGGAACGAGAAAATGTTGAAAATTACATTATGTCGATATGAAATGCAAGACATGGGAGACTGATCACTCTTTTAATAGAAAGATCGATTGAAATGAGCAAGAGAATATTAATTTGTAAAATGTTTTTAACCGGAATAATGACGTGATAACTAACTGGGTACTACAGTGGTAGCATATGATGAATAGCTGCTGGTAGAAATCAACCTCGCCGGTCTAAGAAGACAGTGTGATGAATTGCGGTGAGATGATCAGTGGTACAGTGGGTTGCCCAACTTTAATTCTAGATTGTTGACAGTTAAGTCATACATTGATATTTTGAAGGCACACGTGGAGACAGAGTTGAAGAAAAAGCCAAATGCTTTCAGAAAACAAATTAATTTCATCCATAATAAATTCTCCAATGTATTCGCCTTGAAAAACTTTCGAATAAAATCGAATAAAATAGGTTTCGGGGGCCATTTGATGAGTGCTCGACTTAATTGTTTGAAATGTTTAAGTGGATTCAGAGGAAAAATTCTTATAATGGTGGGCGGCAATTTAGCAAATATGAATTCTGGAAATCAATTCTGGAAAATGAATTTTTTCTAAACTGATAATTTTTTCAATACCTCATAAACAAATATGAATCCGCAATTGTTTAACTTCAGATCATGGAGCGTAGATTTCATATTAATGATGTCTTTATAATGTAGAAATCATTAAAATGACATCCTTTTCAATATCTTGTTGGGAAAAATATTTTTGAACACTATTGTGTAAAAATAAGTATTATGTTTTATGGAGTTCAACGCAGCTGTATAAAAATCTTAATACTGGAAAATCCTGGAAAGAGGTATGTAGCTTTCTATAGAAATGAGATATGTAAAATAAACTAGGTACCTCCACTTTTTCGGCATAAATTATCGATACCTAAGTTTAAAATGCATTTTTTAAAATAAAAAAAACATGCTTGAAGATTTCATTTTAGCTTTACTTGAAAGTTGAATCATTAAATTTATTATTTCCATTAAGTAAACAATTCTGGTATATTTCAAATAGAAACTATATACATTGGAATGTCAAATTTAATTTCAAATTTTTAAATTTTCTTAAAAACCGCCATTTTCTTAATTTTAAGAAATTTGTAAACAAACACAAATTTATCGATTTTAAAAATATTTAAAAAGATTTCTGACACGTTATTTTAGTAAAATTAGAAACTTTAATGTTAAATTAATCTGATTTAAAAAAATATTACTTAATTATAGCATAAAAAAGTAATATACAACGAATTATTAACGATTGGTACCGTAATTTTGATCCAATACTTGATCTATGTGTTGATTGACAAGTGATGACAGCTACTACGGATGACTATAAATGAAAATTACTAGAAATCTGAGTGAACCCTTTTATTTTTAGTTTTACTGTTATGTTTATTTATTAGAATAAAGGGACAAAACTCTTTTTGTATTAATGGCAATTTCAGTCTACCGTACATGGAAATAAGGAATGTATTAAGTAGAAAAATACAACATAAAAAATTATTTGAAAAAAAATTGGAATCACTAAATTTATTAAACTTTGCAATTTTGAACTCGTAAAATTTGTTTCTACTTAATTACTAATTATCACAAGGAAATAGGCTAATACAGAGTTTTGCACGATTTTTAAACTATTATAAATTATTATAATTAAAATGTAAAACAAATAAAAAATTCTTGTAAAATTTAATTATTCATCAGAAAAAATTTATTTCTTTAGGCAATAAAGACCTTAACATTACTTATTTACAAAAGCAATTAAAAGCTTTTCTAATTAAGTAATATCATAGTTTTATTGGATTCATTATTTTTCACTTCAGAGCAGATTTTCAGTTAGTTAGCACAAAGTTGAAAAAAAAAAGTAGGGGATTTACCATCTCTAATGACTCTTACATTAATCAAAAAAAAATTGTAAGGAAATTTCAGGATAATAAGTAAGCGGGGTGTTACATATTTAAAAAAAAAATATTTGTTACCAATACCAAAAGTAACTAAAAAGAAATATTTCAAAAATAATTTTATTCATTTGTGAATAAGTCCCGAAAATTTCATTAAAATCGGACAATTATTTTAATTTTACAAGAATTTCCAAATCAGTGTGTTTTCAACAGGAAAAAAGCGCAAAAAAAACCCAATGTTATTTTAACAGCACCGCGATGACGTAAAAAAAAGAAGACTTTAACCAAAATTTCGAGCGTCTTAGAAAATATTAAAAAATTTCAAAAAATAATTAAAAAACACTTTGGTCTTTCATCTTAATAATAACATAAGCATTTTGACGATAAAACTTTATTTTCGTTAAGTTTGTGGCATTTTTTTATTACGCTATGCTGTTTTTCCGCGAAAAAGTGGAGGTACCTAAAATAAACCTTATATTTATAGTGTATATATTTCCGTCAATTGCGTTATTAGCTTTCTAACAATTAGGAAAATATTACTGTGACAAACAATGTGAGATGCAGTTTACTAATTTGGTCAGATATTGAGCGCAAAGTGTATTATCGAAGGACAGAAATTGTGACACCGAAATCCAAAAATGCATTGGGATAGCGAAAGATGCCTTCCTGTTATGGTCCGATTCCTTGTTCCACGGTGATAGTCCAAGGTAGAACCAATAAAGAAGAACTCGAAGGCGGATATGGAATAACACAGATATATTACAAACAGGAATATATACAGAGAGGTAGAAAAGTGTTAGTACGAACAATCAGGTTTAGTAGTAATTGTCTGAAAACGACTCTGTTTTGGACTGCCTCTGACTCGCTGACTGACTCGCTCGCTCTGACTGACTGACAGACTCCTGACGGACTTCACTCCAGACTTCAGAATTCACTCCAGACTTCAGACGGAACTCTAGACTTCAGACGGAACTCTCTGGTTCCTTTTGAGGCGCAGTATTTATTACATATGGAATAGTCCATTAAGGTATTATGGGTAAGGTCCCATAACACTTCCAAAAGCTAAGAAATGTATTAAGAAACAGAGAAACTTGTTCGAAACAACGAAATGAGTATTGATCTGTTATATCACATCGGTCATGCAATATTATGAAGAATATCCAAAACAGAGGTTGGAAATGAAATGATAATCTTTATAACATCAAGAAAATACAATACTCGCTAACGCCGTGAAGTAGGTAAGCCACCGCTAGTGGTGAACTACTTAGAAAACATATTACCCATCACTTACAATAATGTCTAATATATCTATGAGGATTGGGGTATATTCATTAGTGTTCGGTATATAACATAACGAAGAAAGAGAGCTTAGAAAAAAATGGCACTCACATGACAGATTGAAGGCCTCTTGAGGACATAGGAAAATTGCGAATAACCTATCTAACGTGCTTATGTAAATCGTTGGTAGAACGGGGATTATGAGAGATAGCGAAAATAGACTTAGTAAAAGCTACAAAGGACTGAAAATTAAGGTGAACCATGATTGTCCATCTTTTGAAGGGACACGGTAGATCGATACTATTTATATTGTATAATTCTTTTTCTACTCGTATCACCATTTGGATCCCTCTCTTTCATTGTTCCATGTTTGTTTATCACTTTATGGTCGCTTATTTACGTGCGCATTTAAATATTTTGTTTATCGAGGCTCCCTTTACACACAAAATCCTATATTCCTCAATCGGTATTTCTATTTCTATATGACAATGCCTGTAGCCATAGGATTTTATGTTGTTCTTCGGGTATGTTTGCTTCATAACATAAATGCCCCGAGAAAAAAGGTCTTGTAGAAAACGGGTCTGGAACATCCACCATCGGTACACGAATTTAATATAAAATAATCAAATCTGAATACAAATTGTGATGATATATTGTATACATAATTATATAACAATACCATGCTTTGTGTAGAGGATAACACTTACATCAATGTGTGGGTGTGTGTGTGTGTATGTGTGTGTGTGTATGTGTGTGTGGCTGTGCGCGAGTAACTGAGAGAGAACTATACAGAAAGAGAAACATTAATTTATGCAGTATTCATATCAGTGTTTATATATTCAAATTCTCGATCACTTATACTGAGAATTCTTCTCCCTTGATTATAAAAAAAATAAATATAATCCCCCCCATATATATATATATATATATATATATATATATATATATATATATATATATATATATATATACTTAGTTGTATTGATGTGAATTTGGGACCCTGGGTTTCACGCCCTTGCGATCGTCTGACAAACTGATTTATAAAGAAATAAATAAATCAATTTGTCAGATGATCACAAGAAGTGAAACCCAGGGTCAGAAACTCACATCAATACAACTATGTTAGCTCTATCACGTGGCCTGACGATTGCGTCTAGCCTGAAACAGACTGTCGCCTCTAAGTGTTCACTTCAATGGTCACTTATATATATATATATATATATATATATATATATATATATATATATGTATGTATGTATGTATGTATAGATATAGGTAATGAAAATTTGGTAATCCGTATGGATAATTCCAAGGAGGATGTAATCCAGAGGGCTTAATGTCAAACCAGAGCGAATATTAATTTCATTAAAATTATTTCGCCATGAAGTTGGTTTCTTCCTGGTTTTTTGAGATCACATTTCCAAGCATAAAATTGGTTTTAAATTTACGTATCTTTTTATACACTTTTGAGGGGAAGTTTTTGAAGTTGATGTAAGGTGTCAGAGAGAGGTGGAGGAGGACGACAGATATGGTCGAAATTAGAGAAGGAAGGGAGAGATAGAAATAATTTTCAATCTATTTTTATTAAAATACTTAAGAGTTAGGGAGAGGGCAAGGACCATACATTGACCTATATAATAAGTCATCTCACAGGAAAACGAGTCCAAATAGAATAAAAAGTGAAGGTAAAGATATTACAAATCAAATGTGGAGGCAGGGGTTGGAGGGAAAAAAGTGGGAAAAGATGAAAAGGAAGAATAAATTAACATATATAAGGCGTATTGCAGTTAATTTAAAAAAAACAACAACATAGATTGATATATTTTGGTCATTATTTTATCATGGACATATATACGTATGTATATATTTATGTATGATTGATATATTGTGGTCACGATTTTATCATGGAGATATATACTTATGTATAGGTTTATGTATGATTGATATATTGTGGTCACGATTTTATCATGGAGATATATACGTATGTATATGTTTATGTATGATTGATATATTGTGGTCACGATTTTATCATGGAGATATATACGTATGTATAGGTTTATGTATGATTGATATATTGTGGTCACGATTTTATCATGGAGATATATACGTATGTATATGTTTATGTATGATTGATATATTGTGGTCACGATTTTATCATGGAGATATATACGTATGTATATGTTTATGTATGATTGATATATTGTGGTCACGATTTTATCATGGAGATATATACGTATGTATATATTTATGTATGATTGATATATTGTGGTCACGATTTTATCATGGAGATATATACTTATGTATATGTTTATGTATGATTGATATATTGTGGTCACGATTTTATCATGGAGATATATACGTATGTATACGTTTATGTATGATTGATATATTGTGGTCACGATTTTATCATGGAGATATATACGTATGTATATGTTTATGTATGATTGATATATTGTGGTCGCGATTTTATCATGGAGATATATACGTATGTATATGTTTATGTATGATTGATATATTGTGGTCACAATTTTATCAAGAATTTTTAGTTTATGTTTATTCTTTTCGTGAAAAAACTATAGAGATATTTTCAACGGGGATTTTTAAGAGTTTCGAATGTGGACAGGTATGTTGTAAATGTTTAGAAGTGTTAGACATATTATTTAAATGAAAACTTGACCGTCGAGAAAACGTTGTTGTAGTGTGTCCAACTTAAATATTATTTTTTACTATGGGAGATACTATTTTCTGAAACACTTTAGTGGGCCGGAAAGAATCATTACGAATGATTTTATTAGATATAGTAGATTTAATGTAGTACATAATTAATTTTATTTTTTACTATGATCCGTGGTGGGTATATTAGTTTTTATTAAAAAAATATATATTAAATATATTTTATTAAACACACACACCCATATATATATATATATATATATGTATATATATATATATATATATATATATAGAGAGAGAGAGAGAGAGAGAGATAGCGAGAGAGAGATGTATGTATATATGTACTTGCTCAGTTTATTACTGCATAAGTTCAAACGAAAATAGTCTATCATAGCGATTGCCATATTTGAACAGGCATCTTATTCGCTAATAACATGGAAAATGTGGAGCTGCAACGATAATCAACTGTACCACTCCCAGTAAAGTGTGACTTCTTTCACCTTGCCAATCAGACTTTTGTACAGATGTCAGACACGGAAAAATTACAATAGTGAATTCCTACATCTGGTTTTTAACATGAATGCCTTTTTGCTGAGAAAATTACGTGAAGTATGCGCAATAAGATAAAACAGAAGCCGAAATTAGCCTTTGTGCTTTTCTGGCATGTTTCTTGTTCAAGGAAGTAGTCGTAATATATCCCGGATTAGACACTCAGATTTGTGTTAAACAACCTGGCAATCCTCATTTTTCACTAACGGGATTTTAAAACTCGCCTGCCTTTAATCTAAACTTATCATAAACGAGAAAATAAATATACTAAAAATACAAAGAATCCTTCTGTTACATAAGTAAAAACATTATTATATACCTCATGAAATATATATTCCTAAACTTAGAGTTACTGCGAAAATAGTTCGAATGAAAGCAACCGAATCTTAATGATAATTATCCAGGACTACGAAAATTAAAAAAAAAATGATATTAAAACAGTGTGTAAATTTACTATGAAATCATATCTAGCAGTTCATGTTTGAAACCAAAATAAGTACTCGCATTGTGGAAAATAATTATCATGATAGACAAAGAATCATAATGAAATATCCGCAAACTGAATGCCTATTAGATACTAGCAAATATTAAAACCATGCTTAGAAATAGGTTTCCTTCGCTAACCAGAACTCGAGAAAACTGTTCAAAGAAAAGATCTACTAAAGAAACACGTTAACAACTTGATAAACACGTAAAAATTAAGATATATTTTAAGATGAACTGATTGTTTGTATGTTGTAGTCTTCTTTGTATTTGCGGTGACCCCTCAGGACGTAAGTGATCATGACTCTCCACTTCCTTCTATCCCTTGTAGTTCTCAATATGTTTTGTCATTTAGCTACTTCTCCCAAACCCTGTTCTGTCATCCACTTGCTTAAGACCGATAAGTATGTCACGTGTTGCTTTCCATTGTCGCTCTTTCCCGCTATCCACCTTGTGAGTATCAGATTCTCCAAGCCCTCCTTTCTCGTTATGTGCCGCAGAAATTTCAGCTGCCTCTACCTGATGTTAAGTATAAGCTTCCTCCTTGTTTGCATCCTCTTCAAAACGATATCGGTCCATGATAGACTTATCATCCTTCTGTAGAACCATATCGACGTTGCCTCGAGCATCTTCATCTTTGAGGAGATCGTGCACCATTCGCTGCCGTAAAGGAGGACAGATGTCACGTAACAGTTTAGTACTCTTTTCTTTGTTACCAACTCCTCCTGTCTCGAAATACTTTGCCTAGCTTTTGGCCATCCCAATTCGTCTTCGGATCTCAGCGAGCACTTACGAGATATTTAAATTTCCACAGCTGCTTGATGTTTGTCTCCCCTACCTGTAAATCGCATTTTAGGCTCATCTTTTTACTGAGGACAATGTATTCCGTCTTCTTGGAGCTTATGCTTAGTTCTTACGTCTCGCTCTCTTACTCTACCATCTGTAGTAGGTTTTGTAATTTTTTTTCAGTGTCTGCTATCATCATTGTGTCATCTGCATATCTCATGTTGTTAAAATTGTGGCCGCCAATAATGAATCCTGATACAATTTCCAGTTCTCTCAGAATTATCTCGATGTATAGTTTGAATAAGTTTCTGTGAGAAGATACATCCATGCATTATGCTCCGATCTATTTTTGTATATATGTTTTCAGATAAGTTAATGCCTGTTGGAATTTAATCTTTATGAGGGCTTGATTATATCTAAATTTGCTTTCATTGAATATTTTGCAGCTGTTTATTCTGGTGTTGACTGTGTTGAGAATTTGGTTTATAATTCCTTTGGCGATGTTCGAATTGGCGATTAGGTATATGAGGGTTTGGTTATCTTTTTGGAAGAGTTTGAAGCTGTTATTGTGGAGATTAAAGGTAACATCTAGGAAAATGACTGTTTTTAAGTTGGATGATATGTCATTTTTAAATCTCAGAAATTTGAAGGCCTCAATTATTTTTTCGGTAGTTTGGAGGTTATTAGTTATAACAATGAGTCCGTCATCTCTGTACAGTCCTATAATTTTTGAGTCCAAGAGTATCTAAAATGTATATACATACTAAATCTGCTGTTTGGGCTGAATCACATGCTCCCATGGGAACATCTAAATATTCATTGTTTTCTTTAACCCGAGGGAAGGCATTAAATACTAGTATAGACTGTCTGGAAGCCATTATAATTTTTATTTGGTCGTCGGTAATTTTAGTATAATTTTTAGCTAGCTCTAAGCTATTTTCTAATAGTTTTTCTAGAAATGGAGGGGAAGAAATCTATAATATCTAATTGAATAAATTAAGCCTTAGTCTTAGAGTTTATATTCTGGAACCATTTAATGGTATCTGATGAAACTTTCCAAAGGTTTACAGGGTATTTTTCGAAGATATATGTGTTTATTTTTTCTCTTTCCACATGCGGACAGTTTGCTGTCAGTATAGCTTCTTGATTATTCTAATATATTTCCGAAATATCTCAAGGTTGCTGAGCATTTCCAACAGATCTTTGTGGTGTAATTTATTGGACGTCTTTGTGTAGTCTATAAAACATAGGTACAAGTCCTACTGCATTTGTATTACTCATTCTGATAAAATTCTGAGCATGAATATAGCGTTCCTTGTTCCAGTGTCTTTACGAACCCACACTGTTCTTGTCATATCTTTGGCCCTGATTCTGCTGTGTGCTCTATTCATCAGAATACAGATGATGTGTTTTGTCATGTGGCCCAATAGGCTGATTTTCGGTGGAGTTCACATTCGTTTGCGCCTGGTTTCTTAGGCTTTGCTATGAAAATAGATCTGTCGAGTTCTTACGATATATCCCCATTGATGTAGATTTCATTTATAATTTCTGTGATCTTGTCTATGCCAAAATCATTTAAAGATGTCAACATTTCTTTTACAATTCCGTCTGGCCCTGCCTCCTTGTTTCTATTCAATTTCACCAGTGCAGCTTCTACTTCGTTTTTTTTTTTATATATAATTTCTGGTCCGTCGGTAATTCTGTGTATTGCTGGTTGTTCTCATTCGTCGTTCCGGCGCTGAAGAATTTTCCTTCTCTTATATGAGCGTTCCATCCTTTGATTTTTTTCTGTCTATTGAAGAGCGTGTCTTTTTACCCTGTTACTTCCCTTATTTGCTTAAGGATATCTACTTTGTTGGTGGTAGGCAATCTCTCTTCTTCTGCACATTTTTTGTTTAGCAACTCATATTTAGATTGCCTGTATTTGGTCCTTATTTTTTTGTGTAGTTTTCTGCATTCAGTTCCGTACCTTGGTAGAGTTTTCTGTCTCCTTTACATCATGTCGAAAATCTCATCAGTCATCCATTCATTTTTTCTTCGTCCATTCTCCTTTGGGATGATATCGTTTGCTGATGTCATTAAAGCTTCTCTTAATTCGTGCCATTTCGAGTTTTCACTTTCAGGCTCCCTCGTATTTTCTTTTCACATTGTCCGTATATTTTTCTTTCAAATACGAGTTGCATTGCAATTTGGGTGCTGCATTAGGCCTCTTCAGTTTCCGTAGTTCTTAGTTTACACATATCAGGGCGATGATCGCTTCCGCAGTCGGCACTTGGTTACATTTCGCAGTGAACCATTGCATTCATGAATTTTTGTTGATAGTTATGTAGTTAATTTGCTTTTTAGATTCTCCTCCTCGGCTCTTTCATGTCCAAAATCGTCTCGGATGTTCTTGGAAACATGATTTGGTTCTTACCTGGTCATTGGCCGTGCCTCATTGGATCTATTTTTCTCCACGTTCGTTGCGGGTACCTTGTCCTAATTTTCCGGCTATATCCCGTGCCCTCTCCCTGTCTACATTGGCGTTCAGGTTACCCATGATAGATACGATTTCTTACGATTTGCAATGAGCCTTGTTATTGTCTAGCATGGAATAGAAAGATTTGATTTCTTCTTCCTTACTTAGTGCTGTGGGTGCATACACAGTTATGATAGCTACCTTGAAAGGCTTTTCCTTCAACTTGACTACAAGAATTTCTTGAATTCTTCATCTACTATTATTCCCCTTCCTTTATCGTTTTTTTCTCTCCGTCTGCATAAATAATCCTTTGATTGTCACTGACAAAATCTCCGTTGTTTCTCCATCTACTTTCAAACACACCTAAGATGTTTATTTTTAGTCTATTCATGTCTTTTTTACATTACATAACTGGCGACAGTTGTTCAACGTCCGAACTTTCCGAGAGTTAATTTTTATTTGATGCGAGCTGTTGCAAGATAACGGTCTGGTGAAACCTGTTACACATGTCGGTACTTAGCAGGTGGGAATTTAATTCCGATAGACTTAACCCCATTCGTGCTGTTAGGTGTCATACAGTGTGTGCCATGATATTTCTTGAGATTAAGAGTGGAGTGGTATCACGTTACCTTCTCCATGGTGTTTTTTTGGAAACAGCACCTCTAGTTAGCTGGCTGCTGACTCATCGTGAGTTCTTCCGCCCTATGATTGTTGTCCTACTGGGTCGCTAATAAGTCGCTTCACCCAAAAGAACTTGAAATGATGTAGCGGGTTTAGTCGCCGACATTCCAACTGTGGGATAATTACCCCATATATATATATATATATATATATATATATATATATATATATATATATATATATATATATATGAGAAAGATATCTATTTCGATATATATATATATATATATATATATATATATATATATATATATATATATATATATATATATATATATATATGTCCAAGCATATGATTGGTGTATATGGAAAGAATTCCAATAACCAACAATTACTATTCTTAAAAGAGTGCTCAATACAAAGTAGAGCAGATATAATTATTTATTTAAAAAAAAATTATAACATAAATATGTTATAAAATCACTACAAAAATAGCCATTTTGTTTCAACACCCTCACTGTCTTATCAAGTGATGAAGTTTAATGTAAAATAAATGGTTTTAAAAGTTTCAAATTAATTACCAATCCTTCGCAAGGGGAAAACGTTGTTACAAAGGCTAGATGGACCAATCAAAATACAAGTATAGGAAAATTCAAAAAGCTTGACAACGAAGTCATATTATAATATTTATTCAGATGTTTAAAATATCGGTAGTATTAAAAAAGAATTTATTCCTACCAATAAATACTAAATTATATGATAAAATTTAATATTAAAATTAAAAACTGCTAATTTCAAAATCAAAATTTAATCGCTATTAAGTTTACAACTATAAAATTACTGAGGAGAAAAGAAGAAATATATATGTTATTCAATTTATTTCTTCATTCAAGTTACTTTAGCTAATTTAATATCCGGTCCTTTGACAATGTATACATTTTAATCCTAAGAGTGTGTGAATGGGGTCCTAAACTCACGCGTAAAACAAACGCAATCAGATTCTAATATATAAGCACCCAGACAAATATATATATATATATATATATATATATATATATATATATATATATATATATAAACACACAAAAAGAGACGAGACAGAGAACATCTTCACGGTCTGTCATGAAAAAAAAAAAAAAGGAAGTGGGGGAAGGGAAACCAACACACACGTACCTATATACACAATTAAAAGTGAATACACTTTCCATACACATAGACACCTATAAATACATGCACACACATCAACAGACATTGACCCAGACAATCGGATACCACAACCGATAAATATTTAAGACTGAAATTGTCATTACACGAATGCCAGCCACCTATTGAATTATAACTTAAGCGAGTAAATATACAAAGATAAAAATGATTAAAAATAATATTATTTAATATATTAAAATAGTGTATTTAAATATAAAATCGGACATCAAAGTCAACACCTATAGGTAACTTCGATGTCTGAAATTTTGACAAGTGGTAGTCGTTCTCATCCATAATAACATACTAAAATTTGAATCATTTTCAAAGGATAGAAAAAGAATTATAACAATTATTTATTTATTTTCAAAATAGGATCGTACAAAAGTAAGGGACAAAATTGAGAAAAACAATGTAAACAGTATGCTATATTCAGATTTTTTGATTTCCTCTAAAGAACAAGTCTTACTTAGTCATTTGTAAACGTTGCATCAGCCAGCACCATGGCGAAACGCCAAAAACTCGATTACTCTGTGAGACAAGCTATTGTGAAGCTACACAAGGAAAAGCACACCATTAGAGAGATTTCAGAGAAAGTGAAACGTTCCAAGAGTGTTGTAGGCAGGGTTGTTAAATCGTGCAATGATACTGGCAAAATAGTTAGTGCTTTTAAAACCGGAAAACCCCGCAAAACTTCGGCAAGAGAAGATCGAATAATGCAGCGTATGTCATTAAAGGACCGTTTTAAGTCTTGCACAGAAATTAAAAGGGTTATAAATAGTACCTCATGTGTTACTGTGTCAAGACAGACTGTTTGTAGACGACTGCAAGAAATAGGGCTGTTTAATCGAACCCCAGGGAAGAAACCACTTGTTAGTTCGAAGAATAAGAAGAAGAGATTAGAGTTTGCAAACAGGTATGTAATTTGGACATATGAAAATTGGGCAAAAGTATTTTTCAGTGATGAAAGCAAGTTTAATTTATTTGGAAATTATGGAAAAAACAATGTAAAGAGACGTATTGGTGAAAGATTAAGTGCAAAGTGTACTAAGAAAACTGTCAAGTTTGGGGGCGGAAGCGTCATGGTATTTGGAATGTTTTCTAGCCAAGGTACAACGCCTCTTGTCCGGTTACAAACTCGTGTAAATGCGCAGATCTATAAAAACATTGTTCAAGATCATGTTGTGCCAATCATACAGAATTCAGGTTTCGATAGGGCTACCTTTATGCAAGATAATGCCCCATGTCACAAGGCAAAGGTGGTAATGAGTTACCTTAGCGAGCAAGATTTGGAAATTATGGATTGGCCACCGCAAAGTCCTGACTTAAATCCAATAGAAAATCTTTGGAAGACCTTAGGAGTGAAAGTTGTGGAAAGAAATCCCACTAACACGGAGGATTTGTGCGTGAAGCTTCAAGAAGAATGGTCTAAAATTAGTATCGAGGATTGTCAAGAACTGATTCGTTTTTGTAGTCGAAGATATGCAGCTGTCATTGAGAGCAAGGGCTCATTTACTAAATATTGATTGTACATGTATTTTTATTGTTTTTTTGCTGTTTACATTGTTTTCTCAATTTTGTCCCTTACTTTTGGACGTTTCAAATTCGAAAATAAATAAATGTTATAATTCTTTTTCTATCCTTTGCAAATGATTTAAATTTTAGTATGTTATTATGGATGATAATGACTACCAGTTGTCAAAATTTCAGCTTTTCACAGTTGTTATTTCTAACAAATATTAGGTTTTAAAATTTTGTCCCTTAGTTTTGGACGCTACTGTATATATATATATATATCTACCCATGCACATACACATACATGTACACATACACATTCATACACATGCACAGACACGTATATATATGTATATATACACATACTCATACACACACATATATATATATATATATATATATATATATATATATATATATATACATATACATATATACATACATGCATATATATACAACTACATATACATACAGACACTTACATATATACACACATAAATACATATATACATACATATACACATACATACCCACATATATATACACACACATATCCACATATACAAATACACATACATACACATATACATCAATATTTGTAACCTCTTCTCTTATTTACCTTCTTACTTTATATATATATATATATATATATATATATATATATATATATGCACACACATATACACACATATTCAACATATATATATATATATATATATATATATATATAAAGAGAGAGAGAGTGAGAGACCTATCTGCGGGTAAAATGTTTGTGTGTCAGAGTTAGTAAGGTGGGAGAATAGCAGAAAATGATTAATTTTTAACTTCGTATAAGTTCCATTGGCCACAATTAAAACTACGCGATTATCGGGGGATTTATTAGAGTCACACTAGTTACCTAAGATCGAGACATATTTAGAGCCTGCCACACTTTTCCCTAAATGACCATTGATTCGAGCTTAGCAAGATTACATTGAAATTCCATTTGTAAATAATAAGAATTCCTTTTATATGACGTTGTTTGGATGTACTCTTTTTATTTTGTTCCGGACCTGTTAGGTTAATGTGTAAATTTAAATTTTCCGCAGTAATGAAATTATAAAAACTACTCGAAAACTTGTTAAAGTGAAACAAGCAGGGAATATCTTTCGAATTGCAGTATGATTATATATTGAAATCTACAAAAAGCATCGGCGATTAAACATTTATTTAAAATTGTGAAGTAACTGCTTTCGAAATTTGATCACATTATTTGAGAGACAAAAAGAATACCTGCAATACACCTCGGGATATTGTTGTCGTGATTTAACATTCGTTCACTCTTTAGATAAAAAGAAACTGTTTATTTAATTTTAGCGCAGTGATTGTAAATATATATTTACAAAGCTCCAGAAGATATTGAGGGTGGTGGGAAGGGAATTTATTGCACGCATCTTACATGAGTGGAGGTCCTGTCTGAATTAATCTGCATAACTGTTTTTTTTTTGTTTTTTTTTGTCTCCGTCGTTTTATGCCTGAAATAACACCATTATAGATTTTAATTTAATGTTAGGAAATGGATAAACAAAAAATTGCTTTTAAAGAAATGGCTGAAAATTAATGAATTTCATGAGATAACATTTCATCGTAACTCAAGGTAATTCTTTCTCGACATCATTATTTTAAATCGTCTGTTTTTCTTTCCTCTCTTTATCAAACCAAATCAGCTCCCCTTTAAGAAGTTTACAGTTTCATGAAGTAGTTCTGCTTTCACAATAGAAATTACTACTATGCATTATCGTAACGTCCGATTTAATTGTAATTGTTTCGGACAGAAGATCTACTTCATGATTAAAATAGCTATGTGGATCCCTGTGTCGCCATTTGAAGAAAAAGAAAAGAAAGAAAGCTTATATGACTAAGTTATGTATAAATTGCCATGTAGAAAGAAAATGATTAACAACCGACACCGAGGTTGGAGTTATGAATATATGTTTTCCGCCAGATGTATAAATAGTGGTGTCAGGCTACTGACTGCAGTGATTATTGTGTGACTAATGAATGGAACTATCCAGTCGAATTAGTGTGAATTGTTGTCCGTCGATGATTTAGAGTTTTGACTTACCGGTGCCGCGCTACTAACAAGGTATTCACTGAAATGGTTTATAATTTTTGGTTCACTTTTTCTTCTTTGTTCGTGTTAAGTATTTATTTGCGGTTCTAATTAAATACTGTTTTATTTTAACATTGAAGTCTTGATTTATACTTAATTATTAACGGTAACAGTACGTCACAAAAATTAATTCGAAAATTTGCCCAGTAATACGGAATACGTCAGTCAATGAGTCTAGTTTAAACCTGGGATTTGGGTAAAAGAGAATAACATGATTAAAAATAAAAATAAAAATATTGTTTAATAATATTAGAGTTCATTAAAATAATTTCCAATTTAAAATTTGAACTAGTTATCTTTTATAGATAAAGCTGACCGTCGTAATGTTGAAAAGATAAACACGTTTCTTACAGAAAAATTCCCCTTTAATAATTCTATAAGATATTTCACCAAATTCCATTCCGAATCATCTACTTCTTTCTTTTTCGTGAATTTATTAATAATCTGAAATAAATGAATTACCATTTTTGGAAAGATTTTAAGTTCTTGATAACAAAATAAATGTTGATACATTTCATGCGTATTCTCAGAAGTTCGAATGATAAAGGGAAATACTTCAGAATAATGTTGATATTTTTATCAACAATTTTTTTCAAATATTTATCTTTATAAAATCAATGGAAAGCGGAGATTTGAAAACAGAGGAAAAGGGAATAATTATTGTAATAAATTATTGCGATAATATTGGCTAATATTATTGTTATAAATTATTGTAAATAAATTGTTATAAATGAACAAGGAAACGAGAAAAGGAAAAGTTTTTGCTGGAAAAGATATTGGTGAAAATGTTTTAGTGATATTTATATACTGGGGATTAAATTGTCGAACAAGGAAAAAGTTAACGCACGACACAGTCAACGAGGAAAAAGTGTCTAAAGAAATCTCGAAGGAAAGAACAGTACAGAAAAGAAAAGTAAAGAAAAGTAAAGGAATAGTGTATAAAATACAGTTCTAACTGAAATCAGAAAGAGAATGTTGAAATTTCATGGATTTGGAAAATTTAAAGGGTGGGGCCATAATGCAAATTACAGGTAAGGGATATAGCAGCTCGGATTGAGGAATCGAAGAACCGAGTTGGAATTTCAATCGAAACCATAACATGCACTTACGTGCTAATACTATTGTGAAAGATATGAATCCTCTTCTTCCCACATAGCTATGGGCAAATAGCAGGACAGACGGAGCTCTACAGTCTAGGGATGGCAACTGGTCTACCGTAGAAAGAAATAGCAATCTACTGCGGGAAAAATTGTATCGAAAGATATAAGATCGCCTAAATGTGTATCACACATGGCATATAACTGACTGACTGATGCTAAAATCAAGCAGATACAGAAATTTAAATATCTGGGAGGGGTTGTAACAGAAGAGGAAAAGAGCTTCACTGAGATCCGAAGACATATTGGGAAAGCCAATGAAGTATTCCAAGAACTAAGCAGAGTATTAACAGACAGAAAAGAAATTCGTTAGAAACAAGGAAAAAAAATACTGAACTGTTACGTGATATGTGTCCTCCTGTATGACATCTTGAAGATTAGTAAAAGACTTGAAGCAAAAGAAATGTGGTTCTTCAGAAAGATGCATGTTTGCCATGGACCGAACATGAGAAACAAGGAAATTATGTGGCGAAAGAAAATAAAGAGGAAACTTATACCTCACATCAGGAAGGGTCAGTTGAAATTTCTGGGGGCACGTAATGAGGAAGGAAGGCTTGGAAAATCTGATATTCACAGGACAGATAGAGGAAATGCGAGACAGAGTAAAGCATCTCGTAACATACTTGATGGGCTTGAGCAACTGAATGGCGGAACAGGATTTGGTAGATATGAAAAGACAAAATTTATTAATAGCTACAAGAGACAAGAGAGTGTGGATGGCCATGATCGCGTACGCCCTGAAGTGACACGGCACAAAGAAGAACACTCACATTACATATTGAAATTTGTAGAGTCCGAGGCAAAGGGCGAGTAACATACCTAATGTGTTGTGGTGAATGGATAATAACATTAGAAAAATTAGAGTAGGTAAAGAGACAAATGTTTTTTAGCGCAACAAGTAAGCCATTATCAAAGCAAAGGGAACACGTCATATAATAGTTTTAAAAAACGGCATAAGCAACAACAAAAAGCGGGAAAGTTCACAAGAGACATTACACAGAAACTAGAACGGGGAAATATGATATTTTAAAATTTCCTGATAGACAAGAAATATGTAATAGGAGCATGGTAGATAATAAATGGGTCATTAATTAATTCGATATAAAAAGACGTTAGAAAATGAGCAAATATACATATACGGAATAATGCAAATAGGGCATATATATACATACATGCATACCTACATACATACATACATACATATATATATATATATATATATATATATATTAGGTTGGTACAAAAATAATGACGTAATAGTGTCGTTTTTTGACGTATTTTTAACGTCAAGAAACGACATTATTACGTCATTATTTTTTATTAAAAATATGTCAATAAAAAAAAATTGAAGAAAGAAAGGAAAATATCATGGGCGTCACAACAGAATTTACAGAGACAAATCATTTCCCTTCATAAAGTTCGTTAGATACCGAAACGCGTCGGATAAGATATGTTTTCCTTTTGTATAACCATCAGTATGTTGAATATGTTCGTTCTGATATTGAACGATTTCTACTAAGTACTGCGCATATAAAATAAAATAGTATATATATATATATATATATATATATATATATATATATATATATATATATATATATATATATTAGGTTGGTGCAAAAATAATGACGTAATAATGTCGTTTTATTTAAATACGTCAAAAAACGACATTACTACGTCATTATTTTTGCACCAACCTAATATATATATATATATATATATATATATATATATGTGTGAGAGTGTGTGCGTGCGTGCGTGCGTGTGTGTGCGTGCGTGTGTGTGTGTGTGTGTGTGTGTGTGTGTGTGTGTGTGTGCAAAAATGAATGTAAAATCGAAGTGAATGCATGTCGGAAAAAAAACCCAGAATCACTTAATAAAAAAAAAAGGATGACACTTATAATATTTAAAATCTGAGATAAGGTCAGTACTTTTTCAGCATGAAGAGAAAGAAAGCACCAAAATCGATAGTGACAGATGCTGGGTTACCAGAAAGTAGTTCTGAGGCCCCTGTGTACATCATTCTTCATAACACCCAAAGAACCCTGGAGCTAATGAATATAATCTCCATTAGGTTATTGAACCGTATAAGTAAAATAAACGTTTGAATTCTAATAAATAGGTGTCCAAGGAGATTTAAATAATAAATAAAGCGAATAATTCCTATCTTTCTTCAATATAATGGAGCAAGGCTTTGTTTTGATCAGAATGCTATCAGGCCTAGAAATATACTTATAGACATATCTGTAACTATCATAGAACAAAAATGATATTCGATAGGGCACAACGCACAAAATTTATTCAAATAGTAAAAAATATATTATTTAGTAGGCTATTAGAGAAATCCATTATCTATACAAGAAACATAAGTCGTACATGCGGATAGGAAAAAGTTAGCGATTACGTCAAAATAAATTGAAAAGTATGGTTAGAATGTTCTTTTTTCTCTACTGTATGATGTAATTTGTTCAGTGAGATAACGTTAAGAGGACTAGAAGCCCTACTACAATTTATTACCAGCGAACGTAACCCTAAATGTAAACAAAATGCATATAACACATTGTTAATGAAAGGCTAAGATAGAAAACTGGAAAAAAATATTCGAAAAGAGGAAAGGATTACTCATCAACTGAAAAAATAAAATAAAATAAAAAATAAACAAAGCATGGGTGTCAGCAAAAGTAACTGCGAGCTGCATATTAGGGTCGTCAAATATGAAACTTGTACAGAAACTAGTTAGTTTAGCTAACGTAAAGTAAGTAGAAAAAGCCGAAGATTTATAGAAATGAGAATAAAATGCTTTCGAGAAATAAATCAATGTAATAAAACACATTAAAATTCGTCCTGGTTAGGAGGATAAACTACACCCGGTGGCAATGCCTGTTTTGAGGAGCGTGGAACCAATTGCTCTCGTTCCTAGGTTCGCCCTGATCCGGAGTGGTAGCATCAGTTAGGGTCTCAACTATGGGCAAATTGTGAAACATTAAATCAACAGTATATTTTTATAATAAAAATAGCAATAGAGCCCGGCGTTGCCCGGGGATGTAACAGTAAGAGATAGATCAAGTATCGACCACCATAAAGACTGAAAAATACAATTGACAAAGTTTATTGTTTAAGGTTGACGGACACGCATGTCTTAATTAGTTTTTTGTTTTGTTTTGTTTTGTTTTGTTTTGTTTTTTACGAATTGGTCAAATCCAAACTCAAACAAAAACATTGTTTTCAATCGTTATGAGTCTACCGATTGAATAGATTTTTATTATAAACAATTGTCTTGTAAATAGAATTTTTAAGGCATTCTGAATGTAAAAATAAAGAAAAAAGTGTGCAAGACAATAAGAAACACTACCTGCCAAAAAAAAGGGAAGTTTTATTGTAATCGGTTGAAAAACGTAGGTAATCCGACCCCACATATAAACGAAAACACACACACACACACGCGCGCGCACACACACAACCTGGGTTTTATAATAAGTATAACTCGATATGAGTTGTCCCCCTTTCATTCTCACGACAGCGATGTCTCTTAATCGTGTTTTCAAATTGATTTCATGCAAAAACAATTGTGTTTTTCCAATTCCTTGGCGCTGCCAGAACCACCGCAAGGTAATTTTACGTAGTCCTGTGAAGTTTTGTTGAAATCGGTTGAAAAAAGTAGGAAATCCGATCCAATATATAAACGAACAGACAAACACACAACCTGGGTTTTATAATGAGTATGATGACCAACAATACATATTTATAGCAAAACGACAATCAATGCAACACTAAAAAATACATTTTTATAGTAACATAACCAACAATGCATTTTATCATTTACAAAATGTATATCTAAAAAAATACCTTTAATCTGAAAGTATAAAATTGCGTACAATATATTTAGATTTCGGCATAAACTAGCCAAGAGAGGTTGATATACTGCCAAAAAAATTCAACCAAGCGAATAACTCTCATGAAAGAAATTTTTCATGGCATTAGTCCACATAATTTCCTACAATTTCTCGAATCAAAAGGTATTCTAAAATATAACTTCAACAAAACTACAATATAAAGCACACATATCACCGCCTCTAGTAATCTTGTCCCCAAAAACATGTATATTCACAAAAGCTGAGTGTCATCTGCCATGTAATCAAATGTGAAAGCAGAATGAGGTATATATTTTATTACTTCAAAGAAAATTAAATTTTGGCTTTAAATCGAACATAAGGAGTTGGTAAAAAACTGAACAAACCATAGGGAAATTTGCTTAGAAACAAAAGAATCAGTATTAGACTGATATATAATGTCTTCCATTCCATAATGGCAACAAATGTTGGACAATCTTCTCGCAACTGAAAATGAGATGAAGCGACACATGCTGAGAATATGATAGAGAGAACAAGTGAGAAATGAAGAAATTTTGAGGGCAATGTAAACTACAAGTAAACTGCTTCTAACATTCAGAAAGGGATTTCTTGTGAAGCTAACGAGAAGAGAATACATAGAGAGTTTAACGCTCACATGGCATATTCAAGGAAAGGGAAGAAAGGAAAGAGCGATTGACGTATTTGACAAATTTTAGCGAATGTTTTACAGTGGGGGCCACAAAAACAGATGGCGAAATGATAAATGTAAGAGAAAAATTACAGAAAGTCGTGGAGAGCTGTGAACTCCAACTTTCCAAAATGATGTGGAATATGAAAAGTAAGATCGAAACAGGAGATAAAAAAAAGATACATGAGTCTGGGAAAAGACTAAAAAACGCAAAGAAACACGAAAATCCAAGCACTTATGAAAGAAAATGGACTAAATAAAGAAAAAAGTAATATATATATATATATATCCGAACTTAGGAAAGATAAAACATTGGTTAGAATAATGAAGAACTAAAAGAATGAATAAAAGACAAAACATTAAAGAGGTAAGGATTAAATAAAATGTAAATCGATAAATTAATAAAAAAAAAAAACAAAACAAAAAAAAACGAGAAGAATGGTAAAAATCAAAGAACTGGCAATATTTTAATAATTTTGCACTGACACGAAACTCACATGACATATTGTGGGTAACAAAACCGCAAAGAACCTTCGCTGTAACCTACATAGAGTCTCCGAGTTAATTTATAATAGAATAAAGACTATAAACCAAAATAAATAGTATAAGAACTTGATTATAGCGGACTCGATTTTAGGCAGACGAATAAAGAAAAATTCAAAACTCCTGCTCGATGTGTAACAATAAATGAATAAAGTGTTTATTTAAATGTACAAAAAATAAGGGTAAAGGGATAAAAAGACAATTAGGAGAGAAAGAAAGTGAGAAGAAAAAGTCCTTTAACTGTAAAGGAAGAGAAAATGTTCATAACAGAAAAAAGGCTTGCTCAAAATATTTCTCTGAGGGCCTAAAACTTCTTTAGGTGAGTAGAATTTTGTTATGGATTAGAAACTTTGTTTTCTTCAAAGTTTATGTAGGGTAGAAAAATGTTGGTAGGAAGGAATTCTGAAGTTGAGTGAGTTTGTAGTTCGACGACAGAAAACTTGTAGGTGAAAAGAGGTACCTTTCAAACTGGTTTTTAATATTGGACAGACATTCGGACTCAACAGCACCTTAGTAGGTAGTTCTTTAGTTGGAACTGGTTCCGAAGTTGACAGGTGATCTCTATCGCCGACCTCACAGACGTTGGTCGGATTCTCACTGCCAAATAGGCAAAGATTCTCCAAATTTATGGAGATGTGGGAGGTTCAAGAGAATTGGGGACTTTTCCCTCCAAAATTATTATACGAATTTCCTGGCTCCTTCATTGGTCAGACAATATATTCTTATCCCTGAAAAGAATCAAGGCTTTGGGAGCCGGTTTTGAAAGCAAGGAAAAAGGTTGGAGTAAAGAAGCTGTGAGGTTTCCCTCAGACTTCATGGCATCATGGAAAAAATAATGGTGGTGAAATTCCTTTTTATAGTTTCCAGATCTCTCGTTAGTCAGAAAATATATTCTTATCTCTGATAAGAATCAAGGCATTGGGAGCCGGTTTAGAATAAGAAAAAAAGGTTGGAGTGAGGTTTGGAAAAATAGGCTAGAATGTGAACTTGTAAAATATTGTTCTCAAATTATATTCCGATACGGAGAGCAATGGTCGACTACATACTGAAAGAGGAAGTAGAGATACTAAGGCATGTTTATTTTTAGGATAAAGACACATGCATGGAACACCCAAAGAGTAGTAGTTAAGTTTTGCTAGAGTAACTCGCTCAGCATTAGGCTATGAGAAGTTGACGAAAACAAAGATAAGAAAAAAAGAATGTAAAAACTTAAGAAAGAATTAAGCGTGAAGAATATTTAGCCAAGATAGGTGAATGAAAGAAAGAAATATTGAGCAGAATTAAAGAAACAATGAAAGATAATAAAACAAAATTATGGCAGAATATAAAAGAAACGTTGAGAGAGGAAAGACACTCAGTTCAAGAGGAAATGAAAATCGTGACATAAGACGTCGAAATGACAAAAAAAAAAAATAATCGGAACATTTAACTATAAAGAAAAAGAGAAGGAAATCGTTTAGAATAAACAAAAAAAATATTTAAAAAACTTGATCTTCGGAAAATGAAAAGCAATACAATCGTTACCATAATACAAAAACAAATAAATATTTATTCCTCATCGTTTGTCATAATTGTTTTTGAAAAGAAAGAAAAAAATTGTTGAAGGGGAAAAATTCAAATTTTGCACAGTATCATAGGAACTCCACTCTGTTTCGTCTTAAGTCGGTGTATGTAGACATTTTTTTTTAACTGTACATCACAATCACAAAATAGCTCTCAGGTCTCTCATAGACGTCGCCAACAATACACAGATCTATTTTCATTGCTATAAATTGTATTTTACACAAACGTCGAATATTTACCTCATGACAGAAAATAGAAGGAAAAAAAACAAACAAAAATGCAGATTTGTGAGCAAGAGGAGTAGAAAATAAAACCATTACTCATAAGAAATGACTTAAGTGGCCATTATATCGCTGTAAAGTCAATATTTATGGAAACAAGTTTTCTGACTTTAAAAGATGTCTGAATGGCGAATCACCTCAGCACCGAGAGGTCAGAGACACACATAAATTCACGCAAAATGAGTGAAAAAGATAAGCGAGATTGGGTGTCTGTGTATGTCCCTGCGGGAAGAAAGAATTGAGACAAGAATTAAAATAGATTCTGTAAACCGTTATCCTGTATGTGACATCCGACCTAATAATTGCGTAACACGTTACCATTTTCACGTCATGTCTTTTGAAAACCAAGCCATTTCCATAGAATATGCTTTCTCAGCCTTCTGGAATTAAAGCTGAATTATATTATACATCTTTGGTCTTAATTACTCACACTATAAATGTGTTAAAACAAGTAAAAAGGAAAATAACTCATCGAAATCTTAACCTATATCGGCTCATAAAAATACAGTTTATTTCTTCCTCAGTGAAATACGTGTCTTACATTCGCTTTTAAAACAATATAAGATCATTTGATATCAAGTAACAAAATGAAACGGTACACCTTTAGCTTGGTAATATAACTACCTATATACTGAAATGAAATAATTCGCACTGTAGAATTTCAGTCTATGAGTTTAATATAGAGATATTTTAGGGTTTATCCATAAGGAGATATTTTCGGTGAAGTCAATTAACATGGAATTATTTTATTCAAATGTATTTGTTTTAAGTAAATGCTTTTTAACAATAATTTATTCCACATTAGTTAAGTTATTTGATGATAAACTGACATTTATTATTCTTCCTTCTGTCCCTGCTTCGAGACATTTTCGCAGACTTGTCTTCATTATGCCTTTTTTTATGTGCGTGTCAAATTCTCCAAACCCTGTTTCTTCTTAACCTGTTCCAAATGTTTTGGTTTTCTATTTATCAATCTAAGTATAAATGTTTTTTTGCTTCCATTTTCTTTAAAAAATTCTCGTTGTTCACTTTTTTCGTCCATGATATTCCCAGAATTAATCTAAATAAATATGACTGTTGCCACTGATCATCATTCACTGCTTTATAGCAATATACATATGATATAACACTCCAGCATTCTTAGTTTCTTAATTTTCAAATATTCTGGCGTCCGACGTGTCTATGTTTACAGTCTATCCGACCGCATTCAGTTTCTTAGTGTTACTGTTATTATTACTGCTGTCTTTATATCGTAATGTGTCTGGTCATAATTTCGATAATAATAATAATAATAATAATAATAACAATAATAATAATAATAATAATAATAATAATAATAATAATAATAATAATAAGCTGTCAAAATACAAGGACCTTGAAATAGAAATCTCAAAAATGTGGCATATAGGAACATCAACAATCCCTGTTGTAGTTGGAGCCCTAGGACTGGTTGGAAAAAATTCCAGTAGACTAATTGAGTGATTGCTGGAAGTCCATGACTCAAAGAGATACAAAAAATTGTTCTGACAAGTACAGGCCACACTTTACGAAGGGCTTTATCTATGTATTTTTTTTTTGTCAGTGGAAAGTGCCATGATGCCATTTCTAACCTTTGGTCCCTGGGCCGGACCCGGAAAGAAATGTGTAAACGCCAGAAATCAAATAAATAAATAAATAAATAAATAAATAAATAATAATAATAATAATAATAATAATAATAATTTCCTTTTCCTGTACTTTGATATGATTCTAAATCCCTAAGACTTAATTTAACTTTAATTCTTTTATTTTAATTTCTCTTTTCTCTTTCCTTTACCTTTATTATTATTATTATTATTATTTAACCCTGGATACTAAAATCTGATATTCCCCCTGGGATTGGTCACTCCGACTAATACTGAGTTAAAATTTAGTTTATATTGTTCAGTGGGGTAGACTATACTATTATGAACTATTCCACCGTCGATATATTAATAAACGCCACATTCGTACCAATCTCAGTGGTTCTGCGTGCTCTTGGGTCTTCTTCGACAGTCGTTCTAAAGCTAGTAACTTGAACGCAATTATCCCTTGGCGGTCAAGGTTAAAACGCAAATCTCTATCAATTTCAATGAATACGAATAAAATTTCATACAGTATAGGTCGTCACCCGGGTCAACAAGGGCCGCATTCCTCAGAGAGTAACCAGTCTGAGGACGAAAAATCTGTCACTGAAACAAACGAAGAGACATTAGGTCACCAAACCCGGACTATTGCCAAACTTGGACCAAGTGACTCAATATCAAATCGACTAAGAAAAAGAAAACGAACAAAATGGTCTCGCGAAGAGTATTTACAAGTCATGGCATCATTCTTCACTGCACTCGAAAACCCAGCAAAGAACACCACCAACCAAACATACCAAATATGGAGAACTATGGTGGGAAGTTATATAAGACCTACCCTCAATCCAAACATGCTTGCCAATATCCGTAGGGACATTATGCGAAACAGACTCTCAAAGGCAGAAATAGATAAGATAAAATTAGATATAAAACAAAGTAATATGACCCATCACTCAAACTGTAGAGAGATGAAAGTAGAATTCAGTAATGTGAAAGAGGATGAGGTAAAAATTAAAAGAAAAGAAATACGAAATAACCTCCCAGGAAATAAAATCAAAGACTCTACTTTAAATACAACCTGCAGTTCTCCAGACAGTGTCACTGAAGATGACTCCAGTTACATTGTTAGAATTCCTTGAAAACCACAAAGCTGAAATGACCGAAGCGAAAAGCACGTCATCCAAGTACTCAGCAGAGTAACTTTCATTCAATTGTCAGACAGAGACCAGCTCCCCAAAATCAAAATCCAACAACCACATTATGAAAATATACAACGCTGCTCTGGAAACACTGTTAACGGATAAACCACCGGGAAATATCACAGAAGTTAACAATGTCATATACGCAACAGCTATAGCAGCTATTCGGAAGCTTGGGGTCAAGACAATAAATAAAATTAACAGACACAGAGAGCCAGCTTGGAAAGCAAAACTGATACGAGAAATAAAAGAAATCAGATGTGTGCTTTCTATATTAGATGAGCTCACCAGAAACCCTAATGTTTCCACACGTAAGTGCAAAAAGAACAAGCGGAAATACAAAATAAAATCCTTAATTGGCATTCCATCAATCAAGGAAATGCTGAAACAGAAACTTCAGCTAAAGGCACAGGGACCAAGACTATACGAAAAACGTTGTAGGTTCTATCGCCAAAATAAAATATTCCGAACAGAAATTTTAAAGGGAAATTGGAAAAAAAAACCCACTTATACACGTCGAAAGGCCACAATCGATTCATAATGTACAGACATTTGGTAAAAATATTTAGAGCAGCTCAAAAGAATATAACCCAAATGCAGAATGGATCCGTGAAGAAGAACGAACTCTGGAGACACCTCTGCAAGAATGGAAAAATATAACTACAGATGATGTTGGGCAAGCTCTAACGAAATCCCAAAAATGGAAATCCCCAGGAAATGACAAGGTGCCCAATTTCTGGCTGTATCATCTCTTATCTATCCATAAAATCATTGTACAAAACATTATCAACGCTTGTAAATAATCCCAATTAAATCCCGGAATGGATTACTGAAGGTATTATATACCTCATGCCAAAAACAAATGAAACAGACGACCCGAAAAATTATAGGCCGATAACATGTCTCTCCACAACGTATAACTTGATCACGTCTGTCGTGACGAACCGTACTTATTCCTTTTATGAAACAAACAGCATTCTTCCCCTGGAACAGAAGGGATGAGGAGAGGTTCATATGACTACCGATAAATAAAATGAACCCGGAAAATTGCAGGAGACGACGTAGAAATCTTAACGAAGCGTGGATTGATTATCGTAAAGCCTTTGATAGTGTTCCCCATTTTGGGATCCTTAAGACTCTGGAACTGTACAAAATGTCCCCTGTGGTATTAAATTTCCTTAAGCACAGCATGGGTATGTGGAACACCACACTATACCTTAATCACACGAGTGATTTCAGGCGTGGAATCTTTCAAGGAGACTCCCTGTCACCCCTTCTCTTTTGTTTGTCTTTACGCATGAACTGAACAACAGTAGCTATGGTTAGAAAATATTCAATCACCTACTCTACATGCATGATCTCAAACTCTTTGCCAAAGACGGGAATGAGTTCAAGGAACTCGTCAATATTGTAAAATGCTTCAGTAACGACATAAGTATGGACTTCGGATTAGATAAATGTGCAAAAGTAACATTCAAGAAAGGTAGAATTACAGGAACACAATAGATTTAGATTTTGTCACAAAGTTTAGGGAAGTGGAAAATGATGAAGCCTATAAGTACCTTGGAATTAGCGAAGTAGATGGCATACAACACCCCCAAATGAAGGAAAAAATAAGAAAAGAGTTCTACATGCGTGTACGTCTGGTTCTAAATACCGAGTTAAACTCAAAAAAAAATATCAGTCATGAACAGCCTGGCTGTCCCTCTGGTGCAATACAGATTTAGTGTCCTTAACTGGATCATAGCTGAAATTAAGCGAATGGACGCCAAAACGAGAAAGCTTCTCACTTGCTACCGCATGCATCATCCCAAAGCTGATGTTGATCGTCTGTATTTGCCCAGATCCGAAGGAGGCAAAGAATTAGTTCAAAGAGAACTGTCATACAAAACTTCAACAATTGGCCTCCAAAGATACTTGGAAACTACAGAAGACTTGATGATGTTATGTGTCAAAGAACATGAAAGTAGTAAGCGTTTTTACTCCGTAATAAAGGAAGCCAACAAGTAATATATGGAATTTCAAATGGGCGCAGAAATACAAGCAAAACGCAATACACCGATTGAGGCTGCAAAATATTAGGTTGGTGCAAAAATAATGTCGTTTTCTAACATATGTTACTATGTGAGAAAACGACATTATTTTTGCACCAACCTAATACATACAAAAGAAAGCAAAGACAATTCCAACCGACCAGATACAGAAACAATGGTAAGATAAACCGCTTTATGGCCAATACTCTGCCCGTACCAAAAAAGCTGACGTAGACAAAACCCGTACCCATCAGTGGCTACGTAGTGCAGGGTTGAAAGCTGAAACTGATGGTTTTATCCTTGCTGCACAGGACCAATGCTTGCGAACTAGAAATTATCAAGTACATATACTAAAATATTGTGTTAGCCCAAAATTCAGATTCTATGATAAATTTCCAGAAACAATTGATCATCTTGTATCAGGTTGCAGGATATTGGCACCCACTGAGTATAAAACCCGGCATGACAGAGTGGGCCAATAACTGCACTGGACAATTTGCAACTTCTACGGGAAGGAAACTGAAAGAAACTGTTATGAACATCACCGAGACCCGGTTACGGAGATAGGACCTGTTACAATTCTATGGGACTACACAATTCACACTGACAGAATAATCAAAGCCAACCGCCCAGATATTGTTATGAAAGACCACAAACAAAAACGGTGCCTCCTTATTGAAATGGCAGTCCCTGTAGACGGCAATGTATCTTAGAAGATATTCAAAAAGCTGTCGAAATACAAGGACCTTGAAATAGAAATCTCAAAAATATGGCATATGGGAACATCAACAATCCCTGTTGTAGTTAGAGGCCTAGGATTGTTTGGAAAAGATTCCAATAGACTAATTGAAGGGGTTCCTGGGAGTTCATGCCCCAAAGAAATAAAAAAAATGTTCTCTCAAGTACAGCCCACACTTTACGGAGGGCTTTATCTATGTAAAGTATTTTTATTTTATTTATTTATTTATTTATTGTCAGTGGATAGTGTCATGATGCCATTTCTAACCTTAGATCTCTGGGCGGGACCCGGAAAGAAATGTGTACACGTCAGAAATCAAAGGAAATAATAATAATAATAATAATAATAATAATAATAATAATAATAATAATAATAATAATTTACTCAAGTGAAACGTATAGAAAATGCATTAATTTTTGAGTCTCATACAATACACTTACGTTCAATTGCATGCACTTAAAGAATGTAATTACAAGAAAATATTTTATTAAGGCGAAACGTATAAAGAGTTCCTTAACTTCTGAGTTATTTACGATCAACTTACGTCGTTTCATACAGTTGATAAATTATTTCACATTTAATGGAAATTGCTTCGAGGAGCTGCATTCGCTGGTTCCCAGACGTCATGAGTTTCAGCGCCTTACGAGGCTGGCATCCCGCTCTCACCCCTTCACTGTCGAAACTCCTAAATGTAGCCGTCTCTTCTACTCTAATAGCTTCATGTCTCGCACCTCTCGCCTGTGGAACTCCCTTCCCTTTTCCTGTTTCCCTGTGAGCTATAATCTCCAGCTATTCAAGTGTAATGTCAATCGACATCTCCAGTTACCTTGATCTATCCACTACCCTCATCCTTTCTTCTATCACTCCTATCTGATCTTGCTCTAAATTTTCAGTAACCCCTTGCGTCCTAGTGGCTTCCCGCCTTTCTTGGGGTGAAATGCTTAAAAAAAAAAAAATTACATTCTTTAAGACGAAACGTATAGAAATCACATTAATTTCCTAGTCTTTCACGGTAAATTTACGTCCAGGTTAATACATTTCAAGTTCTATTAGAATGTGGTGTATTTAAAGACAGCAGTGACAAAAACAGAAACAACAACAGTAAGAAGCTGAACGTCGTCAGCTTTGTTAGGCAGATGGAACACCAGAAATTTTAAATCTAAAGTTAAGTATTCTTTCATCTTATGTCTCCAAATATTTAATTACAACCGACGTTTTTTTGTAAATATTTTCTTTACTCCCAGATAATACATATATATGGTTACATCAACAACAAAAAAACATGTTTAATCTGAAGATGTTCTTCTGATGGACAAGATGCGTTACATAGTTCCCTTATTTGTCAGTCATTTGTCCATATTTCCAGTAATAAAGATCTATATTAGTAAATGCCTTCAAACATTTGGATAGAAATAGTTCTCAATGTAATATTTAAAAAATAGTAGTCGGATTGACTACTACTGATAAACTACTCAGTTCTTAATATGTTTAAAAATAATTTGTCACTCACATGGACGCAGAGACGCTTTTGAACTCTTTCGAGACTGGGCAGCTCCGGCCGAAATATGGCATCAATACTCCATTTTAGGTCTATTTTTACAGTAGTAGTACAGGGAACCGACCATTTTCCCAGCATCTTTTGTGATGTATCGTATGAACAAGTTCCACCTGGGGTCTGGGTTACCTTTAAGTCACAATAATCGCTCAATGAAGAAACATACATTCATCATGATTGCTGATAGTTAAGTGTACGATCGGCGAATATGGAATGAAACTAGTTTGGTTTTCGAGACTTTGAATTAACCAGCCCGTTTTTTCCCCTTTGAGATGTTAGAAGTACATCAGAGGAAAGATCATCTGATAATTTCTGGTCGGCTAAAGTATTGGCTATGCAGCCATATCCGTTGTATAATCAGCATAGATATTCACAAATGGTTGGAGTATACTCTTAGGCAGATCATTTATGAAAAAAAAACGGTTGGTTCCAAAAACGACAGCCGAAGGACGCCTGCGTTGATTGCTAGAACCCCGGAGAAATTCTCTTAAATATGTTTGGTCATGATGTATCGCAGAAATTTTAGTTTACATTCCTTCTGATATTAAGAACGTTTCCTTGTAGTTCCTATTTTTCTTAGAACATCATCTTGCCTCACATGTTATGCCTACGATATTCTTAGCATTCATCGATAGAATCACAACTCTCTCTTCAAATCTCTTCATGATGTGGGAATAAATTGTCTATTGTCATTCTTATATTGATGATTATATATTACATAACATGCAGCCATCTTTTTTTTGTTACCAAGAACGTTTTCATATTCCTGATCATTCTTTAGGTTGTATTCTTTTTTATGTGATGTGTGCTTTAAGGACGTAGGTCATCATGGCTCTCCACATCTTCCAGTCCCTTGTAGCTCGTCCTAAATTTTATCTTTTTTCTATTTCTTCGGAACCCTTTTCTGCCGTCCATTTACTCAATCAAGCTCATCAAGTATGTTATGAGCTGTTTTCTTCTGTCCTTCTTACCCTCAGTCTGTCCTCTGAGTATGAGATTTTTCAAGTCTTCTTCCCTCATTACATACCGCAGAAATTTCAACTGCCTCTTCCAGATGTTAAATATAAGTTTACTTTTTGCTTCCATTTTTTCTCTCTAAAACCGCGATCTTGTTCGCATGTTCAGTACATGGTATCCACAGCGTCTTTCTATAACATCATATTTTTGTTGCTTCAAGTCTCTTCTTCACCTTTGATGAAACAGTCGCGCATTGACCACCATATAAAAGGATTAGAAGGCATATTTTGCGATTCATCGCCGCATTCGAATCACGTTTTCCGTCCTCTGTTAACGGACCACACATACATTTCGACACTTACTTGATAGCGACGCCAACAAAGATTTGACAGTAAATAATTTGAATAAATATCGAACTCAGACCACAAGCAAACTAGTCTACAAATTGGATAAACACTTCTGTGTCGTTAGCGTCAGAAATATTTATTAAGCTGAATTTAGACTGCTAGAAAGCCTCAGTTACTGGTCACTTAATGAGGTCAGATATTGCTACACTACTGGAAGATTCAACATTAAGATGGGGGTTACGTAAAGTTCTCACGTTCATTATGCATACTAATATTTTGTTTATTTCTTATAGTTAGAGTGGAACATAAAGTTAGCTAAACTTTTATTAATAATGAGACTATGGATAATATTAAAATATTACTTTGCGTAATATAAAAAAAAAAGGCTGGATCGATTATTTTCTAAAATTATTTTCACCAAACAAAGGCAATAAAGCCACTAAGACTCAAGCAGTTACTGAGTCTATGAGAAAACACACTATTAAGAATAGAGAATAATAAAACAACAGAAATTAAGGAGACAGAAGACATTGCATTTAAAGTTTTGCAGATCAAAGTTGACTGGGAAGCAAGAAGCTGGAAGAGAGTGCCACAAGCGAGAAGTGCGATAGAATAAACTTTTAGCACTTACGGTTATATCTAGCCATTTCAACTGTAAAACGATTAGACTTTGACACCAGTTTTGTACTGCGCTTATAATTCATACCGTCTATATACCAGAGAGGATAGTACAAAAGAATAATGCAAATATGTACAGAAAATGCACTGTTACCTTACGTTAGATCTGTGGAAATCATAGAAACATAGCCCTATGAAGAAGACATGATATACAGTGATAGATATAAGGAAATATTTCAGAAGACATGAAATACAGTGTAAGATATAAGGAATTATTTCAAGGCATGATTTTTAACAAGAACACCAATTGCGTTTTCTAAAATTTCTATTCAGGAAATAGATTCTGCTCTAGAAGACGTTCTGGCGATCTATTAAAAAGTGTGTGAGTGTTTTCATGGTTTCGCATGACAAATATGAAATCAGTTAAATATTTGTACGTAAACAATTTTGAATAACACCTGCTGTTAAACAGAAAAATAACATCTAATTGGCATTTGGTCTGATTTAAATTAAGTTCATATGACTGGAGCATCAACGCCGTTACTGCTGAGCTCGCTCCTTTAGCTATACACATTTATTTTACTAACGATTAACTTGTTTGTTCAGAAGCAAATTTGCTGGATAATGTGGCGAATAAACGCAGTATGCAAAATCCGCTTTCACTTGAACATTTTTATCACATGATTGAACTAGAATATGCGATTCTTTGTTATTTTTGCTTTATTTTAAACTAAATTTGGAAATTTCAAGAATGGATAAATAAATATGTAATATGACAGAAATACTCAATTTATTATTGAATTTTACCATATAAATATATACATATTTGTGATATATGGAGAAGTGTTATGTTAAGTGTATTGAAAAATTAAGGATATTATGTTGAAAATAAAGGTTTCGCGGGTTAAATTAAATGCCTTTAAAAATGACAAAACAATATAATTTTCTAATGTATCGATTTCGTTGTTAAGAAAAAGATATATACCATGAGAGAAAAATGGATATTTTTCTTTCAAAGTAGCTTGTTAAGTCATCAATTCTGGCAGAACTTTTCTACGCTAATGTAAGAATCAAAAAAAAAAAAAAGTATGTCTAAATATATATGGTTAGCAAACACAGAAAACTTTATTACATCAGTTATTTCCACACGAGAAAGTTAATTCTTACATGTAACGTTTGTTCTACAAAATTTATTTTATATAATGTGACCTTTCAGGAAGTGGGCGATCGATTTTTCACAATTGACTGTTTACTATCCCTCATTATCTACGTCCTGCCATTCATTCACATAATCTCTTTTAGTTAGATTACTCCATCTTTCACTGCATCTCTTCTCGACAGTATGTCGTCTGCATTTTAATTTCTCCACACCCTGTTATCATGATGTGTAACATCAATTTCAACCATCTTTTTCGGATTTTAAGTACGAATGCCTTTCTTGCTTGCATTTTCTTTAAAACTTTCAGGATACTCAAATAATCTGTTCATTTCTTTCCCAGCATCTGTTTTTAGGATTATATCTACGTTACTTCGGATGACTTCTGGACCTATACACAAATTATCCAGAAGTCAATGCCATATACGAGGAGAGATATGACCCAGCATTTCAGCACACTTATCTTTTTTTTCTCAAGCAAAGTTTTTTCTAATACTTAATAATTTGTGTGTTTCTGTAAGGCATCTTTTCCTATTTCAAGATACATCCAGTTTTCTCTGTCACATTTTCGGGTGTTTATTAGTACACGAACCACATAGTTGCATTTGTGAACCTCCTTGAGTTTGAAGTCTTTATTTCTTATCTTACATCTGTCTTACAAACGATTATATATTCTTAGAGTCAGGGGTTTCATTCTTACTTTTTTGCTGTCCCGTCTCGGAGTTCTTGCAATTATTCCTCTGTCTGTCTTCACAACTATAATCTGTATAATTTTTGAAGATTAAATCCAGTGCTAAAGCATCTTTAATAACTTTCGGTTAGCGGTTTGGATATCGGCACTGAAAGTGTAATTGAGGATCTAAGTTCAAGTTCCAGTGTAGTGTGTTGTGTTCACAATCGCATAAATGACATTACGAAAAAATACCTAAAGCATCTATTCTCTCAACCCAACTAAAAATTAAAATAAAGGCTAGACTGGATTATATTACCTTAAGTCATAGTCACACGTGATGAGGGACAACATTGAATTCCAAAAAGGTAGAAAAGTCAATGGAAAGCTAATATACTATCTTTTCCAAGAAGTTATAGCATTTGACAGGTAAGAAAGAAACGGAATCTGTGGATAGCCCTTATCACCTAACTCTTGAAGGGATATTGGATTTTAAAATAGCATATAAGGTTAATGTATCATTATTTAAAAAGGTGCGGAAAAACTAAGGATTCCAAATTTGTTACATCATATGTATAGATAAATCGTCATATAGACGTAAGTTCTTTTAATATTTCTCCTTTATGATGATCTGCATGAGATGTCATTTCTATGCTAATAGCAAGTCTTATTTTAAAATCAGGTTTTACGCTTAATTGTCTAACTCTAGGATGTCTAAATGCATTATCATTAAATATGGGATATATATATATATATATATATATATATATATATATATATATATATATATATATATATATATATATATATATATATATATATATATAAATAGCAGGACTATTCACAATTTTTGAAGGTCCCAAAACCGGGTGCACTACGTGCCACAAGTTCCACAAACGACCCTACGCAGGTTTTGAATTCAAAGATGTCCTTCTCCTAAACCAGTTGCCATTTAAGGCTATAGAAACCAGTCTGTTTTGAAATTTACCCATAGCTGAAGGGAGAAGAGGATTCAGACTTTTCCCAAGGGTATTAGTACGTAAGGGCATGTAATAGATTAGACTGAAATTCGAACTGAGCTCTCCGGTCCCTCATTCCGAGCCGCTGACCATTACCCATCATGTATGTTTATAAGAAAAAAAAATTTTTCTTATTAACGATGAGTTTGAAAACTCCCAGATAAATTATATTTGTGGAGTGAAATGATTTAAATCTTGATGTTATCTTAATTCCCATTATATGTAATTTATATGCTGTTTGAATAAAACATTGAGCTATGTGAATCAGTTTTAATATTATTGTTTTGTTAATAGGATTGATTTGATTTATATATCAACAAAAGATTATTACATATATATATATATATATATATATATATATATATATATATATATAGAGAGAGAGAGAGAGAGAGAGAGAGAGAGAGAGTACATGTGAACATTTTGGAGCGACCCTGTATTTTCTTAGCGAAAAAACACCTTAAAATGAAATGTTTTTGCATTTTTTTTAAAGGAAAATGTAAGTCCATACAATATATTTTCTTTTATATTTCAGTCTCTCTCTAGGATCCTCTTACTACCAAAAGATTCAAACTTGAATTCGTCTTTGTGGTGGTTTTATTGAAGAAAAAAAATTATGATGCTGTTGTATGATAATTTTTTATCCGAATGTGGACATAAAACGATCGATGCTGAGAATGGAATGGGCGGAATATTTGAGTAACCTGAGAGTTTTAAAGAAAATGCAAACTAAAACGAATAAGATGGTAGAAATATGTTACACATCATGATAAAAGGTTTTTGGGAGAATTTAAATGTCACAAGATGAATGGAAAAGCATAGATAATGAGAGATTAGTCAAACATCGGTTAGAGTGACAAGGAATAAAAAGAATTGATCGTCCATTTCCTGTATGGGCAGATTATATAAAATAGATTTTGTAGAACACATCGTTACCTGAAAGAATTAGCTTTCTTATGACGAAATAACTACATAAATGGCATACATTCTTAAACTCAGAATAAGATGGTTGAAATATATGTAACACATCATGATAAAAAGGTTTGAAGAATTTAAAAGTCACAACACATACTGTCGTGAAGAGGTGCTTATTTTTTGTTAAAGCAAAAGTAAATACACTGTAGTTACTGAAATTTTATTTCATACTATAGTATAGTATGAGATATAAGAAATTAATATTTTTGATATTAGTAGAAGCAGTATTATGTACTATTTTCGTAGGATTGAGATTACTAAGAAAGCATCTTATTTGTTCCTATATAGTTTGGAAAGCTATTGTTAATAAGTGTTTGTTTTGTATTCTTTAGTTCACTGTAAAAAATCTGTTCTGTGGATGAATTAGTTTCTGCATGATGTATTAGATTCTTTATAATTGCTATTTTGTAGTAATATTGGCATTCGCTCTTGTAGGATTTTGTATGGCGAAATAGTAAATTTGTTATTATTTGTGTTTATCAATATGTCAAGGAAGGGAATTTTATTATTAGTATTGAGTTCATATGTGAATTTAAGGATAGAATTATTTTGGAAACGTTTTTTCTACTAATCTCAAACATCTCAAATATCGTAATCAAAAGCATTCTAATTATAAACCCGATGAAAATATACTAAAAAAAATAGTAAATACTATTATATCTACAACAGATCCTAACAAAAAATTAAGTTAATCATATACTACACTAAATCTAGCATAACAAAATAAACTATGAAATCTCCACAAATATTCTTAAATGTCTATAACTGGTAACAGAAGCCTTTGGCTTATATCAACGGCTTCCCATACTTAATACTTCGCGAATTCACTCTCGCGTGGTCATGTGTGACGTCATGAGCTGCGGTGCGATTTTAGCTTACAGCGTCTTATATGCAGGTGTTTATCGTTGCTTGGAAATCATCCATATAAACAGAAGCAGACTATCATCACATTCTAGTCCGTATATTGCTTAATATATTGTACTGTAATTGTCATCTTTGATAATGACTTATGTAAGACGAAAGCTTAGATTGGTTTAAAAAATATGTATCAATATTGTGATTTTCTTTCTTCGTTTAATGATAATGTTATTAATCTTATCAGATGTTATGAAAAGAATTTACATAAAATAAATAGACAACACTTGTCTATATTATTTTAATGAAACGTGTATGAATGAAAAGATGCTGCCTAAATACACAATATATATATATATATATATATATATATATATATATATATATATATATATATATATATATTAATGTAAGGTATTATCTTATTTCTTAATATAGGCATTAAATAGCTCTGATATTTAACACTGAGCTATGTTTTCTTACACTATAGAGTATTTATATGTATTTGTATACGATCGCTTGCTATCTATATTTGCCCATTCGGTTATCCATACTTATATATATATATATATATATATATATATATATATATATATATATATTTGTATATATATATATTTGTATATACATGCATATATATATATATATATATATATATATATATATATATATATATATATATACAAACACACACATATATATATATATATATATGGGAAGCAATCTTTATGAGTTTTTTATTTTGTTTTTCTAATGTTTTATATATATATATATATATATATATATATATATATATATACTAACGACGATTCCCTTGAAAAAGTCAGTTAACATGATCCGAGAAAACTATCAGTAAATCTGACACTGCGAACCGTAGATGTGTACTAAGCCAGTGGAAGACAAACATTGTTCGAGCTAGCTCGACCGAATAAAAAAAAATAATACATCTCAGGACAAATTGTGAATAAAACACGTTGAACAGTCAGAGAAAGATATCTGCATTTTACCGACTGACAAATTAGTTTGAATTAAGTTATATTGTTAAAAAAAACAAAAAAAACAAAACAAACATCGGTGCCTCCAGGTATGCAACACTGGACTAATCGATAAAATTGCAGTTTCTCTGACCATTGCCATAGCTATAGGCCAGCTCAACATTTTCTTCTTATTTCCAGTTATTAAAAGTTAACACAAGAAGAGTCAATTAACTCTACAGAAAAACGTCGATTTTTTAATTAAATATTTAGACAAAAGAACGAATACAATTCCCGCGATAAGTGTGTTTCGTTTTAAAAAAAATAAATCGAAGTCGACATATTCACTTTGAAAGTTGACCAATATAACGCACAACTGAGTAAATTGGGACGTTGATTTAATTCAATAATGGCAACAACACAGATTAATCTAATTAGAAATTATCGAAAGAATGGGCAGCTCTTGTTTCATGTTACATCGTGTCCTATATATCGATTTTATTAAATTAAATAAATTCAGTAACTTATTTTTTCTTCTGATATTGTTTAAGCTTAAGAACGACACAGAATAGACGATTATCATGGAAAAAAAAATGAAATTGATTCATAATGTGAGTGGCCGTACCCAACATGCCATCAGGCAAATCTGGATGAGATTAACGGTAGGAAAACAGAAATTAACCGATACTTCTCAGCGTCCAGTTAGGACCACAAAAAATGATGACCAAAATACATTTTAATGTTTCCCTAGCATTTTGGTAGGACTCATCATCATCATCATCATCAATCAATTAGCGTATTTTGCGCCGTGGTGGTCACCTCTCACCTGCATCTCACAATTGTGGTTCATGGTGACATTCATGTCAGAATAGAGCAATGACTTCTAGTTCCTTTTTCTTGGTGGATGTTGAGATTACCGATGTCCCTCCACTCAGAATTTAAAGTGACGGCAGGTTGTTTGACTTCGGAGTTTTCCATCTCATAGACTGGTTTCCAACCAAGGCAAGGATCCAAACGGTTCTGCTATTTTAGCCATCGCCGAGGGAAAGAGATAAATTCTAATTTTTTCCAAGGGTATAAGAACGTGAATGCAAAGAACTCAACGTTAATTGGAACTCGGCAATCCGATTCCTCAGTCTGCTATTCATTACTCCACCGTGTCACCACGTAACGAATATGTCATTAAAATTATCAATTAATTTAATACTATTTTAAAATATTTGATTCTCTTTCAGGAAAGTTTGCGTTTATTTCTAAAACGAGAGCCAAAATAATTTAATATTAGATAAATTATAATTTTAATCCGATAAATATGAAGCTTTTAAAATAAAAATATTTTTATATACAATGCATATAAATAAAATATATTTGAGCAAAAGATTAAGGGTAAATTAAACGCTAATTAACAAGAAAGTACTTTCTTCATTGGCTAGAAAGTGTAATGAAAAAGTAATTTGTTTATGAACCTAAACGCTTACATTTTTTTTTCAAATGATCTGTTCTGTTCGATAAAGTCATATTGATCTAGCTGATCTCAGAAATTACTTACATTCTCTTGTAAACTGGTGCGAGGAATGAATATTAATTTTAACGCCTCCAAAAACGAAACTGCTCTATATTAATCGTCTGAGAGAACCAATTCTGACTTCCATCAAATCTGTAAATGTTCAGAAGTGTGATCCATTGCGTCTCCCCGGGCTACGTTTTCCGCTGACATTAAATGGAAAGATTATATTGAATCAATTGCTAGGATTGCAGCTATGAAATTGAGTTCACTGTCTCGTGCTAGACAATTTTTCTCGTTCGAATCTATGTTACATATTTATACGTCTTCCATTCTCCATACGTTAAATATTGCTGTCATATATAATCTGTTACATCTGCTATATATTTAGAGATCCTTGATAAAAAACCTAAAGAGGAATCTAAAAGATTATTGATCCTGACCTCTCATCTCGATTTCACTCACTTTTCTTGTGCCTTTTCTATACTAACTTTCATGGTTAACTCTTGTGATGAACTTTCTTCCATGTTACATAGAGTTTATTATTTACACGCAGTACTAGATTGGCGGCATGGTATCATTATTTGATAGCTGAAATGGCTACATGCAACCGTAAGTTCTATGCTAACAATTTCTTTCCTCGCACTTCTCGCTTCTGGAAGTCTCCAGCTTTTTGCTTTCAAGTCAAGTTTGATCTTCCCAAATTTAAATGCAATGTTAATCGTTATCTTCTGTCTTCTTAATGTCTGTTTCTTTATTGTTCTCTGTCCTTAATGATTTCCTATATTCTTTCACACTGAGTAAATCCTGTATATGAGAGGCTTCATTGCCTTGCTTGGGGTGAAATGATTGAACAGAAAAGATCTCTTTCATTTATCAAACTGTTTTTCTTGATTTTAAATATTTTGTTTTGGGTCTGAAACCCAAATTCTCAAATTTAATGATCATTATGTTTTTCCATGTGATTTTGTTTATCTAGGTTAACAATACATTAAGGTTCACATTTTGATCGACATTATTTTTAAACATCCTTATGTGCTTGAGTGAAAAGGAAAATGAAGGCTTATGGTATTTTATTGTTAGAACAATTTAACTGTTGCAAATAATGGAACTAAATGAAAAAAAAACAATTGAATTCAATGGAACTTAGTATTGGAAATTAAAGGACTTCTTACTACCCCCTCCACACACACACACACACACACACACACACACACACACACACACACACACACACACACACACATATATATATATATATATATATATATATATATATATGTATTTAGTTGAATTGATGTAAATTTGTCACCCTGGGTTTCACGCTATCTGCGATCAGCGGAGAAAGTGATTAATTTTTAAATTTTGGATTTATATATGTTTGCTAAATATGTTAGTTCTATCACTGACATTGGACGCTTTCCAATAAGTACCGCGCATATATAATATTTAAATAATATAAATAAGAAATTGCACACACTCAGATATATATATATATTTATATTTATATACATACACATTTATACATATATATATATATTTATATACATACACGTTTATATATATATATATTTATATACATACACATTTATATATATATATATATATATATATATATTTATATACATTATATATATATATATATATATATATATATATATATATATATATATATATATATATATATATATGATTATATTCAAAGTTTTCTTGCACAGAAAAATAATTCATTCATTCATTGAACTAACAAACAATGCTGCTGCCGGTTATAATTAATAAAATCTTTTTATTAAAAATGCAATAAGTGTATCCAGTTTAGTGGAAGTATTTCCACTTTAAAATCTCTAAGCAAGTTTCAAACAGTGATCTAAGTAAGCAGTTGTATACGGTTGACAGATTAGATTAGAAAGCGAATATTACGAATATTATCGTTCCCGCTTTATATTGGTATGTTTGGGTAAATTCTCATTCAACTGAAGATAAAAAGTATTTTAATTCTGAAAATACACTGTAACTTGAACTTATACCAAGATAAATGACTAACAAAAGGAATCGCAAAAATGTGTGTAGATTAGAAGTATAAAAAATCCATTCTAAAATATGTAGAAGGTATATATATATATATATATATATATATATATATATATATATATATATATATATATATATATATATATATATATATATATATATTTGTATCTATTTCTCAATAAAAAAATTCAACGATAAAATTCGGAATATACTAAGGTCAGAAATGTGGCTGAAAATATAGATGTATCTTTATCATGTAAAAATAGTCCGTTCTTTAGACTCATTTTTTTAAAATCCTAAATGACCATTAAAACCTTTACCTGTCAAAAACATAAGATATTTATTTCATGTGTTTTAATATTAACTGATCAGACAATCATAACTAATAACCCATCTGGTGATATGATGAACAAAATAAGAAACTATAAAATGTCTTCTTTAAGCCTGTTAAACATTACATCATTTTAGATGAATATATGTTTCAAATACCGCTTCAGATACATTATGTATTATGGAGCCATACGGCTCCAAAGTTATACGGTCACAATGACCGAATATGTGGTTATCCTTTGTAGAGTCGGACATTGAGATTGTTAGGTCAGCGGCCTCCTCCCAACTAAAGTAGATTAGTATAAACAAAAAAAAAAAAAAAAAAAAAAAAAATGCGTAAAACCCTATCATACCAGTCAGAGAGCGAATATGGCTCATACATGAAAGAAAAAAATCGGCCTTTTGCTTCCGTTCTGCGATGTGACGTCAGCATTTTCCTTAAGAAGATAATCATTGAAAGCCTAAAGTATGCAGGGTTAGCAGAATAAAAGCAGGAGGACAATAAGGCAAGAAAAGGAGACAGGAAGGTGAAAAAATAAAAAAAAGAAGAAGAAACGAATAAAAGAGAGACAGACTGGAAACAATCATGTACTTCAAAGGAAGGACAGAGGATGGAAGACAATAAAGTACAAAATGAAGAAAAATAGATACAGAAGTGAGAGAAATATAGGGAGATAAAAAAAAAAAGGAACAAAACTTACGAGTGAAGGAAGACACTGGAAAAGTAAAGGAGAAAAGGTTGAAAAATACACAAAGAAGAGAAGAAAGGACAAACGATAGAAGAGGTTGAAGTAAAATAATAAAAGACAAGAGTGAATGGAGATACCAGAGGAGAAAAGACAAAATAAATAGATAGGGAATGGAAACAAAGGACGGGATAAGGAAGGTAATGAAGGAGTGATAATGGATAAAATGAACGAAGACAAAAATGGTGAAAACTGAAGAAAAATAAACGAAAATAGGGAAGTAATTTAGAGGAAAGAAGCGAAAAAGGAGAATGAATTGAATAAAAACAAAACAGAAGAACAACAACGAAGAGGAAAATCCAGGGAAAAAGTAGTCATAGAAGTCAAGAACGGTGAGATGGACGACGGGGTAAAATACTAAGCGTGTAATAACAGATTAGTAGAGAAAATGACAAACGAGATATAGCAGAAACATAGATACAGAAGTGAATGAAGGATGAAAATGAAAAGAAAAGCAATAAAAGTGACGAATGAATGAAGACATCGAAAGAGAAAAAAACTTAAAAAAAAACAAATATATGAATTCAAATCAAACTGCTATATGTCGTCAAGTGATGATTAAAAAATCAATCAAGCATTACCTCTACTACCATCGCCATCGCCCTAAAAGACAAAAATGGCTATAATCAACATGGAATAAAACGAATCCAACTGTAGAAAATTGAATTCTTCAATTTTCTACGGTTGGATTTGTTTTGTCAAAGTCTATACATGATACACGCTTGGGCAATCATGTCACTTTCGATACATGAATGACTAAGCAGAATAATTCTCACAGTAGACTTCCCTTTCTTTGTACGATAGACTGTTTACCAACCCAGACTATAAGACCTACTATGAGTCTGTATTGCTATTCAATCCATAGAAGAAGAGGTGGACTTATACCTTTCTCAAATATATTTTCGTATAAGTAAATATAAATAACTCAACTGGAATTCGAACTCTACTCTCTGATATTTTTTTTAATTCCAAACCATTATCCATTACATCACACCACCGCACATATCCTATGTATACAATAAATATATTGTTATATTGTGGCAGATTCTATTATAGACAGCGAAATAAAAGTAAATGTCACTTAAAAATATCTGGGAAAAACAAGAAAGAAGAGTCAGCGGCAGAGTTACAGGAAAACGCAAAATAATCAGAAAAATATAAATGGTAATCTATTCAGCAAGATTCCAAAGTAAAACGAGGAAATATGATGGTCCGATATCAAAGAACAGGAACTCTGATGATAATTCAAGCTTGTAAAAGTCTCGAAGTATCTTGCAAATACAAAACAAAATAAAAATCCGCGGACGACACCTTTACTAGTATCAACCAGAATGAAATGAGCTTGACATAAGAAGAGACTTGCTGAAAGTTAACTTCAATGAAATGTAGTTTGCGGTCATTTTCTACTGGCCACAGTGAGAGCCTATAGCTGGCGGCCACGAATAGGCAGGGAGATTCTATTGGCCAGCGTGAGAGCCAACAGCTGACTGTTAAGCATGCTAGCATGCAAAAACATCGATAGCTGCATTCGTCACAAGTGGAAAACATTTAAATCTGCATGGCACTTTACTCCAATTGGCTCATTCGCTTGCTTAAACTCAACGTTGATTCTGATTCCGCAGAACTAGGTTGGGTGTGAAAAAGTATTTGTTGTTAACATTCTTTTTTTCATTCGGTTTTTCCAGTTACGAGTCCTTTTTTTAAAGCTGATCGTTTTGTGTTCATTTTGTTTAGTTCTTTTTTCGTAATAGATTTAATGTTTAGTATAGAGCTTAGAAAAAATTCGCAGTGTGAGATAGGCAAGAAGTAAGGCATCAGCACGGCAGAAAGGGCACTCCTTTAAAGGCAAGTAAGGGCAAAAATATTTTAAGTCAAGTGATAGCGATTGCTGTATGAATCGTACGATCTTTGTATCAAGCACGGGCAACGCCGGGTCATGCTGCTAGTAATAATAATAATAATAATGCAGAACAGGCAGAGGTAACAAAACCTAGTAGAGCAAATCAGATATGTATGAAGCAGCAGCAGTTCGAGTACCTTTTGTGGTTCGTGCACAATTAATATCTCCAAAAATCTAACTCTGACGATGTATTGGAGTTTTGGGCAGGTTCCATTTTAGAACACTTGGGGTTGATATGTTAAATAAGGTCACGATTTGATACCGGTTTTTGAGGAAACGATTTTAAAGATTAATTTTATGTTCAATATTGGAGGGTTGGAATTTAATTCCGGTGATTAGTGAAAGCCTTATGCAATTTAAAATTGAAATGTATGCAGTTAAATAGTTTGAAATGAACAGGGATAATAAATTACATCACCAACAACTGTTTATCTTCAACAAGATCCAGTGAATATAACATTCGACCGAAATACAGAATGGTTTATTACAGAACTGACAGCACGTACGTTAGCCTTGCGTCCAGGAAATATTTTTGCAAAGTTAAAGTCAGATGAATTGAAGATGATAGAAGAGGATATAAAATTGTGCATTTCGATAAGTAAAAATTTATACTTAATTAATTAAGTCAATGTCCCAGACAAATTTAAAAAAAAATCATTCAAATTACATCACAAAAATATAGCCAAGTAAAATTTTCCAATAAAAATATTTATCTCAGATGTAGCGAGATACCAAAAACGAGATTAAAATTTACATTCATCAATTCTGAAGCGACGCACTAGTCAAATTTGATTAACCACTCACCAAATGGTGTTTCTGAACCTGCATTTGCAGAAGGTTTTTCAAGTAATGATCTGCAAAATGTTCTAATAAATGGAATGGCATTGGAATTGTCGAAATTACCTGCACATTCGCAAGGTTTGGAAAAAAACAAAAAACAGTTACATTAAAAACAAATTCTATATGGAAATGAAGCATGGCGCAAACATATTATTACAAAATTATTTTGCCATCAAATAGACCTTCATTTACTTCAAAGGGAAATTAAGCTGAACGATTTATTGCAGACGTTTTAATTCCATTTTCAATAAACAATGCAAATTTTAAATAGTTTGTCTTATAATTTCTGTCCAAGAGTATTATTGTGTCATATACATTTTTATCTCTTTTGTTTTTATTAATTATGATCTAACAAATGGTGCTAAATCTTATTCATTGATTAGCCTTTTTGTAATCTTTTAACGGATATAGTAAAATTGCATATTTTGCTTGTGGTGATTCATAATTAGAATTCTGATTTGAATATATTTTCCATTCAATGTATCTAATATAAAATATATAAAGTTTATTTGAATTTATTCTTGAAATAGTAAAACTTAAATCAGTTTGTAAGCACAAACGTGCGGCAATTAGGCATTTCTGAGCATTTTCCAGACTTTATTTAGAACTAAATGGTCAAAAATTGGTAAAGGTGTTAAATCTAACTTTTGGTGTCAGTACTTATTAAATCACACTCCAAATTTCGTAGATATTTGGGGTACCTGACATCATTGAGAGCACTAAGTGAAGGGTTATGAAACTGCAGCTAGAATCTGAGATATGGTTATTATCACTCAGCCGGAATATCTATGAATCTGTGAGGGTCTTTAACAATATTAATAACATTAAAAATAACATGATAATTTTGGGAGCAAGACTGTTCAAAGTTTAATATTCACAAAAAAGAAATAAAAAAAAAAACGAATTATTCAATAATGAACTTGGCCAGGGACTACATGTAGAACATGAAAGAGATCTAAAATTGCAAAAATAAATTACTCTCAAGATTTCGACAGTGCACTGGGTTTATTCAATCTCGATAAGGGAGCTGGAAACCTTACAAAGATTTATTACTGGTAGGCACGGTGTTAACGATAAAAAATACGCGGAGGACACTATGATGATAGCAGACATAGAAGAAAAATTACATGTCCTCCAAAAGAAGTAAAGGAAAGCGAATATAAAGGATTAAATCGCCATTTATAAGAACTCCGTGGGTCGTTGTCAGCAAGAGAAATATCCCAAGATGCGAACCAATAGCAGGATATGACAAAAAAAAAAAAAAAATAAATAAATAAATAAAAATAAAAAAAACACGTACGAAATTTTAAATACCTGGGAAGTGATTTAACTGAGGACTGGAAATTTAACGTCGAAATCCAAAGACGCATTGGAATGGCTAAATACAGTGTAACCAGGATATAAGAGACCTGGATATAAGAGACCCAGATATAAGAGAAACCCGAATATAAGAGAGATTTTCTCAGGTCCAAAATTAGTGCCATACTTACCTAAACAAAATAGACCAAACCCGGATATAAAAGAAACCCGGATATAAGAGACTTCTCCGGTCCCGACAACTCTCTTATATCCGGGTTACACTGTATACATCTCAAAAGCTAAAAGATAGTAAATAATAAGAAACAAAAATTAGAAAAAAAAAAAAGAAAAAAGTGCTGAACTGATATGTTATATCGATCCTACTATATGTGATCGAATGCTGGAAAGATATCCTACCAGAATTGTAGAATCGATGCAACAAAGTGTCTCTACAGAAATACGCTGTGCGTAAGCAATAAAGAAGTCTTAAGTAAAATGTATAAATAAACACACACACAAAAAAAACATCGCTGAAATTTCTTGGACACAAAAGAAGAGGGTTTGGAAAATATGATACTCACAGAGCATATCAAAGACAAAAGGAACAAGAGGGAGCAAAACGAACAGAGGGGGTACCCGGTCACCCCCTCTGATCAGCTTGCGTGAATGGATGGAAGAAAGTGGGGGTTTGATGGATTGGAAAAAGATGAATGTTACTATGAATTAGAAGGAACAAGAAGTCGTGGAGAGCTATGTTCGTTCGCATCCTCGAGGTAAACAGTGCATAGAAAATACATAATGGTTATAAAAGTTGAAATCCCAAAATACAAGTATCAAGACAAAATACTTTGAGAGAATCGATATACCATGCATAGTGCGAATGACACTTGGTATCTGAGATGTCTTGCTGTCACTTAAAGTACATTGGTATCCACAACATACGTCGTATAACCATAAAATGCATTAGATGATAATAAAGACATAACAGCAGCAAAGGTGACTGTAGGGTAGTAACCAAATCCTTTTTTCTTTCGAAAAGTGGAGGTTGAAATATTTTACGATATACTGAAAGGTCACTTAGCATACATAGAAAATAAGCAAATAATATACAAATCTCTCAGACATTACATAAATTCACCAAACTTTTCTACGGGAAAAATATATATGTGGAAAGAGACAATTTCCGTCTGAATTTCTGGGATGAGATGTGACCATTATTAACATTAGGAATACTGTTCTCATATTTACTGTTATTTCCGTTGTTGTATCCTTCGAACTTCATCGGCTGTATGTCGATCTGGCTAACCTTCAAGAAAGTTCGAACGGAACACTTTAATTAATCTAAGTGAGTAGATTTCTCTGTTTGGTAGTGTAGAGCTTAACTGCTACATGTCTGTGGATCAAAACCAATGAAAAATATTAAAAGTTTTCTGCTGTACATTTTCATGCGCTAGTTATAGATTTTTGTGCGAGTTAAATGCAATGCAGCCTCCAGACGTCTTACAATAATCGTTTCTGATTGGACAATATATCTCAAATTCGTAACAACGTCTAAGAACAAGTCTAAAACCTGAAAGACCGCCAAAATCTTGAATCGTGTTCTCGAGTCTACTACTTGGTACACATTACATATAAATACTTGGCGACACATTCTCTCGGTGTTTTTTTTCTCTGTTCTCACCTACAGGAAATGTAAGTTCTGTAGAGAATTTGGATTTTCCCTTTGGGGAAAACACCATAACACATACACATAGGTGTGAACATTCACTCCTGATAACAAAAAACACAATGACATTGTTGGACAGTTGCAGTTGGAGACTCACAAAAGTTTCAGCGAAATGCAGAGAAGTAACGAAAATTCTGACTATATGTTAAAATATTGCCTTAACACGACTACAGCCAATATTTCTTCATTTCATAACAACCACAAGAGCAGAAACTCTTAACGTAACATTTTGAGTCACACCCACACACGTTTTTTTTTCGCACAATTATTCAAATTGTTTGATTCTCTTACAAGTAACGCTATATCTTAATAAAATTCTCCAAAATCACACACATTTTAATGCACTTCAGAGTTTATCAACAAAATCATTTTTATCACGCAAAATTCCAAGAACAAATAAATTTCAGCATTTCAAGGACAAGGGAATTACTGTTTTGTACAATTGTTGTTATACATATATAAATTCCATTTTCTTGTGTAACTTCTCTTGTTGAATGTGTTTCTTCTTGTTCTTTCATATTTTGTGGTAATTTGCATAATAATAAATTAGTTAGGTGATCCCTACAGACCAGTGATCCCCGCAGTAGTCTATGCAAATTTGGGTAGGTCGATTTTACACTTTCTCCCAAATGAACTTTGGATATATCTGGGTAATTTGGAATTAATGTGATAAAAAATCTCACCGAATTTTATATTCCTAGCTTTAAGTCCCTTTTGAAGAAAGACGACAAATATTGGCATTAATAATGCGTTTAAAAAGACATTCGTTTTGGCAATATCTGATTAAAAAAATGTTATATCTGCATTAAATAAAAAAAGTTTGCTAATTCAATAAACACATTTTATGTTATATGAAAACAAATAATCATATCAAAATTTTCGGTGTAAGAGCTTTTAGAAACAATGGAAGTTTCTTAGTTGACGACATAAGTTTTTTGCTTTCAATGTGTCTATATCTTCATTTGAATCCGTAAACAAAATGAGAAGCTTCAGATATTAATGTCATTGTTCTTTCAACAATCTGAGTATGTGAACGAAATCATGCAAAACTAATGTACTTTATAAGAGATGCTTGAATTTCATTTTCTAAAATATATTCAATCTTTGAAGATTTACAAATTACAGTTTCGGGATAGATTAATTAATTCTGACCAATGCAAATTTTCAAGGTTAATGGCTGGCATTTTATTCAACCTTTTCTAAGATAGATTCCCACTCCTGAAAGAAAAAATAAATTTCTACATTAATTAAGCAATCTATTCCTATTCTATTCTACTTTGTAATGAATAGAACTTAAAAGCTATCCTTTAATTCTAGATAAATTAGTCTATGTTCGTACATTTACTTACCTAATCGACATAATTTTTCCAAGAACTACTTTTCTCACGTCCGATTCATCCGACCTCATGATTGAATAGAACATATTTTCAGGTAACACAGCAAAAGCATTATATTATATATTGTTGAATGTAATATTTTGAAATTCTTCAAACTTTTTCTCTATCCTTTGAATCATATTGAATATATACAGCTATTAGTGATGGGTTTTGCTATCTCTCTTAATCTCAAATCCAGCTAAACTGCATACACTTCAATAATGAATTTAATAATTTAGGGAAACTTGTCATTGAGTTTCTGTTCAACATACACATTAACTTATTGGCTAAAGTTAACCATCTTCCTTTACTTAATGGTATAATTTTCCAGGCAGCAAATGTAGAGTCATCTTTACCTTTGGAATTGCCTAGGGTATATTTCAAAAGGAGCCTTTGGTTTATAGGTAGGACCGCCATTTTCACTATAGGGGTCATATTTGTATTTTATGCTATCCAGAACAGCTTTAAGACTGTCGATGCTATCAAATACTTCCAAAACACTAAAGGTTTCTTCTGCTAGAACAACACCAGTGCCACCTGTTGCTGGAACTAATCTATGTATCAGCTATTTTAAAGTCTCAATTCTTGTCTCTTGAGTAAATGTTAAATGGTTTTTGGAACATTTCTTTTTATAGTTTACTGTCACTATTTACTCCTATAACTTCTTTATACAACAAATTTTATTTATTACTCTTGCTATCAGCTCCTAAACAGACAAGATTTTTAATACCTTCAGTGTGTCATTCGTGTGTCATCAATTTTATTTTAGCTTTTACTCTATGTTTGGCTTATCAATTAAAATGCTTTTAAAATCAAAATCTCAGTTAAAAAAGCCCACAGCTTGTAAATTTGTCTCGGCTTTCCCAAATGAAACGGTTATGGTTAGATGTTATAGAACTGATAATATCAACGACGACTTGAAATATTAGAGCAGACAATTCTCTCTTTTAGGCAGAAGAATAAAGACTTAAGTTCTTGCTCAGGGTGTAACAATAGAAGAAGAAAACGTTTATTTACATACACAAAAATGTAAAAGGATATGCACAAATATGAGAGAAAGCAAGGGAGAAAATTCCTTTAACTTAAGGGAGGAAATATGTTCATATAAAGGCTTGCTCGAAATATTTTTGTGAGCGCCTAAAAGTTCTTTAAGCGAGGAAATTGTTGTTAAGAGGTTAGCACTCACATAAATTTCTTCAGAGCTTGTGTTGAAGAGGAAACTGTTGGATGATCCGAATTTTGTAGGTGAGGTTGTAGGCTGACAAATAGGAATTTCTATGTGCAAGGAAGCAGATCACAGTTAGCTTTTAGTAGGAGACGACTTTCTCTCTTTATACGCCAGCTTGTACATCTCTTTCTTGAAACATATTCCGAAGATGACTGGTGTTCTATCGCTGACCTGATGTTATCACAGACAGTGTCAAGTACACACTGCTAAAGAGGCGCATATTCTCCGTATTTATGGCGATTAGAAAGTTCATAAATATCGGGAACTTTTTCCTTTAAAATTAGCATGCATTTTCCTCAGAAAATATATTCTTATCTCTGATAAGAATCAAGTTTTTTTTTTTTTTGCAAGCAAGGGTCGGACAATTTGTGAGCGTTACCACCCGACGTTATGGCACCATGGTCAGGGAAAGGGTGGTCAGATTCCATTAAATATTTTCCAGCTCTCTCGTTCGTCAGAAAATACATTCGTATCTCTGATAAGTATCAAGGCTTTGGGAGCCGGATTTGAAAGCAGGGGGAAAAGTTGCGGCAAGGATCAGAAAAGAGACTAGAACATGAACTTATAAAACATTGTATTAGTGGTTCTCAAATTAAATTCTAATTAAATCCAAGTGTGAGACATTAGCAAGTGATGATCCAAGATTAAAGAAAAACATCTTCTTTATCTTGCGTTTTTCTTCAGATATTTTAATAAAAGTTTTGAAAAATATTATTCCAGGGCATAATAATAAATTAAACGGCAGGGTGACTGAAAGTCTGATCACGCCTACATAATACAATTTTCTATTTAAACGCTCTGTACGGTATTATTAAGGGGAGAATTTCACGTGAACTATACCAGAATACCCATCAGTTGAAGAACGCCGTTCGGAGAGCCTTTGCAACAACCAACAAAGAACAGCTTCGTAAAATATCATACAGGATATGGCGCCGTATCATTTTCTGCAATAAAAATGATGGTGTTCATCGATGTGTGACAGCGTTAATGAAAGTGAAAACTGAATCCAATCCTATACGCGTGCTTTGTGTTACATGGTTCCGTCTATCGAAACTGCTCTCACAAGGTTTGGGTCAACCCCTGATATTGTTTACAGGCACTTTCCAAATTGTTGCCTCAAGTCTGACAACATCAGAATGTTTCCTTGCTGACAAATAGACCATGGTGAGGTTTGAACCCGGATTTCATGATCAGAATGCGAACATTTAAACCACACGGTCAGATGTTCATGTCAAATTTACTGCTGTTAAGCTATTTCTCGTTCTGTAAGCATTATTTGACCCAGGGATTGTATTCACAATTATATCTTCACCAAATTCACAAACCAACGCTTTATTCCATGTGGCTAATTTCCTGCGTTTGAAATTAAATTTCGAATTTTCATATTTGCATGGATTGAATTTGTCTATTACAGCAATTATAAGGTGAGTTAATTAAAAAAAGATAAGGTTATTTAAAAATAGCATTAACATTACAATATAAATATTTAGCGATGTATTTTCAGCAAAGATTGCACATAATACAGCATTATGTGATCGTCTGCCTGGTGAAAGCAATGTCTGTAAACAAAGCATTGCAGCTAACTAGCTAGTGATAATTAGATTAATATAATGCGATAGTTAATCTTAAGCAAATTGTATAAAAATCGATTTCAAATTCTGAGCTGACCTCTTTTGTTCCCATCTGCACTAATACTTTGGCGAAAGGCAAGAGTCTACTGCTGTTGCTTCTTCTTCTGCTACTGTTGCTACTTCTGCTGCTGCAGTTACTGGCTAAATAATAATTTTGATTGTGATCGCTAGATTTCAATGAGGTCAAGTCTAGGAAGATATCTTTGAATTAGAAAAAGCAAACGGGAAATCGCTGAATTATATTTTCTGAGAAATAATGGTAATCCACTGACCAAATAAGGAAAAACATCTGCGTAGAGCCATGATCGTCTAAGCCGAAAAGGACTATGGTATTTCTTAAAATAAAAAAAAAGAAAAGTGCATTATATAATGAGAAATAAATCTTCTGTGTGCCATGTCCCTTCATAATGTTAGTGATCATGGCTCTCTACAATTTACTGTCCTTCATAGCTCTTAATAATTCTTTTTGTTGTATCACCAAAAACCTTGTCCCCCCAGCCATTTACACACGCTCAATTGGTAGGTTATGCGTTATTTTCCCCTGTCTCCTTTCCCTCCGATCTTTCCTGTGAGAATAAAATTTTCCAAGACCCCTTTCTACATAATGTATCCTAGAAATTTCAATTGTCTTTTCCTAATGTTAAGCATAAATGATCTTTTCCGTTCAATTATCTCTAAAACCAAACATTTCATCACATGTTCGTCCCATGATATTCTCAGCTTCCTTCTGTAGAATCAAATTTCAGTCACTTCAAGCCTGTTTCTAATCTGTGGTATAGGATATTGCATAACAGTTCAATATGCTTTTCTTTGTTTCTAACGAATTACTTTCTGATTCATAATACTTTGTTAATTTTTGGAAGGCATTTTTGCTATCACAATGCGCCTTCGGATTTCGGAGTCACACTTTCCGTACCCTGTCAAACACTTCCTAAATATTTAAATTGTTATACTTGTCATATTTTGGTATCCCCAAATTGTAATTTTCATGTTGCCCTGTTGCTACATGTTGCTAACATCCATGCATTCCATCTTCTTGCAATTGATATTTACTCATTTCTTCTTCACGTTCTGTAAGTTTTCTTGTAATTTCCTTTATGTGTTATCTGCAAATCTTATGTCGTTAAGATTATGGGAGCCAATAATGAATACTGGGAGTACTTGTAATTTTCTCAGAAACGCCTCACCGTTTGAAAGGGAAAACAAGTTTTAAATAAATAGGCTAGTGACTTCCTTTGTTAAGATATTTCCTAGATATTTAAATTATTGTATCTGTTTGATTTTGCTATCTCTAATTTAGAATTTGTGTGTTAGGCAGTAACTTTTGCTAACAACTAAAAATTCAGTCTTCATGCAATGGCTGTTTAGTCTTTCTTTTCTCACTAAGAAATATCTGAAATGTTACTTCCATTCTCGGGAAAAATTTGTTGACTTTGAATACTTTATGCAAAAGGAACACGATATATATTTTTTTCAGTCAATAGAACCATAGCATCAACATTCCCCAACATGGCTCAGATTTTCCTTTTGTGTAGAGACACTGTATATATAATATCATCGATAAATCAATGGATTCATTAAAATCATTTCATTGTAAAAGTTAATATTTGATACATTTGGAGGAAACGTAGAATTAAGAATAGGTAATGACTAAACTATCACCGAAACAAAACTATCTGCAATAAGAAAAATTCTAGCATTAATTCTGTTGTTCGGAAGCCATATTTAGTTAGATGAACATTTTTCGCAGTCACCAATCAAGCCTGCAAGGCATGTGCCAACTTACTGACAATGAACAGTTCTCTATGGATTATGAAGGTATAAAAAATGAAAATGCGTATAGTTATTCACAAATAGCGAACAGCGACACTCTCGGGTATAGCCTATCTCCATAACGAAAGTAGAAAGAGAGACAGGCATACGTTCAAGTTTTAAAAAAATGAAAGAAAATAACTATTTGCATAACAATTGAAAAGCCTTCTTGTCATTGTATCTATACAAAGGGAGATAACTTCTCAACGGGCTACCCATTGGCAAATCAATGAATATCTCGCCATGAAGAACACATTTCCATAACCTCAGCACGACTGAATAACGATCAATCACTTGAATGGAAATAAAAAAAGAAAAATATATATATGCAAGAGAAATATAACTTGAAATAGATGAAGCAATAGAAACTGAAAAGATAGAACAGAGATCAGAACAAAGCAATTTGAAATTAAACAAAAAAAAGAGAAAAAAAGAGAAAAAAAAGAAGAGGTTTATGTATACAGCAGAAGATTTAGCCGTATTAAGAAGAAAATCGAAAGTATGAAGGTTAAGAAACTTGGAATCGTAAATAAAGTTTAAAAAATAAACAAGGAATAAAACCTGGAGCGTGTGAGACGAAACCGAAATAGAAAATAATGTAAAAAAAATACATTTTTCCTTCTTTCCCGCAAAGCAATGATTCCAACGAAAAATCGAGAAAAAAGAAAAACAATGTGCAAGTGTACATTGTTATTAGCTATGTATGAAAATTTGTTTGAATGAAGCGGGCAAGATTTAGAGAAAGGGAAGCAAAGTGCCAGTGACTGTCCGCAACTTTATGCTATTCATTGTTTATTTTGAAAGAAACACATGGGTCACATTAATTCAAGCGATACACGTTTTCTCTTAGACTCAACCCCCAAGTGATTTCCGTTCTCTTTATTTTCTCTGATGAAAAATGACTGTGATTTTACGTTTGAATCATGAGAACAAATCAATATGTCTGTTATGGAGTCTAAAATCACAAACTGCATTTAAATATTCATCATTTGTGTGCGATAAATTCACTTTCTTATACATAATGCTAAACGCTGCTTCTTTAGGATACAAAGCATTCCTATTTCTAATCAAGAGTCAAGCAGAAAGAGAAAAAAAAAACAGATAAGGATAAAAAGAAAAAAGTGTTAGATAATACGATAAATTACAAATTTTCTTTGAAATTCTAAGATAAACAATATCGATTTTTTTTTTAATTAACCAGCTTTCTCTCCTCACTAGTGTTATATTCTGTACAATGTTTAACCAATGAGTTTCGTCTTTTTACCAACATTCTTTGCCTTATAATCGTTAATGAGTTTTTTTTTTCTCTTTAATAATATTTTTCCTGATGCCACATACGAAGAAAAAATACACCGGACATACTGGCGTTACAAAGACAACTTAGACGTCGATACTAGTTACAAAGACAACTTAGACGTCGACACTACTTACAAAGACAACTTAGACGTCGACACTAGTTACAAAGACAACTTAGACGTTGACACTAGTTACAAAGACAACTTAAAGGAATACAGTTCATTAGTTTTACATGTATCTTTGGCTACTTTGATAGTTTAAGATTATCGTCATAAATAGTGAATTCAGCATGTTGAGTTCAATTTCTGCTTGATTCCGTTTTCGAAAAAAAAAAAAAACATAAATCAGCCACTCCCAGTTATGGATAAAATTGAAGGCAAAATTGCATCTTCTTGTGTCAACATGTCTAGGAGAAGGAAAACTGAATTCTTCAGACTGAAGTGGGATGGGCCCCCTTAGGTTATCTTGCACGAGACTCTCCCGTCTTGCTATTGTTGCAATTCACGTGGTATCTGTGTGACGCTAAAGGGTTACATGATTCGTGGTGAGTAGAATTTAATGGTTAATATTGGTTAAGTCAGAATCCCTTTTAGTTTATAATGCAAATAAATAAATAAATAAAAATAAATAAATAAAAATGCTATTTTGAGAATCTTACATTATATTGAAAATATTTCTGGTTTTATACCATTGTTTTCTGCCAGTTTCGTAAAAGTATCCGCTCACAGTTTAAAACAAATTCTCAGCAACTACAAATGCAGGTATCTTTTGCTGTATTCCAGGTAATTTACTTTTGAAGATTATGGTGGACGATTGAAGTATTCAACCAGGATGTAACCATTTTTGTCTGGTCAGTAATTATTGATTAATTTGTTCTTTTTCCTACAGCTTATCAACCCTTTGCAAGTTACTTAATAACATACAATATTTTTTAGATTCTAAGAAATATTTAGGAGATAATAATGATTTACTGATATTAGTCCTACTAATTAACACACTGCTAGGTGAAGGGACGTGTATTCATATTTTTTTAATGGTATTTGAAAAAATTAACCAACTCGACTGGAATTGGAACTCGGCTCACCAGATGTCAAAAAACATAACTTGCACCATCCTCATATTCAAGCTTACAGTAACTCGTATTTTCAAGCGATCACCCCTCTAGGCACTGACCAGTCTCGACGTTGCTTAACGTCAGTGACCGTACGAGAACCGCTGTTTCAATGTGATATGGCCTTAAGCCTCTGTGATCAGAAATGAAACTTACAGTACAGTATTATACTGATGTAATATTATAGGTTTTTTTTTCTCTTAACTATTACGAATCGCATTTTGTTCATAATTGGCCTAACATACTTGTTGGTATTAGGTTGGCGCAAAAATAATGACGTAATAATGTCGTTTTTTGACGTTAGAAAATACGTCAAAAAACGACATTATTACGTCATTATTTTTGCACCAACTTAATAGATAGCGTTTCTGGAAATTTATCATTATAGAGAACTACTTTCCAATCCGGCATTTCACATACATGTAATTACTTTTGATGAAACGCACTCGTTGACATGCCTAGAAGGACAGGTGTACTTCGGAAGAGTGGCATTGCACTCAATTTGCAATTTGGAATGTGACATGATAAATAAGGACAAAAAATGAATTTTTCCAAATCTTCAACGTCTTTTGAGGAAACGAGTTTGAAGAATAAGTTTAGGTTCAACGACGTAACTTGCAATTTCATTCCAGTGATAAGAGAAAAGCCTTATAGCACAGACTTATAAAATTTATAATTTACTGAAGCTTTACAAATTGTATATGGATAAGATGCATGGCAAAATCACATTAAATCATAGTGCCAACAAATAAGACATTCATTTACTCCAAAGACACATTATACTGAACAATTATGTTTTATGTTTTAAGCTATGATATAATATAATATATGATGCAGTGCGATTTTCAATAATGCAAATTTAAAACATTGTCTTATAATTCATGTTCAATAGTATTATAGTATCATATACACTTTTATCTACTTTTGTTTTATTAATTATGATTTAACAAATGATCTTACAAATCTTATTCATTGAGTAGCCTTTTTCGTAATCTTTTACAATTTTGTACTTATCGGATACAGTAAAAATTGCATATTTTACTTGTGGCGATTCTTAATTAGAATTCTGGTTTGAATATATTTTCTATTCAATGTATATTTTTTCAGACGTTATTTAAAAATAATGCTCAGAAGTTGGTAAAAGCTATGTAGCTTATTGTAGTGGATTCCGGGGATGAAATCCAGCACAAATAAATAAGAACGCCAGTAATAGAAATAGGAAAATATGTGTATTAAAACGTAAGAATACAAAGTAAAATGAAGATTAGTAGTCGAGGAATGCGGGTTAGCAGAAAAGTATATTTACAAGTCTCTGTAATGGAAGCCGTAATTATCTCTCTTTCTGGATTCTCATACCTCTGAGTGAACACCCTGTATCGACCTTTTTGTCACGCTATCTCTCCATAGTATAATTATGCATTGGACGAGTCCATTCTGTGTACAAGGGGCGAGCCCCACAATACTAATTGTTGGTGTTAGATATTAGAATACCACACCTTGTATACCGAGTGCAATGTTGACTTTCTAAATACAGATGAAGAAAACAAACTGTGCCATAATGCCTAGGGATGGACCATCACTAGGTATTGTGTTGATTTGCAACACAAACTTACTTTGTATATTATTAAACGATATATATATATATATATATATATATATATATATATATATATATATATATATATATATATATATATATATATATATATATATATATATATATATATATATATATATATATATATATTAATGCTAGTCAAAATGTGTTTGTTTAAAAATGAAACAATTTTCTTAAAGTAACATCTTTCACCGGGAAATACGATCCAGTATTTTTTCTTATTTCTTATGAGAAATCGAATGATACAATCGAGATTATGAAAACTGATCTAATACGTGATATATTAATTCTGAGTAGTTTGGTTTTATATATATATATATATATATATATATATATATATATATATATATATATATATTTTGTTGGATTGATGTGAGTTTGTAACGCTGGGTTTCACGCTTTTGCGATCGTCAGTGTTTGACGATCGCAAATGTTCTCTGAAATAAAATTTGATCAGTTTAAATGCATCTAAACATAAAAATCATGTTCAGCGCCATTAGACCTTATAAAATACTCTTTAAATTTCGTTCATTTTAATAAAAAGTTAAAATTCAGACAGAACTTATGGGATGACCTGATATTAATTCTGAGTCGTTTGGTTAATTCCGTGTCGTATAACTGACTTTGCTTAAGTAATGACTTTATTTAACCATTATGAATCTCATGTGTCGTTTACGACGGTTATCAACGCGGAAAGAACAATTGGCCCGGAAAGTTCCACTACGGTTCTCGTCTACTGTATTCACTTTCGAACAAATGCCACGATCAAAGGCATGAATCGATGTCTTTTCTCCACGTCCAAGTATTACATAGCAGAGTATATTGGATTCGATATACATGGTAGTTAGTTAAATAAATGGACTAACAGGGTAGATTACCTTCACAACCACAGAGAAGACAACGGGGATTTACGTCCAGGTTTTCCACATCCTAAGTTACAGATAAAGAAAAAACTATGTGGATATCGAGGATCGCTTACGTCAGGAAAAAACAAAAACAAAACATTCCGTTAACAAATAAAAATCAGTCTCAACCGCTTTATTCGACCAGCGTTCAGCATGAAATTTTTTTGACATATTTAATAATTCATATTAAATTTTCTATAAAATGTGACATCTTTATTTTGGCATTTGATTCTTTTTTTTTTAAATTTATTTTGTTAAAATTATATGTTTATTTTCTTCTATCTTTTTCGTTAGAACCAATCAATAGTTACGCTAGATTTGATTATGTTTTTTTTTTTTTTTTTTTTGTTGAAAAAACCATTCACGGAGATATAACAAATGTCATAATACAATGAAAGATAATATTTTAAATACATTTTGTTCGACTAAATCCACTAATCTTATCAACAATAAAAAACAAAACATTTTAGACGAAAGCAATAATTACAACACCAACTTTCACCGCGTGTCCGTTCGAATGCGCTTGTAGAAATATTCAGCATTTATTTTTAAAAATTACTGAATTTATTAAGTCCGGAGAGTTTGTTGAATTTAAAAATCGACAATTGAACTTCCCTCTTTTATATGGACTTGAACATTTATTATTTGCTGCGATGAATAACTATCTCAACTCGACAGACCAATGTTACAAATAAATGATTATTATTAGTATATTGAACTAGCCTTTACCCACTCAGAAATGAGAGCCTCGAAGCAGTTTTACATTTTATTATTTTCCACTGAATATATTTAAAATAAATAACAAAGCATGATATGCAGAGGAATTTTATTTATGAATCCATGTTAAGTACTTTCCTGTTTTCGATCAGGCGAGTTATAAGTAGTCTTCTGAAACTTTTATGACTAAATAAAAATAACTAAATAAAAAGTGAATAAGGGTTAATTTTATACGAGAACGAAGGAATTGAGGGGAAGAGAGAGGCGAACTGCCTTGAACGATATTTCGCGTGCTCGCCTTCGAAGCCGTTAATGTACTTCAGCCAAAACTCATTGCAGTTTCATAAGATGGATATTTATATTCTGATTTGAAAGCGAACGCACAATGGACATGCGATAGATATATTGTATCCATAAACAGAGGGTTTCGAAGTTCGTCAGTGTGGCTACACATTCGAGTGACTCAAGGCGGGTGCGAAACCGGACCAATGTGGTAAACGTCGGAGACGGTACCACTAAGCCATTGGCGCACGGAAAAGATGGGTGTTGAATTCAGACGTATTTCTTTTTAGATAAACACGTCAGTGGCTGGAGAACTCAATTCGTCTTACATATATATTTGTCTGTATATATGCACTTTTCGTTCATCAATAGTTTTTGGAGGTAGATCCCAACACTAAAACAAGGTAAAATCCCCATCTATCTATCTATCTATCTATCTATCTATCTATCTATCTATCTATCTAATTATTTATTTAAAAAAAAATTATAACATAAATATGTTATGAAATCACTACAAAAATAGCCATTTTGTTTCAACACACTCGGTGTCTTATCAAGTGAAACGTCATCACTTGATAAGACACCGAGGGTGTTGAAACAAAATGGCTATTTTTGTAGTGATTTTATAACATATTTATGTTATAAATTATTTTTAAATAAGTAATTATATCTGCTCTACTTTGTATTGAGCACTCTTTTAAGAATAGTAATTGTTGGTTATTGGAATTCATTCCATATACACCAATCATATACTTGGGTATATATATATATATATATATATATATATATATATATACACAAAAGCCTATGTATAATTTGTTCTTCGTGATCATAGTTTATGGTGCCACGGATTCTATCTCAGTCGCGCGACTATAAACAGAATCAAGGTTACATGACTTGGCTTCCTTTGTTCTGGAAACGCAATCTGATACAGCAGTGCAGCCTCGCGTCCATTACCATTCGCGGGCCGTATGCAAAAATCATACCGCTTGTTCACGGTATGAATATCCTGCCACTGTTAAACGGAACAGTTCCCAGTTAACTTATTATTACCCACGTTAAATGTTGAAGGCAGACTAGCCACAAATGTACAGGAATGAAAAATGTAACTTAGTTTACACGCAACACAGCGCGAGCTACGGTAAAATTTCTTTAAACTTAGTTACTGAAAAAGTAAGTATTTACAGACATATATTCATACGGTCTTTTGTCCTTGTTTTGGTCTGAGGAACCCGGACCCAAAATTTATAAATTTATTTCATTTACTTTAAAAAAAAAAAAAAATGTGCAATACAAATTTAGAGCAAATTTTTATTATTATATTTTTATTATAAATGGTTATAGTAAATATATTTTAAATCGCTACACAAAAGATTTCATGATTCAATACTATGATTGTACTTCCTCAAGCAATGGTAGCTAACTGGTTATAAAATTATTTTTCAGGAAAATTTAAAAACAGATCGTTACATCTTTTCCTAAAGTTAAAGTGGAGTGTGGAATACGGTCAGAAATTAAAAGTAGCCTTGTTGGTATGTCTGGATTAAACAATTAAATGTCAGATCTACGCTAAATGGAAAAATAAAGTTAGATGGTTGATGTGGTGAGTTATTTATTTCTTCATGTCGCAATAAACCGACATATACACATGACATTATTGACAATTATGGAGAAATATGACAGCGTTGTACAATCATAGCATTGAAACATGAAAGCTTTTGTGTAGCAATTTAAAAATGTTTTTATTATAACCTCTTATAATCTATCTATCTATCTATCTATCTATCTATCTATCTATCTATCTATTATGAAATGGACAATTATTTTTAAGACATTTTTTTTATGTTGATACATATTTTTATAGATAAAAATATTTTTCTCGGACATTCAGACCGGTAAATGTTGTTTAATACTGTTTATTATAAACAGAACATTTACTTAAATATTTGTATCTATAAAAAATGTATAAACATAAGAAAAGTCAAATATATATATATATATATATATATATATATATATATATATATAAAAGTTGCAAATTAAAAAAATAATTGTTTTTATGAAAGTATTTATTTATTTATATATATTTGATATTTCAGATCGACCTCGATCTTTCTTCAGAAATAACTGTTTTTAGAGGTTTGTTTCTAATGAGTGTCCTGATTGATTAAAGTGTTCAGCTATGGGGGAATAAGGATTATTTTGACGTATGGTTTGTTTATGGTTGTTGAAGCAAAATCTAAAATTATTTCCAGATTCACCAATATAACCACTATTAGGACATATGGTACAAAATGAATAGTAGATTATGTTATGGTTATCACAGGTGAGGTGAGGTGGGTATATTTTGATATTGGTGTTGGGTACAAATTATTACAGTTAGATTTACATTAAGAATATTCGAACACAGTGGCGTTCCATATCACGTGACGTCCGCACCTCGCGACGGACGCTACTTGTAAATAAACCTCTAAAAAACAGTTATTTCTGAAGAAAGATCGAGGTCGATCTGAAATATCAAATATATATAAATAAATAAATACTTTCATAAAAAACATTATTATTTTTTTAATTTCCAACTTTTTCTATATATACATATTAAGAAAGTATACGTGGATTCTCATTATGCTCTCTCTCTCTCTCTCTCTCTCTCTCTCTCTCTCTATATATATATATATATATATATATATATATATATATATATATATAATCTTTACTCGGTGGAAGTAAAATATTTTGGTCTACACAGCTCTACAAATATAAAAGTTATTGGAAAATATACCACACGTATTTAAATATTATTTATTTCCCAATAAGCGTCACTCTATTTACATTTTCAGTCAGTCAGTTATGTGCCATGCGTGATATACACTTAAGCGATCATGTATCTTTTGAAACACGACTGACGAGGCATATGCCCGCAGTAGGTTGCCATTTCTTTCTACGGTAGACCATTTGCCATCTAAGGCTATAGAACCTGGTCTCTCCTGCTATGTACCCATAGCTAGGATTGGAGAAGAAGTGGATTAATACTTTTCCTAAAGGTATTAGTAACAGAATCGACTGGGAATCGAACACGGCCCTCCGATTCCTCAATCTCAGCCATTATCCATTACTCCACAGAGCCTCCAGTAACTTCATTAATAATCTAAATCTCTTATTAACTTCATTAATCCTCTAAAAGTCTAGAATATGTTTATTATTATTAAGCGCATCGTTTAGATCAGCCGGCTTTGTTGGATATCAAGTTTCATCAGTTTGTTGTTGAAATTGCTAAATGTAAACGTAAGTTCTCTACTAAAATTTTCTACTCGTTTCTCGCTTATGAAACTCTTCTCGGTTCTTGTTTTCCTGTCAACTGGTACCTTCAAAACTTCAAATGCAATGTCGCTCACCATCTCCTGCCTCTTTGAATCCCGCTATTTTAATATACTCTTAATCTTCAATGTTTTCTTAGTTTCTTTCACACTCTGTAACCCTTTGATACTTTGTGGCTTTATCACCTTGCTTGGGGGTGAAATGATTAAAAATATTTTTGAATGTCCGAATACAGATACCGGGTACAATACTACAAACAACCCTCCGCAGGTTTTGAATTCACAGTTGTCCTTCTGCTAGGCCAGGTGCCATCCAAGGCTATAGGATCTAGTCTGTGCTGCCATTTAGCCATAGCTGGAGGGAGAAGAATTTTCACACTCTTCCCAAAGGTATTAGCACGTAAGTGGATGTAATAGATACGACTGGAATTCGTAACTGCTCTCTGATTCGTCAATCCGAGTAGCTAACTGCTACTCCACCGTATATATAGGAAGAAATGTTGCCTCTGAATGTTGACTTCAATGTTCACTTTTATATTTATACTTATTTTCAATTGGATCCTTTCATATTCACGGATAAGCTTTTTAAAGGACGAGTGAAAAACGTCTTATTGATACATATTATTTATTACGAGTGCTTGTTTGTATATATATATATATATATATATATATATATATATATATATATATATATATATATATATATATATATATATATATATATGCGCCTGAAAAATGATTTCAGTCGAGTTCTCTGGGGAAGAAGTGTGTAAACATTGACTATTACCGTCTTAGGGGTAGATTCAATTCAGCTGGGTTTCAATCCTAGCTAGAGGCAACCGAACGTCTAGTCACACCGATGAACTGTGATACAGTGAAACAGTCTGTCTGTGGATGACAATATATATATATATATATATATATATATATATATATATATATATATATATATATGTATGTGTGTCTGTGTGTGAGTGTCTGAGTGTGTGTTTATGTATATATATGTGTGTATTTATATAGATAGATAAGTATATGTAGTGAGAGAACTATTGTACTAAATGTGAACAATATAAGAACAAAATTTTGCTCTCTAAAAATACACAACACTATATTTTCTAAACATTATTAACAAGGATTATTCTAGACAGTATTCTAAACATTATTCTAATGATTCTAAACATTATTAATAAGGAATATTCTTTATTATCTTTTATTAAGTGGAATACTTAATAAAAGATAAAGAATTATCCTTAAAACGCTAGAAGTCACGTTGATGACCTAGGTGCTGCTTCGGACGCGACAGCAAGCTCGTATCCCTTCCATCATGACATCCCTCTTAACAATAGACATTTCGTCCATGACGGTGACATCCACCTGGTCCTTGGTGTTAGAGGAAAAATGTTCTTGTCCCCTTTCCGCCACTGTCCAAAATGTAAAAGTCTGCTTATTTGAATTGATTAGTTATTAGGTCCAAGTTTTGTTGGTGTTGGGAGGAAGAGTAACTTATATGTAAGTCCCCGCTCCCTTTTGAAGCCTGTGTATATATTTTAAAAAATCTGATATCAAATAAAGGCAGTTTATTATTAAGTGCATCGTTTTATTTCGTTTGGATCAGCCGGCTTTGTTAGATAACATGATCCTTTAATCTGATATTAAATAAAGACAGTTTATTATTATTATTCCTTTGAATAATCTTGCAGATTTTGTACGGAGATTGCTTGTACACGGCCATCTTGTATTGAATCGTGATAACGATGTTCCAGAACTTCTGTACGAACTGCAAAACGAATGCAACATTTGACAAGTAAGTATATTTCTTTCTTCTCTGTGTTTAAGACACGCACCACTAGAGGCCTCCAGCATTAAAGGTGTTTGGAACAGTCAAGAAAATGTCTACCTCCGTGGCGCTCTTTTTAGATTGAGGAGAACAGCGTTTCTTTTAATTCCTTTTTGCAGATTATTAGTTGATTTGTTAATATTCTCGTTACATATGAAGCAGGAACGACTATGATAACATTTTCCGCTTGCCTCCTAAAATTGCTTTAATACCTCTTCTATTTATGGACTGCTAAATGTGTTCTAAGTTCTAAAATAACCGGCGCGAAAAACATACTTTCGGTGTGAAGAGATGAATATATAAATATTCAAGAAATAAATTATAACCGAAATATTTTTCTTGTTACATTGAGCACCCCTGGATTAATATCCTCGTTGTAATTATGCCTACCAGTCAACAATTGGTAATATATATATATATATATATATATATATATATATATATATATATATATATATATTATTATTATTATTATTATTATTATTATTATTATTATTATTAAAATAATAAAAAAGAACAGTAAAATTTGTAATCCGGTGTTCTTTGTAGTTATTTTTATTTGAAAAAAAAGTGATCAATACAAAACAGTAGAGCAAAATATAGCATGTTGGTCATTAAATGACCCATGACCTTTGTGCATACATGAAAAATTATACATTATTAAATTTCGGAAAAAGAAAAATTTACTAAATCAGAGAAATGAAATAGCAATTATTTGTAGGCACTGTCAAATATTTTCCTTAAGTAATAATTAATTTAAAATAAATGATAATAAAGAATAGAGATGAAACATACAATTTCATATTGGATCTTTTATTAGTAATTACATTCTAATATATTTATTTGTACAAATACGGTATTGTCTGTTAGTTATTAGAAGGTCGTATGGTACTCTAAATCTATTAGAATTAAATTTCTTATATATATATATATATATATATATATATATATATATATATATAATTAATGATCAAATAACTCCTTTTACCTCATATAGGATATAGGCTAGTTCGGCAGACGATGAAAGTGAACGCCTGTCGTTTCACCCAAGGTGTGGAATGAAGTTCACGTCAGTAAGTTTAGAGGAATCAGAAAGTAGCAGTTAACTGTGAGGAATTTATATTGGAAGCTAATGGTCAACGGATTAATTACCTTACTACACACACACACACACACACACACACACACACACACACATGCACACACACACACACAAAAACAAAATACAAAATAAAAAAAATAATATGAAAAATGAAATAAAAAATAAAAAAATGAATAAATCTCCATAGACACTTAGCCAGACTAGGCGATGTAATCTTCCGCTTTAAATTTAGACACCCCAACCTTATCCTGACTTGACATCTGTGAATGTAACTGAGATATTGATATAAATTATTAACACCTTACGCCCCTTTTTCTTTAAACAATTGCTCTAGCCGTTACCATAGAAATTTTGATTTCAATAATGAATATGCTTATAAAACACGTAAATTTGAGAAATAAGTTGTTCCCCCCAAAATTTCCCTTGAATATGGAACAGAGCTTAGTACTTTAATTCAATTTAATTTTAATAATTATATTGAAGTTTTCGGCTCTTGTTTTGAAACATGAGAACACTTATGGTAGCGTGTTGGAATCATATTTTTAAATAAATAATTATATTCATGCTCTATTTTAGTATCGAGCACTATTTTTAAAAAATAATAACAAACATACTAAGGAACTTTGGATTATTTACATAACGAGTTCTTTCCTATTTTCTATATATTTTTCACATATATATATATATATATATATATATATATATATATATATATATATATATATATATATATAAAGTCCAAATGTTATATTTTTAATAGATACTCGTGTTTGAAATAAAGGGCCACGTTTTTATTTTAAAGTTATATGTGTGTGTATGTGTGTGTGTGTGTGTGTGTGTGTGGAGCGTGCAGTCGCAACGCTAAGATTGAATTTTTGAAAATTTAAGTGAGTAATTTTTTTTTTTTTACTCATATGGCAATTTAAGAATTTTTTTGTTATAGGAGTTTATCAGTCAACGTGGCATGAACTAAATAGTTCAATAAGTAGAGTAATGTCTCAGTTGTTATGCCGAAAATTTACACGTCGGAGCATTTCTTTTAAATAAAATATGTGGTCCATTTTATTTTTTATTACAATGAATCATTCATACAAAAAGTAAATTAGTAAATTTAATGATATAGAATGACGAAAGCCGTTCGCTAACTAAATTTTAAAAATGCATTAATCCACTAATCACTCGCTGGTGTAGTCGCATCAACGTATACAGAAACGATAGTTCAGTGAAGTCTTAAAGGGCGAAATGCATCACACGAAAACTTTTTCCACTTTGTTATATATATATATATATATATATATATATATATATATATATATATATATATATAAGTTTTTATATATGTATAAGTTAAAAAAATCAGGAGTTCAGTTAAGATAGGCAACCATGGTTTCGACCTGGCCGTCTCGTCGGCCATCAGTTTCAGTATGACGTATTTTAATTGACCTCCTTATTTTTAAACTCAGAAGCTCTACATGTTATTTATATTTTACTTATTTTTTTTCTCACGTGTATTGAGCACTTTTTAATACTACTGTTCCCTGGTCTGACTCAACTTTGACCATTAATCTTTACGTATTACATAATCTCTCTCTCTCTCTCTCTCTCTCTATATATATATATATATATATATATATATATATATATATATATATATATATATCGTCGGTTTTATTATTTATCCAAGAATTTCATTTCTCCATTGCTGATTTTTTTCCTTTATTTCGATGGCATTGATGACTAAATTCGTTGCTAACGTGCAAGTTCAGAATGAGAAGCTTCCAGTATCAACAAAATCTGCTCCTGTCATCGCTTCCCTCTCCTGGTTTGGCGTTGATTCAAGGTGAAAAAAATCAGAGTAGAACAAAGTGTCGATGTCGGTAATTTGTGACGGTCACTTGCCAGGAAGTGACCGACACACTTGATTTCGTGACCTTCCTCTGCGGCACATATGGAATGAGGCTTGCAGAATCGAGTTATAAATCTTCAGCGATCTGCCGCTAACTTGCAATTTTGAGTCGCGACTTCTGTAGCATGTGTGGCCCTCTTCATCTGCTGGCTCAATTCTGGAGATTTTTGTTTCATCGCTTGGGTTTTTGGGGTTGGTTGCACTTAGTCTGGGTCCACGTCTTCGATATTGCCGCTAAGGGTCGCCCGACCAGGTGTTTAGAACTCCCGATGACATCACAGAATTAGTGGAAAAACAAGGTCCTATATTACGACAAGGATCAATCATCACCATATATATATATATATATATATATATATATATATATATATATATATATATATATATATATATATATTTATATATATAACTTTCCTTATATAAGTGGATTGCAGGTTGGAGAGATTGAAGGCTATTTTTATAGCTTTCATGAAATAAAGATTATTACCTATGGTATTTTAAGTGTATCATTTGCATTAATTATTAGTAATTTTTCTCTCTCTTCGATATAGCGCCCTCTTTCGATATTTATCCTCTTTTGAATTCCATATGGATTACCATTTTTATTTTATTATATACACACACACACACACACACACACATATATATATATATATATATATATATATATATATATATATATATATTTGTGTGTTTGTGTGTGTGTGTGTGTATAGATAGATAGATAATGTCTTAATTACATAGTAAATTTTTAAATAAAATTGATTCTCCCGACGATTCTTCAGAGTAACATATATAATTAATTTGATTTCAACTAAAATCAAATACTTCTATTTTGCTGAGTATGTTAGAATGTGATACTGACAGGACAGAAGAGGGAGAGAAGAAAACAACGCATCACCTGCTTTTTGAGCTTGAATAAATTGATGGCAGAACCGGGTCTAGGAGAAATTTAAAAAAAAAAAAAACTTTTAAGAGCTATAAAGGACAGGAAATTGTATGTAGCCTTGATCGCCTCCGTCTTCCATGGACACGGAACATAAAGAAGAAAATGAGTCTATATTCATGGGAGATACAGAAAAAAAAAAAACATCAGTACGTTTTGTTCTAGTTAATAACGAAAAGTCGGCTGAAACACTAATCATTAACTGTAAAACAGTATATAATACCCAGCAAGAGAACCAAAGAGCCGAATTACGAATTGGAATTATCGAAATCGCACAGGTACACAACCTGGGAAGTATGGGCACTTTGACGTGGTCTCATCTCACTAGAACAATTTCGATTGAATAGTTAGTTCGATCCTCAACGGGTGTCTCATAGTTTAGACCTTTAGCCATATCTAAGCTACGCTTAAGAAGCCATTATAACCTGGGAAGTGTTGCAACATATGACTGAACATGTGACACCGACAGCAACAGATGGTTACCGAAATTTCAACAATGTATTAAGAAAGAAGAACATTTTGTAGGGAAGAAAGTAAAGAGTTCTAACTTGTTATATAATATCAGGTATTAGGTTGGTGCAAAGATAATGTTGCAAAAAAAATGTTTTCTCACATGTGAGAAAACGACATTATTTTTGCACCAACCAAATATATATTGTAATAAATTCAGGACAAAATCCTCACAGAAAAAGAGAAAAATTAAGTCAACAGAGATGTGGTTCTTCAAAATTATGCTACGATTGCCGTGTTCAGAACATGCAAACCACGTTGAAGCTTTGAGGAATGAGAACACAAATGACTAATTTTAGCTAAAGCCACGTGGTTGCTAACATGCGAAACTAATATGCAAAATGTGAATTTTGCATAAGTATTCTTTTAACGTTTGGGAGTCTGTGTTCGTCGTTAATAAAATGAAAACAAAACTGTCAGCATAACTTGATCATACCACAACATTTCACACGAAAAAGATTGACCGAGTCATCACACTGAGCAAAGTGTATTATGTAAATATATAACAGATTTATAGCACTCTTTCCGTTAAAATTTAATCGGTAAAAAAATTAAAAAAATTACAGATTCACATGAAAGGATGGCAATACTTTATGGATAAAATTTATTTCAATCTATGCGATCACAAGTTAAAATGCCTTGGAACTTTTATAAGTTTATTTCAATCATATGACTAAAAACTCTATCACAATGAATTCACATTTCTATAATCAGACTACCAAAATCAACGCTAGACTAGCTGGCTTTCTCTCGACTTGCTAACTTCCTTCCTTGCCAACGATCAATGATGATTGAAATTATTCAGAACATCAGACAGATTTTTCAGCAAGATCCTTTACAAGTCTCTATCGGATATCGACATTTTTCCACACCAGGAGACACTCACTGACTGTTTTCTTAAATAAAAAACGTTTAAATAAAATGCGTTTAAACGGATGATTACTACCTATAATTACCTACATACATCATGCATATATATATATATGTTCACTGCCTCTTTATATATATATATACATACATTATATATATATATATATATATATATATATATATATATATATATATATATATGTGTGTGTGTGTTTGTGTGTGTGTGCGTTAAAATATAATCTTAGCGTATTCTCTATTTATGAGTTAAAGTGCTCAGTATCAGAGTTAGAGCGAATGTATTTATAAAAGATCATATTGTAGTCAACACCCAGAGGCGACAGTCTGTTTTATGTTTCATGTTAAACACAATCGTCAGGCCATAACGATAGCGTTTAGCATGAAACTGACTGTCGACTTCGATCAATACCTTTATATATATATATATATATATATATATATATATATATATATATATATATATATATATATATATATATCCGTGTGTGAGTGTGTGTGCGCGCGCTAAATGATAACGTTTGATAATATTGAAAGATTGTAGAAATCACGAATCATTTCCCAAAATCAGTATTTCAGTGACCAAATATTTTGGCAAATGTGTCGGGTGGAGAAATATTCAGCGTCTTTTTCTCACACTATATGGGTTTTATTTTAATTTTGGATTCTATATTATATGGAAATGTATCGATTTATTCCAGAACAAATGTCCATCTTAACTTTACTCGTAAAACTAATAAAATAATTTACTTATGAACGCAGATGCCCGTCTTACTCCATATGCAAAACTTTGCATATTACTTGGAAATGTAATGACCTTTATTGTACAGAGCAAAGTGGCATTACCTCAATTTTCCCTACTCACACTGACGCTATTATACATTTCCATTTCCTGATCATGATCGTATCACTCCATATTCTTCCAAGACGGAATCGAAATTATAGTTTCGTATTTACAGCGTTTTCCATATCTGTTATGTATCCTAAGCTCATTTCTGACCAGAATGTCGATATTTGAAATCATTCCAAATAATTGCAATTATAATCAATAAAACCGGTTTATTTAAAAGGATTAGAATATAGTAACTAATTATTAATGACTAGGTTTCTTCATCTTTGTAAAATAGTCCATTTTTTAATAGATAAACTTAGTATTCTATCATCTAATTTCTTAACGTTTTAACTCCTTATGCCAGCATTTCGTTATATATTTATTTTTTAAAGCGTTTCACCCCAAGCAAGTGGGGGAGCCACTACTAGAACGCAAGGGGTTACAGAAGATTTTGAGCAAGATCAAATAGGAGTGATAGAGGAAAGGATGAGGAGAAGGATAGTGGATAGATCAAGGCAATTGGAGATGTCGATTGACATTACATTTGAATAGTTGGAGATTATAGCTCTCATGGAAACTGGAATAGGGAAGGGAGTTCCATAGGCGAGAGGTGCGAGATATGAAGCTATTAGAGTAGAGACGGTTACATTTAATAGTTTCAGCAGTGAAAGGGTGAGAGCGGGATGCCAGAACTTTGAAATTATCAACGCTTTATATGCTATAACTGGTAATATGAAATATAATCATTCTGACAAGGAAAATTACAGAATGCAATGAGGGAAAGCGAAAAGAATAACTAAGCATCAATTAAAAGAACAAAGACCAAAATCAGATCAGAACAACAATTTAAATATCCGCGAACTTCTTTAACAGTTGACGGAACATGCGATACTGAAATCCGAAGGTGCACTGGGACAGCCAAAGAGGTCTTCCAAAAGCTGAACAAAGTAATAAAAAACAGAAAAAGAAATCTTTAGAAACTCTTATGTAATATGAGTCCTTCAATATGACAGTAAATGTTGGGCAATATCTCAAACGATAAAGATAAAACTGAAATGTGGTTTTACAGGAGAAAAATCGTGGACCGAGCATGTGAGCAACGACGAAGATTTTGAGAAAATTAAAACAGAAAATACATTTCTATCTAATATCGAAAGAAAGAGTTGAAATTTGTAGGGTACATAATGAGGAAAGTGGACTTCCGAAAATTTGATAATCACAGAAGTGATTGAAGGCAAGAGGGGCAGAGGAAACAACGCATAACCTTCTTAGAGATCTTATGTAAATGGATCGTGAAACCGATTTTAGGGGAAATAACAAAAGACAATTTATTAAGAGCTAAAAAGGACAGAAATTGTGGCTAACCATGATCGCTTAATTTCTGGTCACGGCATATAAAATAAACTCATTTTCCAGCTTTCTTATTATGATCGAGGTCATAAACCTGATCTGACTTCTCAAAATAGCAGGATTTTAGAATATTCATTAAATAAAATCTCAATATCTTTGTCCCAAATACATCTCTTTTGAGTTGGTGACTTGTATGAAGAAAACGTAATATTAGGTTGGTGCAAAAATAATGTCCTTTTCTCACATATGTTACTTTTATATATGAAGCCCGTTTTTCGCTCTATCGAATCGTGTTATTCGTTACCGTTCTCAATCTCTTCATTCAATTTTTTTTGAAGGCTTTTTGACAGCATGGACAAAATTCAAATCCGCACGATTTTCTTGTTCCAGTTCAAACTAGGCCGAAAAGCTGCCGAGACAGCTCGTGATATCAATGATGCGTTTGGCCCAGAAACCACTAACGAACATGTGGCACAACGGTGGTTTAAGAAATTTCGCAATGGTGACGAGAGGCTCGAAGATGAAGACGGTCGCGGCCGGCCGACTGCGGTTGATAACGAACATTTGAAAGCCTTAATTGAAGCCGATCCTCGCAAAACCACACGAGAAGTTGCTGTTGAACTCGAGGTCGACCACTCAACAGTCGTTCGCCATTTAAAGCAAATAGGGAAGTCAAAAAAGTTGGATAAATGGGTGAACGATAATCAAAAAAATCGTCCAAAAACGACATTGTTTTTGCACCAACCTAATAATTTCATACCCATTAGCATTTACCAGTCTGTTGCGTTGCTATAAATTTTGTAGTCGAAACGAAATTGCTATATGACAGGAAAATGTTATTCTGAATTTCGTCGTCTTTATAAATGATGGAGTAACAACGACGTTGTAATTAATTCACATCACACCAAGAGAGTTAACGACTTTTTCCTTTAACATTTAAAATTCTGAAACCAAATTAATACATTTGATTTGATTATTTTCACAAATATTATTTTATAGATGAAAATATATATATCTTAAAAATTATTATTGGTTAAGTTGATTTTGTTTCGGGGCATATCAACCTCAATGGGTTATTTAATGCTGAAATCTAAATATTTTTTTGCGCAATTTTATGGCTTCAACTAAATATATTTTGAACGCATTTAATGCCTTTAACTTCAGATGAAATGTATTGTCGGACATTTTAATATAAGTACATATTGTTGTCGTTTTTTTTTTTACTATAAAAATGTATTGCTAGCATTTTATTAGGTTGGTGCAAAAATAATGACGTAATGATGTCGTTTTTTGACGTATTTTTGACGTCAAAAAACGACATTATTACTTCATTATTTTTGCACCAACCTAATAATATAAAATATATTGTTATTTTTGTTTTGTTCAGGGGTTCACTAATAACTTATAGGTGGCCAGGGTGGACCCGGGAACAACATCAGTTAAGATGTCGTTCCACACTCCTCAAAACATCCAATCTCCCGATCAGAGGACTTGCTGGCGGATATATTTTACCATTATACACAGAACAAAAAATCGATATAACATCTACACCTTCTATCAGATTTTGATACAAACAATAGGAATACAATGATAGAAATATTAGTAAAATGAATAATAACTGGCAATTCGCGATATATGATATTTAAAAGAATATAAAGAAAAGCCAAAATATGCCGCCGAAAATAGCAGAAACTATAGTTTCCTAATTATATATTTATGAGTCCATATATTCAGTAAATTGGATTACCCATGGTAAAAGTGAAGAAAATATACGAGAACGTTCATTAAATATAACAACTGAGATATGAGACAATATATATATATATATATATATATATATATATATATATATATAAATACACATATATATATATATGTATATATATGTATATATATATATATATGTATATATATATGTACATATATATATGTAAATATATATATATAAATATATATATATAAATATATATATATGAACATATATATATATATGTACATATATATATGTAAATATATATATATAAATATATATATATAAATATATATATATAAACATATATATATATATATATATATATATATTTATATATATATATATATATATATATATATATATATATATATATATATAGCCTTTATATTTGTGTGCTCATATATTTGATTATATGTATGTATTTGTGCATTAGGATGGAAATGTTTTGAGCTGTAATTTGAAATTCCCTTTCATAACCACCTGCTTATTTGAATTCAGACTTCCATGTATCAAATATGCGTAGTAATCGTAGTTACTTCATCGTGTACTCTATTCGTTCTCATCTCACCTTCATATATATATATATATATATATATATATATATATATAAACATTAAAAATTCAGACTTCCATTTATCAGATGTGCGTAACAATCGTTACTGCTTACGTCAGCATCGAACTTAGCTGATAAATTGGAGCTTCACTAAGAAAAATAAAATTAATTTTTTTCTTCTAGTTTAATTTCTAGAGGATTATGTAATAATATTGAACTTCATGTTCGGTGAAATTTAGAATTTGTCATTTGTAATTTTTAAATATTATTTTTAAATTTAACTGTGAAATTAAACTTTATTTTTAAAATTGGTTTATAATTTAAACTTATATTAACCTTAATGCCCTCATAAATAGTACTTAAGATATGTCAATATTTTGAATTACCATATAATTGTATTCTGATTGGTCATCATAGGTCACGTAACAATGTTTCCCCTACTTAGGGGTTTGGTTGGTTTTTGAACTCTTAAAACCCTTTATTTTTCAATCAACATCATCACTTGATAAGACAGCAGAAGTGTTGAAACGAAATTGCAAGTTTATAGTGATGCTATAACATGCATATGTTATAATTTTGCTTATATATATATATATATATATATATATATATATATATATATATATATATATATATATATATATATATATATATATATATATATATATATATATGACACACACTGAGAGCTTTTGAAACGATCAAACTCCCTGCTTTCTTGAAAAAGCAGGACCCATAGGAGAGTCCACCGCATCATCGCCAATACTCGTGAAAATCACACCAACCAACAATTTTATCCACTGAGCTCAGTGTCCTTGTCCGTGTTGGTTGATTGATCAAAAATGACTCGACCCAAAATGTTGTGAGTTCAATACCAGGCGACAGCGGAGGGAACAAAAACTATAATTGGAGCGTTGAGTTATCAAGGGAATTAAATAAAAACTGTGATATTTAAAAAGCCACATGGAATTAGAACAGTCTACTCCCGTGTACAAAATAAATGGTTCTGTCAGAAATTTCAATGTATCTCACGTGAAGGAGGCTGAAGCGTACAACGGCCAAAACTGAATATGGCAATAAAGATGAGGGCAACAGTATGAACAATGTAAATTACAATATATCATCTCAGAAATATAGACAGATATCAAAGCATTTATTGTACTTACTTCGTACACAGATACAATTCTACAGTATCATTAAAACAAATACGAGATCGGCTCCGTAATTAAATGTAAGTCCCATGGTTGGATCTTTTTCCTTTTATGTATTATTGGAATAGTCTGACATGCTTCAGCTAATGGCGAGATTATAACACTATTTGTTTCTTCAAAGTTTTGATCCATATTTAGTGACATCTTTTTAGACTATAGTTTCCTAGTGAATTCTAAATTTGCCCTTTCATTTTTAAGATTTTGTATGTTCTACTCGGTATTTTTCTTCGTTTATATGGGCGGAAGCGAGAAATTTGTTGCCTGGTATTATCAGTTTAGATACAATTCGTCTGTGATCTGATTCAAAGTAGGAGTCGTATATTCTAACATCTCCCACAAACTTCCTAATTCAAGAGTCCAAGTTGTTGAAGTCAGTCTTTTTTGTTCATTATCTGGGCAATGCCATGTGACGCAGTGCTTCAAGGGATGATTAAACCACGTGTTAAGGATGGAGTATCATTTTAAGTAACAAATGTTTATCAAGAATTCACCATTGCTGTTTGAGGCTTCCATATCAAAATCGATGTCTTCTTAACATCAAAGTGGCATTCAAATTCCAATTAATGTAAAGGTTTATTATTTCTTCTAATATACAAATTTTACTCAATCCTGTATAGAATTTCTTTTTTCCTAGCGCTTTTCAGTTGGGCAGAAGCTTATATTAGGTTGGTGCAAAAATAATGACGTAATAATGTCGTTTTTTTTACGTTAAAAATACGTCAAAAACGACATTATTACGTCATTATTTTTGCACCAACCTAATATCATTCGGATCTTACAGCCACAAAAACAATATCAACAGCGATCAATCTTTCTGACTGGTGTACGATATTTTTTATTATAATATCTGTTGATATGCGTACTACAGTTTCGACTCCACCCTGTCTTTCCCACTTGTGTCTGGAATTTGCTGTCAATCTTTCAGTTGATGCCGATAGGTAAAGCGGTTGACTAGACCTTTTCACGGACTTTGAATTTTACCTAACATATACAATTTAAACAATATATTTTTCATGTAATTTCTTACAGACACGATAACGACCGAAGGAAGTTTTAAATTCAAATCAGTAGAGAAATATAAGACAAATTTCAACCTTCATTACCAAAACGCAGAAATTAATCTGTCAATATCGTAAAAAGTACAAAATACATTGAATATTATATTGAAAAAAAAAGAGTTGAAATAAATATTGGGTGCCTAGATAAAAACCTATCACTCGCCTATATATATATATATATATATATATATATATATATATATATATATACATACAAAAAACAGTGGGCCAAAAGTAGGCTTAAAGTTGTTTCAATATTTGTTTCACGTTTCCACATTTCAGAGCTAACTTCGCGGAACTGTTCTTTAGCAGGATGGAGCAACTCTCCCTTAGGTTTTGGCCGTAAAGGATTACCTTTCCACTGCGGGAATGAGGGGAGGCATTGAATTGTCCATCACTTCCACCTGACTTAACGCCA